>OU343126.1:17672500-18272500 GCA_910594945.2 Amphipyra berbera | reverse complement strand
TCATTATCGAATAATCGCCTGTACCTTGTTCGTTCCAATTAATCCCATGAATCTCAAATAGTCGCATTTTACGGTAGTAGATTTGGTAACAGCTTGGGGATCAGAAACGTAATTATATATAATCATAACATAACATCACGCCTGTATTCCCCATAGGGTTGGGCAGAGGTGTATAGTAACACCCTCATTTCGCCGTTATGTTTAAGCCCCATGTAATAGGGGGCGAGCCTATTGCTATCAACCCGGCACAAATCCAAACTCCGGGCTGCTACTGAGGAATTCCATATGGAAAAACCCAATAACACTTTTGACCTGGGGATCGAACCCACGACCACACGATCAGCAGTCGCGCTTGCCAATCAATCTATCAAGTGCTTAGTTAGGTACCTGACGAGGTTCATTTGATATATTAAAAACGGAGCTTTGCGTAAAAAGGTCAGAAAATAGCTCTTAATACTCCTTAAGCGTCGTTTATGAGATATAATGGTTTTATTATGATTTTGAATACAACAATTTGGTCGTAAAAAGCCATCGTAAACGTTTCAATTAGAAAATATTACGAACATTAAGATATTTGATTGAGCATTCACCCCACCGCATCGTACGGTCGCGCGACTTAGGATGACGCCTTAAGGTCAAAGCACACATATCAAATCGGAAAGGGATCGTCACCGTATCAACTCAAGCCGTTCAGTATTCTTTGTATGAAACTCCCTATTGCAACGCACACTAATCGGAATCGTAACGTAATCGCCTCGCCTCGGGACAAGCTCACGAACCGCGGTGCGGTGTATGGTCCCGCGCTTACGTCTCTCCGTACCCAAGTTTACGTCTCTTCGTCCACCCTTGCTCCTCCCGCGGCTGCCTGCAGCACACTACTGTTACTGCGCGCCGTAAGCGCGGCGTCGCCTAGCCGTAGCCGACTCAACGTATCGGAGCTGCTGATCCGGTTTGGTTACGTGCTTACGTTAGGTTGGCGCCTGTTTGACGGCGAGGCGAAAGGCGATACGGTTACGATCCCTTTCCGAGTTGATATGTGTGCTTTGACCATTAGTCTTTTACATTGAATATATAATTTCGACCTTTGTTTCTTAAGACACTAAACATCCTTACTATTATAAATGCATTAGTAATCTGTGTGACTGTTTGTTACCTCATCACGACTAAACTACTGAACCGATTTTGATGAAACTTGGTACAGAGATAGTCTGGAACCCGGAGAAAATAGGCTATTACGCGATAAGCTACATCTCCGCGGGTAACCTCTAGTGTATACAAGGTTAGTCGAAAGGGGGTACAAAGCTGCGGGCCACTTAATGTATCACTGAGGATTCTTTTAAAGAAAGTATTTTCTTTTCCATGAAAAAATATTTAAATACTTACCTAGTTTTTTCAAAAATTCTTCATCCCTGATTTAATTATGAATTCAGAAAATGGAGTTTCTAATCCGTGACCCCAAATATAACGTAAAATGTAAACACGTCAGATCATAGCTGAGGATGGATAGAATTTAGCGTATTTTTTTATGAAATATTTGAACACCTATTCTCTTAAACTAATGACTTTTGGGGAAAGTTGTAGAACAAAAGTTGTCCATAGGGTACTTTAACACCCTTTCGGCTTAGTACCCCTTTTCCGACTAACCTTGTACAATTTACCAATTTGTTGTTAAGCGTAAATTATCACACTTCGTACTAACTTGGAAAATAGTTACTTTAGTATGAATATTCTATCGTCATTTTATCTACATTAGGTACAATTCATACAAACTACCTAACTACATGTTTACACAACAATGTTACAGAGTTCAAAGTTCAATACAACAATAGATAACTAACACATAAAAACTAACCTAGTAAGTCCAATGGTTTGTCATAGTCTTCTGTGGTGAATATCTTCTTGGGGAATGTGGTCATCATCTTGAAACTGTCTTGCTGCGTGAATTCTGTAGTATTCATCTGCAGGTACAGTCTGGAAAAACAAACATTTTCCAAATTATAAATATTAGTAGCGACCCGCCCCGGCTTCGCACGGGTGCAATGTAGATACTAATGTGGAGCATATAAACCTTCCTCTAGAATCACTCTATCTATTGCTGACAACTGCATTAAAATCCGTTGCGTAGTTTAAAAGATCTAAGCGTACGGACAGCGGGAGCGACTTTGTTTTATACTATGTAAAGATTATGGTAGCTTTAGCTCGTGGTTACATCCACATCCTAGGGGAACTACTTCATGCAATCGGATAAAAAGTAATAACTGAGCAAGGATAATATAACACCACGTCTTATATTACTAGGGCAGAGGTGTTTTATTACACCCTCGTTCCGCCAGTAAGTCGATAAACCGGGCACAAATCCAGACTCCGAGCTGTTACTGAGGAATTCCACACGAAAAAACCCAATAACACTTTGCCCGACCTGGAGATCGGACCCAGGACCTCACGATCACCAGTCGCGCTTGCGACCAGTAGACCAAGGCAGTGGATGCTTCTAACAGATGATAAACCCCTACTACCCAACACTCTGGGAACTCTTTATCGTTGGTAACCAATGCACGGATCGGAGTAGCAGTGATAGCGTCCGACTTTTCGCATTCATATGCAGATCAGAATTTGATTATTATTTTCGTTAATAGTGAAGGAAAACATCGTGAAGAAACCTATACACGTGACGTCTGTGTAGTCCGCCGTTTGCTGCTTAACATGGACTTGTTAAAGACAGCTGGAACTATTTTTGACCTATATTCACCTACTGCAGGCGTAGCATTACCACCATAGACGAGTATAGCCACTGCGTTAATGTAATTATTTTATCTATTCTTCAGTCAACAAAACCCTTGTCTATGGTAGTCATGCTACGCTTGCTAATGGGTCAAGTTAGTTAGTGAGGTTCTCTCAATGATTTTCATACTTTTCAATCTTCTTCTTTTTCGTGAGGTTAGTGACTAACCTGGTGTCAGAGTTTATGCCGCACATCGACCTCTGACTTGGCTTCACATGTCGTCGAGAAATATCTCTCAGGCATGCCAGTTTTCTCACGATGTTTTCCTTCATCGTTTTTAGGCAAGTGGTAATTATACAATACGCACGTGAGTGCCTTGGGTTCGAACTCGAGACCTATGATTGGCAGTCCGACGGTCACAGCACTAGGCTATCACTGCTATATTGATTTAATACTGATTTTAGCTGAAAGGTGAAAAGTGAAGAGGAGCTTTGTCATACCTAACAGCAGCAAGCTGTTCCTTGGCCCCGAAGGTGTGCGCCAGCGCCTTCCCGTCGGGCAGTCGTATCTGTATGCGCGCCTGCTCGTACGTCACCTTGGGGGCGCTCGGCAGCGCGGGGGGGGGAGCCGCCACCGGCGGGGGGGGCGCCGCCGGGGCCGGCTGACCTGATGCTGCTAGCCTGAGTTCACACATGTTGACTGTTTAATCTTTAAACGAAAATTAAAGTATTCCTATAATTTTAATAAAACTGCTACATATTTGGAAATTCCTGTATTGTGTGTGAGTACACACAATACAGACACACATCTCACACCTTTTTAATCTTTTGCTACGGTTTAATGTCACAGGAGCAGTAATATAGTCGCGAGATTCGCCCCGCGCATGCACCGCAACCCCGGCAGGTCTTGGTCCACCAACTGCTGGTGGACCTCTCCCCAGTGGGGCCCCACCCCACATCACCGGCGCACCAGAACCCATGGCACGCCGATTCCCTGCTAGCCTAACATGCGCAGCGCGACATAATGCGACGACAAAATTATCTCACTGTGCACATGTTAGCCTGGCTGGTTTCAGAAAGGCTGATCAATTTAATCTGTTCTCAAATGTCATGTCAACGAATATGATTGGTCGACCAAAATAACATAACATATTATCACGCCTGTATTTCTCCAAGGGTTGGGCAGAGATGAATATTAACACCCTCTTTTCACCACTTTCACCATTATGTTTAAGTCCCATGTAATAGAGGGCAAGCTTATTGCCATCAGCTGGCCACAAATCCAAACTCCGAGCTACTACTGAAGAATTCCACACGGAAAAATCTAATAACACTGCTCAACCTGGGGATCGAACCCAGGACCTCACGATCAACGGTCGCGCTTGCCACCACTAGACCAACCGGGCAGTTAAACCAAACCAAAATACTAGTAACTAATCAAATCACTTGACATAAGATGTGACAGTCTATTACTGAATTTTTGCATTGATCAGCTTTTCAGAAATCCGGGGTGTGACTCCCTAAGAAGTAAATTTTGTTTACTCATCACAAGTTCAACTTCTTTAAGGGGCCATTCAAGTATTAAGTAAGCAGAATTTTGGTAATTTTTGACCCAACCCTCCCCCTTGTCAGCAAAAGTAAGCAAAGCTTTTACCCCCCCTCCTATGCTTACGTAAACATTTTTTTAAACTGATCAAAACTGATCAGGTTTCTTTATTGGTATTTATAAGCGGCAGTTTTTAAGTCTAGAAAAATAAGTAAATAAATAAAAATTGCTGACGTAATCATCATCTAGACACCCCCGTCCCCCATGTCATCAAACATAAGTTAAGCAAAGACCCCCTCACCCCCCTTTCGTGCTTGCGTAGTAATTAAATAGCCCCTATATACTTACTTCCTCGCTTGTTTATCAGCTTCGATCTGCGCGCGCACCCGCTCCCTCGCCTTCTGGTCTTCGATCTTCTCCCGTCGCCGCTGCTCCACTAACTTTTGCATCTCCTGCTCTTGGAGCCGCTGGCGGGCATCCTGCATCTCCTTGCCGGACTTGATGCGGATCCGCTCGCGTTCTAATGCTTCAGCCTGGAAATGGATCAAGCATTGTTTTACAAAAACATGTTTAGCATTAAAAAACATAATCTTCCTCTAACAATAACTTGATTAAACAGTTCATGAGAGCAAAGAAGTATTGCAGAATGTTTGTTGGTCAAATATTTAGCTGATTATGGGGATTCCTCACTTCAATGAGCCATCAGGCCATCAGTTCATGATCTTTAAACCTATATTTTTACTACTATGACCCCATTTGACGACACGTTTGGTGCTGTGGCTGAGCAATTGGCTTCTGCGCCTGGTCTGCGTTCTGGTTGTGGGTTCTATTCCCGCACGGAACAAATATTTGTATGGCCTACAGATAGTTGTTCCGGGTCTGAGCATTTGTATATGTGTAGATTTGTGCCTGTAAACGCACCCACGATACAGGAGAAATCCTAGTGTGGGACAACGTTATCAATTAAAAAAACAAAAAAAAATATCAAAAGTAACTTTGAAATGGAAACACAAAAATTAATATTACCTACATTGGTATTATGTTACATATTCATCCCCTTAACACTTTCCCAAGTTTGTTGGGATCCAGTCTACCTGGGTGAGGCTGAATATACATACTCACCTACTGAAAAAGTCACTCATCCTATATCAAAAGTTTTTTTTAATATAACATTACATCACACCTGTATTCCCTGAAAGGTTGGGCAGAGGTGTATAGAAACACCCTCAATTCGCTGTTATGTTTAAATCCCATGTAATTGGGGGCAAGCCTATTGCAATCAACTTGGCACAAATCCAAGCTGCTACTCAGGAATACCACATGGAGAAACCCAATAACACTTTGCCCGACCTGAGGATGGAACCCGGGACCTCACGATCAGCAATTGCGCTTGCCACCACTAGACCAATGAGGCTGTTTGCTTTTTTATATTAGCCGGGTTTATACACTTGTTCTACAACAAGCCGATAATGGTTGAAAAACATTATAAGAAAAAAATTGTTTTACCCACAATAGAGGGTGTATAAAGCTGGCTATTGTCAGACTTTAAATGTGACACTAGTTTCATTTGTGTCCACTCACAGACCAAAATGCCCATTATTGTTATCAATAAGATAAGCAATTTTGTTTGAATATAAACAAATATGAAACCAACACTACCAAAAACACATTATTAATAAAATATTACACTACATCATAAGCTTACACAATAAATTCCAACACGATACAAGTCCTGCTAATATGAATGTGTGCAAAAAGGTTTTTAAAACAACAAACCTTTTCTTTTTCCTCTCTCTCTTTTCGTTTTTGTTTCATTCTTTCCTCCAGCAGCAGCAGCTGAGCCCTCTTTTCCTCCTCACTCAAAGGTTTTTTCTCTTCAGTGGACTCAGAAAAGCTACTATGATCAGTCTTTGCAGCATGATATTCCATTTCATCCTGATTTTTGAGCAATTTTCCACACACGTCGCATTTGAACGACTTCACTTCGGCCTCGACTTCGCCATCAGCCTCTGCGGGGTCTTGTGACGACGTCGAGGATTCCGGTACAGGGGCCGGCAGGGCTTCCACGCTCGTGGACGTCGCGATGGTCGGCGCTACGTCCATCGCAGGGTCGTCAGCGTGTGCCAGCAGCCACTCCATAGCAGGCTCCACGCCCTTATAACTCGTCACTGCCAAGGCTTTCTCCCTAAAACCCAAAAAACCATCGGACATTTTAGGTTACCGAATATTTATGTTCAGAATATTTAAATCGGGTAAAAAACGAATTTTAAACTCACGCTCTCTCTTTGGAAAATCCCATTTCGATGAGTGTTTGTATTTCTGCCATTTTAAAGTTATTTACTATAAAACTTTATTTTTATTACAATTCACCACCAAAATACTCATTCATCACTCATACTCAGTCATCCATCCATCAGCTGTTTTTTTAAAGACCACAGATAAAAATGATAAAATTGGAGTGCGTTTCGTTTTGCACTCGAGATCAGTTGATTAATATTTTATTTGCCTATAATGATAATGAAAAATATTATTTTTTATTAAAAGTCCATTCTCCACTAATCACTGATTAATTATATTCAGCGAGGGCACTAAAGTTCGAGTGTGAAATTGATACTTTTACCCGAGATTAACATACTGCTTTTCATTCCGAATAAATATTAAATTGATAGCATATTATTATTCTGTATTTTTACTTTTCTCACATTCGGAATGAAAAGCAGTAGGTATGTTAACTCGGGTAAGAGTAACAATTTCATCTCATCCTTTGGCTAACAATCATTGTATTAATATACCAATATTTACATTGATTAAGACAGTTTGTTTTAAAAATATTATTATTGTCAATTATTTAGACTCCAGAATTTATGGGACAGGTGACAGCATTCGAGAAACTTTACGAAAAGTAGAAATCTTCGTGGATTACATTTTATAGTCCTGTAACTTCAGAATTCAACAATCTTTTAACAATAGCAGTTTATACCCACTACAAGTAACAATGGCTTACAATATCATGTCAAAGAAAAACAAACGAAAAGGCATTGATAATAGCGACCCAGGAAAGATTTTAGATTTAGTAATGAGTTTAACGGAAGATACATGTAGCCTAATACAAATTAAAGTGAATACGTATGTACGTAGCTAAAGTCATGTCACTAAAATATTTAGTAGATCATAGATTATCTTAAAATTGATTTAGGAAGAAACCAATATAACCCGCTTGTCGACGGCGGCGGCTGCGTGGCGCCTGCTGGTGACGAACGCCCTAAAGCCGAAATAAAAAAATCATTCTCAATCCAAAATCATTTATGTAATTTCTATCAAAAACCTATAGGTATACTTACAGAGATTTTGGATTGGGATCGAATAATAATTTCACTGTATTATGAGCATTAAGCTGCGGTCCCACGGCCTGTATTTTTGACAGGCCAGGCCGCACCTAGCCAGGCCGATAGGCCGTAAGAACGTCGCGTCCTATGAGGCCTGCGGTGTCCTGTCGTCGCCCGTCCCATCCATCGTAAAACGGTAGGTTTAAAGTTGCTCGACACGGGCCGCGACAGGCCTGAACAGGTGTGTCAATGTCCGGCGCGGCCTGTAAGTTTACGGGCCGTGGGACCGCAGCTTTACACACCTACATTATTTTAAAGCAATGTCTGTGTCTAGCAGAGCAGTCCACCGACGGGGCAACACTATGTTAAGTATACCTACTTTACCAGAGTCAACCGTATCTAATAGAGTCATAGAGTACCTATAAGTAGATGGAGAGGTTGAAGAAGTTGGAAGCTGCTGCTACTCATAGCACAGCCAAAAGCGAACAATCCCTATTTGATAGGGTTACTGCAGGAAACACCGAGCTTAAGCGCAGGGCACATCGCGAGCTGGCGGGCGGGCGAGCGAGCAACGTTTCACCGAGTCTAGCTACTTCAGCGACTCAAACGATGTAAACCGAAGTATGAAAAAGCCAGCTTGCCCGCCCGCCAGCTGGCGGTGTGGCCTGCGCATTATAAGTGAATCTGCATCTCTTCATCGATTTAAAGTAGAAAATCTTGAGGTTCGGTCTACGAACTTGATTCACAGACGTTACCACGGCGAAGTATGCCCTGAGTAATTACAATTTTCTTATACATTTTATAGATGTGCGAAGAATGTGAAGCAGACTTGGTGTTGGAAGTGGTGGTGAACAGCGAACGTGGGGAAGCCTTCATCGAAACTATCGGCACGGTTGCGTTGCCACGGAAAATGAAAATAAATGTATGATAAACAAAATAGTATTTCCCTTGATGGGTAGAAACTTAAAACGACATGTCCTATAACCTACAATACTTGTAGGTACCACAATTAATTACTCTTTTTGCTGTGACCTTCGTTTGATATTCTGCCCGTTTCATCCTTATAGTAAGCGCGAGACAGTCATGTTTTATTGCTCATAGTTCCGTATCGGGAGAGACTTGTGCTGCGCTTGTCGAGGTCAGTCTGTGGATGGGTGACCATTCGTTACACATCGAGACCCCTCCGTGCCTCGGAGAGCACGTTAAACAGTCGGTCTCGGGTGTCATGCCAATACTTATACGGGTAGTCAGAAGCCCGAAGTCTGACAACCGGTCTAAGCGTTTTAGGATATCAGCATCGCCCAGTACTGGGTTGCGGAGGTCTGATAGCAGTCGCTGTGTAAAATACTGGTACCTATTCAGCCGCATTTGGTAAGACTGGAAGCTGACCCCAATATAGGGAAAAGGGTAGGAGGAAGAGAAGAGTTCCGTATCGGGGACCGCCCCACAAAATCTTGGAAATCGACAAAATTCATCCTCCCTGTCGCAAAATCGGCACAGAGAAATTAAAAAGATGAACATCTGGTGTTAGTGTGAGTAGGGGGACGGCCAATCACTGGGGCACGCGCTTTGGTAAGTATTTAGTCAGTAAAACTCGATGTAGGTTTGATGTTGGTACCTACGTCTTCGCCTCTAACTTCCCTAACCTAAGTTTCTTTCGCACAGTTGACTAAAACATTTACTGACACGCTGAGGTCTAATGCAGAAATATCGGAACTCCTGACGAACTTCGATGAGGATTTCCAAACCATCGTCACGCCCGTAAGTTTTTAAATGAAAAAATATGTACCCACTAACAACATATTAAGAGTTTCTTAACAACACCAATTATTGTTTTTATTTATAACTAGCTGCCTGGACAGACTTCGTTTTATCAAAAGACATTGGCCTGTAGTGGGAAAAGAAAAGTGTTGTTTTTACTATTTTCCACGCAATTTTTCTGTTTTTTCCTGTCCATAAGAACCTTCCTTGTGCCTTAAGGAATATATAAAAAAAATTGCCGAATTGGTCGAGCCGTTCTTAAGTTTTGCGCTTAGCAACACATTTGGCGATTCATTTTTATATAAATAGATTATAATTACAACATAACATCACACCTTATTCCCCGAAGGGTTGGGTAGAGGTGTATAGTAACACTCTCATTACGCCGTTATGTATAAGTCCCATGTAATAGGGGGCGAGCCTATCGCCATCAACCGGGCACAAATCCAAACTCCGGGCTGTTACTAAGGAATTCCACACAGAAAAATCATTGGACACCTCCTCTTTCCACACTTTGCCCGAACTAGGGATCGCTTGCCACCACGAGACCAACGAGGCAGTTCTGGGAACGTAGGTACCCATACTACGTGACCCGTTCAGGGGGGAGGGGGGTCTTCAAAATACCACATTTGGTCACAGAGGAGGGGGGGGGGGGTCTTAGGTTTTCGTCACGTAGTCAATATCCTCTAGGGAAATCTCGAGGTTTTTCGAGCTATATTCAAATATGGCGCGCAGAGTTTAGCGCTTTTTGAACTCACAGGTGGCAACACTGTCGCACATATGAGTCAAATATTTATTTTATTAACTTTCTGTTTGCATAAAATGATTTAAAACCATATTTATATATTACTACGTGAAAACTAGAACGGGAGGGGGGGGGGGGGATATTGGCATACTACAGGTGGTCACCGAGGGGGGAGGGGGGTAAAAATAATAAAAAAAGGGTCACGTAGTACGTCCCCTTTAGTTATGAATAATAATATTGCAGTATGTGCCCAAAGACAACACGAAGAAGCGCATAGTGATGTACTCAGTGCTGGACCACCCGTTCTCTGTCATCTTCTGCGCGGTGGCGCCCAAGGTTCAAGAGGGTACCGTTGCCACAATCATTTATGAATGCTCACTGTACGTAAACCTGTCCATTATGTTCGCAGTCACTTTAGAAATCAAGTGACTTCTTACTTCTCACTCCTTGATCTAATCAGTTTTTCCTAGTACCTACCTACATATGAAACGTAGGTACAAAAATCTAGTCTAATCTAGGATCAGGGTCATATCTTGAGGAACATACGGACAATTACAGACTTTCGGCCTTCGGACTTCCCGTAACGACTGTCGTACTCTCCAAGGCACGGAGCGTCAATGTGTAGCGAATGGTCACCCATCCACAGGCTGACCGTTGATACGCGCGATTGTTAAGCCACGAACGAGGCCCTCAATTTTTTAAAATATTATTGTCAATCAAAAAAAATCCTTGAAACAAAAATGTTCTAGATTTGTATGGCCAACGTTGAAGAAGACCATAGCTCTCGAATACGAGTGTACTCTAAAACAAAAATGTCAGAAACTCTTGCGCGTTGCCAGAAGACTATTTACTCAAGTAAGCTCTTAATTACACGTTCTGTATTTACCTTCATCATTATTAATCGTTAACCATTGAACGTGAGGTTCATGGGTCGTGATTCATTATAAGTGTGACATAAAACGTAACACACAAATAACACGACCACGTCACCATCCGAATAAGTAATCGGAAGAAGAGGGTATTGATTTTAAATGTAGGTATTCAGTTTGAAATATCATTATCAAATCGTCTTTGCAAGTCGTATCAGTAAATATACATAATTTTACATAACACAACATCACGCCTGTATTCCCCGATGAGTTGGGCAGAGGTATATAGTAACACCCTCATTTCGCCGTTATGTTTAAGTCCCATGTTATAGGGGGCGAGCCTATTGCCATCAACCGGGCTGCTACTGAGGAATTCTACTCGGAAAAACCCAATAACATTTTGTCCGACCTGGGGATCGAAGCCAGGACATCACGATCAGCATTCGAAACATAATTTTAATTTATTGTAAAGCTTGCCTTCCATGTAGGAGGATCTGAGTCGATCCCGGCCCGCAAATCCAACTTTTCGAATTCATGTGCGGATCAGAGTTTGACTACCTACCACGTCTTGCGTTAACGGTGAAGAAAAACACCGTGAGGAGCACCTGCACACCTGAGAAGGCTCCAAAAAGTTCTCGACAGTGTGTGTAGTCAGCTAAACTGCATCAGGCCAGTGGTGGACCAAGTCCTAAATCCTTTAGAAGTGGCCTGTGCCCAGCTGTAGGACAGTAATGGGCTGATTATTATGTACTAGCGGCCCGTCCCGGCTCCGCACGGGTGGACATCCCGGACGTCCCGGCTCCACTCCTATTGGTCGTAGCGTAATGTTATATAGCCTATAACCTTCCTCGATAAATGGACTATCCAACACAAAATATTTTTTCAATTCCAACCAGTAGTTCCTGAGATTAGCGCGTTCAAACAAACAAACAAACAAACTCTTCAGCTTTATAATATTAGTAAGTACATACATATAGGTATATAGATTACGTTAACGTCGTTTTTGTACTAAACTAGGTGGCATCGTTAGAGACCCTGCTTCAGAGCGCAATGGAACAAGCGAAGCAACTGACGAAAGCTGAGTACTGCTCTGTGATGTTGGTGGATGTTGATAAGATGGAGCTGTACGACAGCAGCCGGGTATTTACAATAGCCATAGACTCCATCATAACTATTGACTTACCTTTGCTTCTCATTTGTCTTGTATAACTTTGATCGTGTCCAGGTGTGGCCTTGTGGAGGAACGAGGTATAGTGTTCCTCCAACGAAAAGGGAGGATCCTCCTACCAGGCGGGTCTTATGCCTGGCGGGCCACTGCCCAACGGTTCATGTTGGGAAGTTGTATATATACTAACTCCGTGTCAGATCTTGATATCGCGATGCAGGATTTGTGACATTTCATCTGACAGCTGTCATTGTTGTCGCTGTAGTCTGCTAGGCATTCGTCGTGCTGCGTAGGTCGCATGTGGCGTGATAGATGCCGCCACAGCCTTACCCACTGCGAGACTCCGGGCGGGTAGATCCTTGCGAGGCCCTTGTCTTTGTGGAATTAGTTTTAATGATAATGCTTGACGAAAAATGCAAAGTTTTATAACGCGCGGTGTAAGTCACGAAATTCAAATAAACATTAGTAATATTAGTACCTAATATTTTTTTACTTGGGTGGTTGCGCGAGTGCGTGAGGCCTCTGCAAGAGCGAGGCACAAGCGGTTGCCCTGCTTTCCACCCCCAAAGGCCGCCCCTAATGGTGTCCTAATGAGATCAACTAACCTTCAGTTATGTTTTATTTCCCTTTGCTACAGCCAATATCACTTTATTGGGACCAATAAACCCCTAGAGAATATTCAGTAGTGCAATTGTCCCAATACCTAAACTAAGGTGGGGCCCAGTTGCCTATTATCAAATTAGAAAAGGTGGAATTGGTCCCTGGTCCCAGTTTAGAAGTGGACGAGTTGCTCTTTGTGGGTCCAATTGCCTATTATCAAATTAGAAAAGGTGAAATTGGTCCCTGGTCCCAGTTTAGAAGTGGACGAGTTGCTCTTTGTGGGTCCAATTGCCTATTATCAAATTAGAAAAGGTGAAATTGGTCCCTGGTCCCAGTTTAGAAGTGGACGAGTTGCTCTTTGTGGGTCCAATTGCCTATTATCAAATTAGAAAAGGTGGAATTGGTCCCTGGTCCCAGTTTAGAAGTGGACAAGTTGCTCTTTGTGGGTCCAATTGCCTATTATCAAATTAGAAAAGGTGAAATTGGTCCCTGGTCCCAGTTTAGAAGTGGACGAGTTGCTCTTTGTGGGCCCAATTGCCTATTATCAAATTAGAAAAGGTGGAATTAGTCCCTGGTCCCAGTTTCGAAATGGACGAGCTGCCCTCTAACCCACCTTATCAAGCTGAACAAGTAACTAGTTTGGGAAAATCAGACAAGGATAAGACTATACTAAGTTACGGCCGATATTGGTGATAAATTCTGTTGCACATTTTGACAGTACTAAACTAGACTAAACGCAACTGTCACTTTTTTTCTATTAAAACAGAAAGAGACAAACACCCTTAGTTTAGTCCTGTCAAAGTGCTTAACAGAATTGGCACCATTATCAGTCCGTAATCCTTCAAAGATCGTTCCACTGAAAGGTTGAAGATACCAAGGATCTTCGAAGGCCTATGCCAGTTATCGCTAGAGAGAGTATGTACCTACTATGTACCTACCTATTTCAGAAAGATGTCACAGAACGTCGCTTTCCCATGAACATCGGCATAACAGGCGAGTCCATCAGGACAGGGACGCTCATCAACGCCAAGTCAGCCAAGGATCACCCGGCCTTCGACATCAGTATTGACAGCGCACCTAATATAGATTGCAAGTAATTCCCCTCTTAATTATTTAAATAATAAACATAAAAATAAGATCAGGCCTGTATTCCCCGAAGGATTGGGCAGAGGTGTATAGTAACACCCTCATTTCGCCGTTATGTTCAAGTCCCATGTAATAGGGGGCGAGCCTATTGCCATAAACCGGATACAAATCAAAACTCCGGGGTGCTACTGAGGAATTCCACACGGAAAAACTCATTAACAATTTGCCCGACCTGGGGATCGAACCCAAGACCTCACGATTAGCGGCCGCGCTGGCCACCATTAGACCAACGAGGCAGTTATTGTTTGAATAATGATGGTTTATGAGGTAGTTTAAAGGTAGGGTTGCCACCTTTTTTTTTGAACAAATATAGTATTTTTCCCAAAAATGATACAAAAGTACTTTTGAAAAATTCAAGAAAAAAATAAGTACACATTTTTTTTTTATCATTATGTATTTTTCCATATATATTTGTTATTGCTCTTCGCTTTGGCCATCAATGATCTATTACCTTTAAAATAATTATAGTAATCTGAGCAATTTAGATTCTAATAAATTAACAATTCATTTTTAATTTAATTAATAGACGCTCTATTTCTTTCTTCTTTCCATTTCTACAGTTAACATAAAAAAGCGTGACAGTTGAATTAGGGCTAAAAATATAGTATTTTTCGTAGTTTATTATTTTTCTATAATATATAGTACAACTGACTGAAATATAGTACGATACTATATATGGGTACGGGTGGCAACCCTATTTGAAGGGCTCGTGGCTTGTAGGCAGAAGCCCGAAAGTCTGACAACCGGTCTAACCTTAGGATATCGGCATTGTCCAGTATCTGGGTTGCGGAGGTCTGATGGCAATCGCCCGATGTAATGTGGTGGTAATTATTAAGCCGCATCTGCTTAGACTGGAAGCTGACTCCAACACAATTGGGAAAAAGCTAGGCAGAACGGTTTATCAGGCAGTCTGGGCTGTGGTTGGAGGAGGCTTCTGTCGACGTGATTCCTTAGTCATCTATTAAGACACCAATGATGAGACAGAGGCATATTCGTTACTTGGAACCACACACATACTTAGTCTTCTTCTTTTCGTGTGGTTAGAGTCTAATCTGGCGTTAGAGTTTATGACTTGGCTTCACATGCCGTCGAGAAATATCTCTCAGGCATGGCCGGTTTCCTTACGATGTTTTCCTTCACCGTTTTTAAGCAAGTGATAATTATACAATACCCATATGAATCCGAAAAGTCAGACGTACTTAATAACCTAGCTTTAGGCTGGACATCCACCAGAGCTGTGCAAGGAATGGGTAATACAATACAATACAATACAATACTCTTTATTGTACACAAAACAAACAAGAAACATTACTATAAAAATAGAGATGTACAATGGGCGGTCTTATCGCACTAGGCGATTTCTTCCAGACAACCTTTGGATGGACATGAAGTGCAAGAAAAAAAAGAGAGAGGTAGTTCACAGTAATGTGTAATTCGTAATGTGTTAATGTGTACAAATGAGCCGTGCGAGGATAGCATTCCTCGTAACACATTCCTAGCAACACATTCCTCGCAACACATTCATCGCAACACATTTCTCGCTTGTTTTGTATGAACAAAAACCTCGCATTACTAGACCCATAACCACCAGAGCTGCACAGAGCGAAGCAAGGTAAATGAAGTGATTCTATTGATGCTTACAAAACACATTCCTCGCTACGCAGCTTAGCACAGCTCTGGTGGATGCTCAGCCTAAAGCAACCAATGTAAACATCCTGAACAAGTTTAAATTGGGCATGGTTGGACAAAAGAACTTCCTGTCTTTATAATGTAAATTGGAAAAAAAAGAAAAGAAAAATTTTACATTCACTACAATAATTCTTCACCTAGAGCTATGCTCTGCTTCCCAATTCGAGAGCAGTCAGGGATCATTGGAGTGGGCCAGCTGATCAACAAGATAGCAGATCCCTACTTCGACAGTATGGACGAGGAGATGGCCATGGCCTTTAGTATTTACTGCGGCGTCTGCATCATTCACTCCGTGGTCTACCAGAAGATTCAGGAGGCCCACATCAGGAATGTCCTTTCCAATGAACTCGTTATGTATCATATGAAGGTCGGTGTTCATTTCCTTTTTCTTACAAATAAAGAGCTTTATGACATCATTTCATATAACATTAGACAAAAGTGCCTCAGCGAGGCACGAATATCTTTAGAACCATAACATAACTTCACGCCTGTATTTCCCGAAGGGTTGGGCAGAAATGTAAAGTAACACCCTCAATTCGCCGTTATGTTTAAGTCCCATGTAATAGGGGCGAGCCTATTGCCATCAACCGGGCACAAATCCAAACTCAGGGCTGCTACTGAGGGATCCCACACGGAAAATCCCAATAACACTTTATCTGACCTGGGGATCGAGCCCCCAGGACCTCACGATCAGCAGTCGCGCTTACCAACACTAGACCAATGAGAAAGTCCCTAGAACCATCTCTTCAAATAGAGTTTCAACTCGTCTTGATAAGACTAATTATTAATGTGCTGACGACGATCACGTAGGTATCTGATGCAGAGGTGACGCGTATGCTGGAGTGCAAAGGATTCCACAACCAACCTCATCTGAACAGCCTTCACTTCAACCCTCGTGCGCTGCCGTTACGAGAACTTCCGTGTTACGTCATGAAGATATTTTCTGATCTTGGATATGATAAGAAGTACGTTTCTCGTATAATTTTTCTTTCATATACAAGGTTAGTTTGAAAGGGGGTACTAAGCCGAAAGGGTGTTAAAGTACCCATAATAAGGGATAAATTTTGTTCTACAACTTTCCCCAAAACTTGATAGTTTAAGAGAAATAGTTTTTCAAAGATTTAGTAAAAAATATGCTAAAATCTATCTGTCCACAGCTATGATCACCTATGTTTACAATTTAGGTCATATTTGGAGTCACGTATAAGAAACTATTTTTTTTGAATTCATAACTAAAGCAGGTATATTTTTTTTTAAAAACTAAAATAATAATCTTTTTGGATACAAATAAAATTTATCGTATTTTGATATTTTAACACTTGCTTTAAAATAGTCATCAGTGATACTTTAAATGGCCCGCGGCTTAGTACCCCCTTTCCGACTAACCTTGTATATTAAACGGTTTTAATTAGCTTCACTTGGTATTATTTGTTTGTTTGTTTCAAATCTTGCGACACATTTTTCGAATACTTCTGTTTCAATTCCCATGCCATTACATCATTTTAATAATTTCAACCTTCAATCCTCAAATTTTGATGTTGCAGGGGTACTACTAGCGGTAGATACTCCCAAAGTTTTTTACCTTTATTTAATGTATAAAAAGGATAGAGTCATATACAGGTGTAAACGAAATCATGTAATTCCTTCAAACCTCGTGACGCAGGTACTGCTGATATATATTAACAATGAACGGGACACATTTGAATTAAATAAATAAAAAATTACAAGAACCCTACATGAGTTCTCAATGTGAGGCATTTTAGCGCCCTTCTTGTATTATTTTTTATTGAATTCAAATTTGTCCCCTGCAGGGTTAATCTATGTCAGTCACGAGGTTTGAAGGAATTACATGATTTCGTTTACACTCTGTATAATATCAGTCGCGGAAGATTCGATACAATCTTTGTCTAAATTGCGTGTTCTCTCTCGCTCTTCATCTTAGAGTGAGAGAGAACACGCGATTTAGACGAAGAGTGGGGCGCGTCTTCAAGGATGGCACTATCTGTATCGCTTCAGGCTTTGATTCGGTGCGCATGTCATGTAGTGAATATAAGCGTCCCTCGTCTGGTCTGTGGCTGTCACTTGTAATGTTATATGTAGCGTACAGGAAGGCGCTGCTGTCCATCCCTCCTACTAGATCCCCTTCGTCACTTTTTCTTACGTAACATCTGTGGTAAGGAATAATGTGGCTATATCCGCGCGCGAGGTTTAGTCACCACCTGCGGTATGTGAGCGGCGAAAGGGGGGTGCCACACAATAGACTCGCTCTTTTTTTTGTATTCGACTGCTTGTATTTTGTCTTGCGGACCGTTTCTACGTAACCGGGCAGTTATTGGCGAGACCTGAAGGGTCTCCAACCAACCTGTTTCTGTGCTCTGTTTTGACTACCGCGCGTGCCCCCCTCCTGCCGCTCACATACCGCATGCGGTGACTAGCCTCGCGGGCAGACTATAACTGTAAATATGGAATGACTCCTTTTTTTTTGTTTGACTGCTTATTTCTACGTAATCGGGCAGTTATTGGCGAGACCTGAAGGGTCTCCAACCAATGGGAACGAGAGTAAAATACTTAACTTAAGCAAACAACTACTACTACTAACATCATGACTACTAGCAACAACAGCACTAAGGGCGACCTTTAATGGGACTCGAACCTCGACTTACGGCGTTGCTTGCGAGAGGACTGGGAGGGAGACAGCTTGATGAGGGCTGAATTAACGGTGTGACTGTGGAGTCAGGTAGGACGACCGGCTCCGCGGGTGAGCACGGCGGATCATGGACCTGGAATGACTCGTTATTATTCCCACGTAAATAATGAAATATTTCAGTTAAGTCTTCGTTCTTCTCAGGTTCAATATAAAGCCAGCTAAGCTGGCCCGCTTCATCCTGTACGTGAAGAAGGGCTACCGAGACGTACCATACCATAACTGGCAGCATGCCTTCAACGTGGGGCAGTGGGCATTCGCCGCGATCCAAAATTACAAGCTTGTCAAGGATGGATTCTTCACGTAATCAGATTATTTATTTAGAATTCATCGGATCACATAAAAGCATCACGCCTGTACTCCTCGAAGGGTTGTGCAGAGGTGTATAGTAACACCCTCATTTCGCCGTTATGTTTAAGTCCCATGTAATAGGGGGCCAGCCTGTTGCCATCAACCGGGCACACATCCAAAATCCGGGCTGCTACTGAAGAGTTCCACACGAAAAAACCCAATAACACTTTTCCCGACCTGAGGATCGAATCCAGGACGCCACGATCAGCAGTCGAGAGGCAGTTCATTAATCATGACTTGTGTTTACTTTACAGTGACTTACAAGCCCTTATGTATGTGTTGGCCGGCCTGATGCACGATATCGACCATCGCGGCACGACCAACAGCTTCCAGATACTCGGACGTAAGTAATAAACTTAAGTTTGATCTTCGAACTCCGTAAAGAAAAGTCAAGTGTTTTGACGCTCTGTTCTTAGATTCCCCTATACATTTAGGAGTACCCCTTTCCCTTACCGCCCGTTTGCACAGCGGATCCGTTTTAACGTATCCGTCAATACTGGATGTGTTGTTCATACCTGTGCCGACGGATCAGTTAAGCAAATTGCAGCTGTGTCGCATCTGGTAGAATGGATACGATAAAAATAACGGATCCAGTATTTTTTACTGGATTCGGAATACCGTCGTTTATGTTATGTTAACACGCTCATTTAGCTACAGGCGCCATCACCAAAATAAAAACGGATCCAGTAAAACGGATCCTGTAAACAGGTTCTGTGTGAACTAGCTGTTACTCGTACTTATTTACGTCACGATAACGATGGTAAACTAACAGAAGAATACTGTTGGCTGGCATTCGGGAAGCTACATAGAGTCTTCTCGTCACCTATACCACAAACCCTGAAGGTTAAGGTCTTCGACCAGTGCATCCTGCCTGTCATGGCATACGAATCCGACGTGGACACTCACGGTACGGCTTTCAAGTCACTCAGCGGGCTATGGAATGGTCTACCCTCGGAGTCTTCCGAAGAACCGAATACGAAACGGGGTGATCCAACAGAGAACCAAAGTAGTCGACAACTATGTCGACTGTGGACTACCACAGGATAGAATCTGAAGTGGCAATGGGCTGGTCGCATTAGCTGTAGAACCAATGACCGTTGCGGTAGACGTGTTCTTGAGTGGAGACGGCAGGCTAGGTAGAGTGACGATCTTCAAAAGGTAGCAGCTGGTTGAGAGAAGCCGAGGATCTAGCTCAGTGGCGTGCACTTGGAGAGGCCAAGAGCAGCCAGTGCTTGGGGGATCCAGCAGTGGACTGCCATAAACTGATGATGATGGAGACGGTGGTATGGTAACACTTAAATCTTATAGAGAAATTGCCCCATTTGGTTTATTCTCTTAAAAAGCCTACAATAACATTATCGTGTCTACAGAAACGACTTTATCAGCTCTATACTCCAGTGAGGGTAGCGTGATGGAGCGCCACCACCTCGCCCAAGCCATGTGCATCCTCAACACGGAGGGCTGCGACATCCTGGAGTCCCTGCCGCGAAGGGACTATGACAGGGCAATCATGATGCTCAGGGATTATATCCTAGCCACCGATCTCGCTAACTATTTCAAGTAAGATTTAAAAATTTGCCTACAAAGTGTATTTCTTTAAGAAACTCGTTCTTAGGGTTCCGTACCTAAAAGGTAAAACGGGACCCTATTACTATACTAAGACTCCGCTGTCCGTCCATCCGTCCGTCTGTCACCAGGCTGTATCTCATGAACCGTGATAGTTAGACAGTTGAAATTTTCACAGATGATGTATTTCTGTTGCCGCTATAACAACAAATACTAAAAAACAGAATAAAATAAATATTTAAGGGGACTCCCATACAACAGGCATGTTTTTTTTTGTTTTTTTCATAAATTACAAGAAGTAAACATGTGATCTTAACGTGAGGCATTTTAGCGCTCCGAGCGAATTGCGCGGGTATCGGTCGGCGCGCGATCATTTAACTCGGGGCGCTAAAATGCCTCACGTTAAGAACACATGTTTACTTCTTGTAATTTTTGTTTTATTGAATCCAAAAGTATCCCGTGCAAGTTTAATCTATGTCAGCAGTACATCACGAGGTTTGAAGGAATTACATGATTTCGTTTACATCCTGTATATTTATATGTATCAAAATGAATCCCTATTTCCCTTGGTCACGCCATAACTTGAGAACAACTTTACCGATTGAGATCATATTTACACAATATATTTGTTTCGTCGACACGATAGTTCGTAGCTACGCTGGGATCCGATAGGTGGCGCTGAGGTCAAATTAAATTTACGCGGGCACAGCCGCGGGAAAACAGCTAGTTATTTATAATAGAAGTGTTTCTTAATGTTACCTCTCAGGTCGTATGGGCTATTAGGCAGGTACTTAACAGGCATAATGTCTCAGAATCAGAATAGACAACAGCCAAGACTTTTTTCCGACTTTATCCGCATTAGTTGAAGGCCGAATTTTAAAAGTCCGGAAATCATTGTGTGTGGCCTTTGCCCAGTAGTGGGATGATACAAACAGTAAGCCCGTTTTTGTTTGTCGTATCGTGTGCTGTGGAGTAATGGATAATAGTTTGTATCTGAGTGTGACCTTCAACATTAGGTTTATTAAATTCTCGACTTCTTCCTTTCGTGTGTTTAGTGACTAACCTGGTGTCAGAGTTTATGCCGCCCATGGGCCTCTGACTTGGCTTCACACGTCGTCGAGAAATATCTCTCAGGCATGCCGGTTTCCTCACGATGTTTTCCTTCACCGTTTTTAAGCAAGTGATAATTACACAATACGCACATGAATCCGAAAAGTCAGAGGTGCGTGCCTTGGGTTCGAACTCGATACCTATGACCTGGTAATCCGACGGTCACGCCACTAGGCTATTGTTGACTTGGTCGCGTTTGACGCTGGTCTCTCAGACAGGATCTAAGATGGAGCACACGAATCCAAGGAACAGAGATATAAAGGATTCTCCTATAGCCAGGGGTCGGCAACCTTTTGAGACGGAAGAGCCAAAAGCTGCAATTTACGAAATTTCACATTTTTAAAGAGCCACAAAAAAATTCGTTTTCGTTTCAATATTATAGTATTTGCTTATCCAGGATGTCCTGTGATTAATGGATAACCTTGAAATGGAGTTTAGCAAAAATAATTACCTTTAAAAAATACAAAACGAAAATACATTTAGATATAGTTACTATATCTATCTCTCAGTCATAGTCGGTATATTTCAGTCATACTATATTATAGTACTCAATTATGGATCGATTGCACGATTTTAAGGGTTTTGATAGTAAAATAATTAATTTTTGCGTGGAAATGGAGAGCCGAAACTTTACATCAAAAGAGCCGCATGTTGCCGACCCCTGTCCTATAACCCTCTGACTGTAACATACACAGGACGGAACACAGTAAAAAGGGAAAAAGGAACACTTTGTAGATGAGACTGAAATTTTTCCTTTCTATAGGAACCTCAAGGAATACAAAGTTATGGCAATGGACTACCAGAAAACCAACCGGTTCCACTTGTCTGGGTTACAATGTTTGCTGATGAACGCCGCTGACCTCAGCGACCAGCTCAAGGACTGGGCTAGCCTGAAGAAGACAGCTGTTAGTTCAACTCTTTGTTCGTTCTGCCTTTTGTTACCTCATCACAACTAAACTGCTGAACCGATTTTAATGAAACTTGGTACAGAGATAGTCTGGAACCCAGAGAAGGACATAGGCAACTACGCGTTATGCGACATCCACGCGGGCGACCTTCAGTTTATTATAATATGAAAACTATGCAACGAGCAATGCCACAAATTATATGTGAATTTTTTCTGTTTATTTCTACGTAAAAATTGTGAGGTTACTTCAAGAAAGAAACTTCAAGAAGAAAGTTGTACTTACCCAAAAAAGTAACATGCCTTTCGTACTTGGTACTGCGGAATGTGATTAGTGTTGGGTACTCAGCACGTGTGCTAGCACAGTTGTAGCTACTTACTTCAATAAAACGAGTGACTTCCTCCTTTTATAGCACCTAGCACACACCACAGGTTAGCTACACAGTACGACCACCCAGTGTGCCAGTCTATTTGCGATTCTATGCAAACGATTTAAGGTCTAAGTTTAATTGCCGTCTTTTGTTTTTGCCTGACGACATCACGTAACCTTTCTCTCCTTCGTTATACTCATCACATGTGTGCCGTGTGTCGCGATGTCGTTTCGTCTCCGCTACACCACACCCGTGTACTTACACACCCATGACTAAGTTGACTCACAGGCCACCGCAGCCTTGCCTCATTCGTGGTAGCACAGTGTGCTAGCACACTCAGTAAAAAGAGTGCCTCGCACGATCCTCATTTTAAAAGAGTGTGCTACCCATGACAAAATGTGATGGTTTCCAGGTTAAGAGGAAACGCGGGCTGCGTTAATAATTTGAATAGGTTTTTGCGATCTATTTCCGTCCCACCCCTCCCGCAAACGTTCCCAATTGAGCGCAAAAGAGACACCTGCATATCGGACTGATTTCTCTTGTGCAATATTAGCGAAATCGTACGTTCGTATTTCCCTGTTTCCTTCTTCAAATCTGGACCGATTTTAATTTTTTTTCTGTAATAATTTAAGAAAGACTGGTTATGTCTGTATGTTTTTATTTTTTATATTCGTCAAATTTGTTTGACAGATGTTTGAAAACGGTGGTAAAACCGGTCGATTTTTGGAAAGTTTAAACTTTTAATAATTTATTGACAAAAACAAAACATAGGGACATAGTGGTGGTAAATATATATCATAATATGGTAAAAAATATTTGCTCTAGTGACGTTATCCAAGGAGGAAATTGAGGAATACGTTTGTATGGACTAAATGCCGACCGCAATTCCTCTTAACCTGCTTGTATAAGTCTGAAGAGCGTTCGATCCAGGCCAATGTCGTATATTTGTTCAGAGACAATAAAAAGTCTAGTAAATGCTTTCAATCCACACTTCCTGATACAGGCAGCAGTTCTAACAGAGTTCTTCAAGGAAGGGGACGTGGAGAAGACCCGCGGCGAGTTGCCAGCTCTCATGATGGACAGGGAGAAGTGTTTCATACCTGAGCTGGAAGTACAGTTCCTACAGGCCACGTGCTTACCGCTATACGAGTGGGTATTTTTTTTACTACGTAACATTTAGCTTTGTTTACTTAATCAGCATCAATTCGCAAAAAGATAGATGATTTTAGACACACTTAGCTTAGGCGTATATGGAGGTGCAGGCCGCGCAGGTACCTAATATCTATACAGTTGGGTAAAGCCTACACGGGTGGTGGTGTGGAGGAACGAGGTATGGTATGGTGTTCATCCAATAATAAGGGAGGATCCTCCCTACCAGGTGGGTCTTATGTCTGACGGGCCACAGCCCAACGGTTGATGTTGGGAACTTGTATAATTACTACCTGCGTGTCAAATCTTGATATCGCGATGCAGGATTTGTGACGTTTCATTTGGCAGCTGTCATTGTTGTCGCTGTAGTCTGCTAGACAATCGTCGTGATGCGTAGTTCGCATGTGGCGTGGTAGATGTCGCCACAGTGGCATCGCCCGACATCAAAAGCGTTGCCCAACTGTATGGATTGTAAAACTGTGACTAAACTGTGTTTCCTGCACGGCCTGCACCTCCTTATACACTTAGGGCCTGCGCCATCAGGCGGCAAGGCATAGCAAAGGATTTTTTAAGCTCAAATAATTCTAAACCTTACTGTAATACCCTTTAGGACTCGTATTTATCGTATTGCGGGATGCTTCCGCGGCTCGACGAAACATGCCACGGTATGCGAAGCAAATATGAGTGGTAACGGTATTAACATAAGGTTTAAAATTATTTCAGCTTATGAAAACGTATGCCATGCCGGGCCGCCTGGGGGCGCAGGCCCTTAGGCTTATCAGCATTACCTGTGAAAGCATTCTTCTACAGCATGCGATATTTGAATCGATGCGGAAGATGAAAGCAAGCATAGGTACGCATGTTTATTTACACAAAATGCCTATTTTATATTTAAGATTAGTACCTACATATGAATAATAAGATAACATAATCAGCCCATTGCTGTCCCACTACAGGGCACGGGCCTCTTCTTAGAATGAGAAGGATTTATGCCTTAGTCCACCACGCTGGCCTAGTGCGGGTTGGCAGACTACACACACTATCGAGAACTTTATGGAGCCCTCTCCGGTGTGCAGGTTTCCTCACGATGTCTTCCTTCACCGTTGACGCAAGTGATAATCAAAATAATGATCCGCATATTAATTCAAAAAGAGGGGAGGGATCGAACTCAGATCCTCCTGCATGGAAGGCAACTGTTCAACCGTTAGACCAGCCCTGCTTATCTATATGAATAATATTGTAATATTAAATAATTATTATTTGTGCAGTACGCTTGGAAAGATCATTCCGAAAGCGCAGGCTTGTACCAAGATCATAGAGAACCATATCGAGCGATGGGAGGCCTCGAAATCCGTGTTTGCCGAGGTAACAAAATATTTTCAATTCATGTAACACCTATATCGACTCTGTCTAGTCGTAGAATGTATGTTTTAGACAGGGTTTCTATGTTTGATTAAAGTGCATAGTGACAGACAATCTGGCGTTGCAGGTGCCTGCCACAGCCGGTATGTCAGTACTACTCAGCCCGGAACTAGACAACCTCATTGAATTAAATATCAAAGAAATGGAGAGGTTACAGAAAGAGAGGGCAGAAGAAGAGCAGGAGCAGGAGAGGCAGCGTCTGGCAGCAGAAGTTGTAGAGCAAGAACGAGACGCTGCTGCAGCTTAGATGTTACTATAAATAGCAGTGATTGTGGGTGTAACCCACTTTTACTAGAGTCACCTAAATTGTATGTGAGTGTCATCTTAATGGCCAAATACTCAATTTTAAGTTGCCGTTATATTTATGCCGTCACTGCTGCCGATTCTTTTGTTTGCCAACTAAACTAAAATTAGAGAACTGCTATCTTTTACTAACAGGCAGCGCGAGAAAAGGACGGTGACAGATAAGAACTAAGTTAGAGATGTCAAATTAGCTTACACCTTGAACTTCATCTTAAAAAAGTCGACATGTTGTGTGTGATGTATCGTCTAAATATGTATGGAAATATTAGTTCAACTAAATTTGACAGCTCTTATTGAACTCCGTCTCTTTCTTAATTTATCAGAGTAAAAAAGATGGCAATAGCCTAAATAGGGTATTTAACTATAATTTTTTTATTAGAAATCTCGTAACTTTTACAAAAATGATAAGCAACACTGAAAAAACGAATGAAATATTTAATAAAATGCCCAAGTTATAAACGATTGAAAATTGCTCACTAGACAGAGGCAACATGACGCCACAATGACGTCATACCTTGCAAACTTCATAATTATTTGACATCACTCCGTATAATTCACCCGACATTCGCCCATTTCGCGCGACAAGGACAGAAAATGCCCCCTCCACAAACTTCGCAAGCGTGTAGCTCCTCTATTTTTTATCGATTTTATTTATTTTTTCACATATCAATTTA
The DNA here is from genome assembly GCA_910594945.2 of Amphipyra berbera. Taxonomy (NCBI): domain Eukaryota; kingdom Metazoa; phylum Arthropoda; class Insecta; order Lepidoptera; family Noctuidae; genus Amphipyra; species Amphipyra berbera. Next base: position 18,246,378 of record OU343126.1, on the reverse strand, counting down.
TATCTATGCTTTCTTTAAAATAATACTAAATATTTTGTAAATTTTTAATAGTAGTCAAATAACTTTAGTTTGTGAAAAACCGAATCGGCGCCGTTGTTACTTCGCCTTAAAGTGACAGTGACAGCACGAGACTTAACGGCAACAAAAAATTGAGTACCGTTTGAGTATTTGGCCATAAGACTTTTTGGTTGCATTCCAACGTGTACAGCTGTAACAGTGTAACACAAGTATATGCATAGTGTGGTTAATGAGTGTCACCATGACTACGACGGTGACAGACATAAATTTAATTTAATAATAATGTTTGGTACAGCGCGCGGCAAATAACTTGAACCAAGATGGCGTCAACTGCCAAACTTGGGGGGTTTACTAGTACCCACTGCAGAGTTCCACTATCCACCTCCTAGCTCCATCTTTAGACCCTGAACACCAAGTGCAATCTATTGGACTCATCAAATCGAATCATATGACCCGAACCTCACATAGATCACGCAGTCGACGCCATCTTGGTTCAAGTTATTTGCCGTGCACTGTACAATGTTTAGTTTAAAAGTTTTTTTCAATTGAGGGTGACACTGTTGTCGGGTTGCATCTACAAACATCACTAATAAAATTACCATACTCTTAAATTTTTATTTGTCGATCTAATTTTAGTAAGTCCTATTTTCATATTACATGTTTTTGATATACCTAGTACCTAATTAGAAAACTATGATTGGGGGCATGAAATTTACAAATGAGTTAACTGGCAAAACACAATTAATGAGGAATTAAATAAAAATGTAATAATTTCTTAATCAATATTATTTATTTGGATTATTATTATGAAAACAATTCAATGTTACCTTTGTTTGTACCAATTGTACCAAGTTGATAACTCTTTTCGGCACTTAGCCCATTTGTAAATTCCACGCCTCAATTCTATTTGATCTTTATAAAAATATAAATCTTTAGTAGGTATTTTTTAATAATAAAAGGACAATCTGCTTTGCATATCGTTTTATTGTCGTGTCAAAATGATTTAGTATAAAAACATAACTTATAAGAACAAATGTTTATAGGCTAAAAGCGCAGTCCACATTGACAACCATTTTTAAATTATATAGTCATACTACAACCTACATACATAGGTAGCACTGCAAGCTATGATTGGTTGAATAACTTACTATTCTGTAATAGTAAGTTATTCAACCAATCATAGCCGTAGTGTATCTGTATACAGCGGAATCCGTTTATTACGACTTCGCTTATAAAGATCAGCCGCCTAAAGCGACTCAAGAGGAAATGCGGTCTGCATTTAGTCCATACTAACGTATACCTCAGTTTCCTCCTTAGATAATGTCACTAGAGCAAATATTTTTATCATATGATATATATTTACCACCACTATGTCCCTATGTTTTGTTTTTGTCAATAAATTAATTATTAAAATAACTAGAAACGTTTAAACTTTACAAAAATCGACCGGTTTTAGCACCGTTTTCAAACATCTGGCAAACAAATAATAATAGAAGAAAAATAAAAGAAAAACATACCGACATAACCAAAGATTTTCTTAAATTATTACATAAAAAAATATTAAAATCGGTCCAGATTTGAAGAAGGAAACAGGGAAATACAAAAGTACGATTTCACTAATATTGCACAGGAGAAATCAGTCCGAGATGCGGGTGTCTCTTTCGCGCTCAATTGGGAAGGTTTGCGGGAGGGGTGGCACGGAAATAGATCGCAAAAACCTATTCAAATTATTAATATTTTGCAGCCCGCTTTTCTTCTTAAGAACACCCTTTAGTTAGGTTTTCTTATCTGGTATTTACTGACGCTTATAACGACGTCCTTTTAGTACGACCAAATATAGTCACTTTGATGTCGTTATAAGTGGACATGTACTACCTGTAGTTCAATCTATGAAAACGCGCCCCACTGTCTATATCGCTACAGTACAAGTGTGCATTATAAATCGCTATTGTGTTAGTTCTATCGCCACACAATAGTTGGATGTGTGCATACGCACACTAATATAAGATAATAATAAGAGATGTGCACATATTAGTGTTGCCGAACAATCGATAGTTCCACTATCGATAGTTTAAATTGAAAACCGGCTACTCCATCGATAGGACTATCGATAGTATCGATAGCATGGTTCACGTCAATACTATTGACATGCATCAATAGTATCGATAATATCGATACTATCGAAGCTTCTAAGATAATACTATCAATCGTATCGACACTATCGATAGTATTATTTTTTTGAAGGTTCAATAGTATCTATACTATCGATAGTATTGCTTTTCTGAACTTCAATACTATCGATAGTATCGATAGTATTGCACTCTGACAGTACTATTGCCACTTTCTTAGCTATCGATAGTCATACTATCGTTGAACTATCGATAGACTATCGTACTTCTATCGATATTCGCCTATCGATCGGCAACACTAGCGCATACCCACCACGCGACTACCGACCACAAAAAGGACGGGCGCGTCTGAAGTGGATTGAACGCAATGTACCGCCTAGCGGCCATAACCACTAGCTAGTAGGTCATAGCCACTGTGGTACGCGTCTAACCTAAAGAGCTGAATTCACTAACAAGTGATTTTTTTACGCAAGTCCACTTCAGCAATCGAGTTTTACTGCGGACGCACCCGCAGCAAGCAGATTCCTGGATGGTTTACCGACTTGCTGCAAGCTGTCCGTGTATGGATTTAACAAAACATACTTTCAGTGTTAATAGGGCGACTAGTTAGGGTGTGACTAAGAGAGTGATGAATATGAATGTTGATGGATGGAGGGGGAGAGGGAGACCTAAGAAAAGATGGATGGATTGTGTGAGGGAGGATATGAAAGATAAGGGAGTAAATGATAATGAGACGTCTGACAGGGAAGAGTGGAAGAGAAAAACATTGCGCCGACCCCAAGTAACTTGGGACCAGGGCAGGAAGATGATGACTTTCAGTGTTAATAGGGCTTCAATAACATGCGCAATTTAACCTGTTAGTTGATTTAAAGCCAACGACAAAATGTACTGGCCATTTAATACAGACACAACATTTAGAAAACTATAAAATAGCACATGTTTGAATATCGATATTCCGTTTTGGTATTTCAATACATCTGACACGATCGGCTTATATTTTTTAAATAAGAAGTAACCGGCGCTGACAAGATGGAGCGACAATAATATTGTAACGATCTTCGGGCTGAAGCTTTAAGCTTTAAGCCCAGTTAATAAGGTTTATTTTGAAGCATTCAGTGCCGGTTTGAAGCAGATCTTTTTAAGATCACTGTTACATTACATTTTACGCTATAGTAAAACAACTTTCTATTGTTATTGCAATACATACTGCTAACTTAATTTTAACAACAATGAATCATTTTTAAATGCTTTGATATTTTGTGCAGTATCCCTCGTTTGTACCGGTCTTTAGCTGTGACTAAACGACGGCCGGAGTTATGATTTTGGCTCGAAAACCGGAGCCAGGCCGACCAGGCCCATAGTCCTTTTTTTTTCCTATTCGACTGCTTGTAGATGGTCTTGCGGACCGTTTCTACGTAACCGGGCAGAAAGCCCATAGTCCCAGCCTATGGGTGACATTTATAGCTAACAGTGCACCATACTTATCTGTGTTTATATATCACTACTGAATAATGTCTCACTAATACTGAGATACTGGTGTCGATTCTGTTGCGCACTTTGACAGGACTAAACTAAGGGTGTTTGTCTCTTTCTGTTTCAATAGAAAAAGAAAGGGACAGTTGCGTTTAGTCTAGTTTAGCACTAAATGATGGAATTAGGCGTTACTTTGCGGAAATCCATGACCTATAAATATACAATAAAAATATTTAGTGTTAATTCCGCGAAAAACCAAGCGCGTCCAAGCGGTCGACGAGTCGACATCTCCTGAGGATGCCCCGTGGAGGGGCGAAACACGTGTCGTATCGGTTTGTTTTCCTTGTATGTTGCATGTTATTAATCGCACCTTCTGCATTTGCATATCGCACTACTAGAATAATAGTGTATCAACTCAAAATGAAGCTTTTCTCAGAATCGACAGAAAACTGATTATTTACTTCCTGTTATAGATTACAATTGAAGGGAATGAAATGAATTACGTGCGAAGATTTGTGTTTGTAAACGCACCCATGATACAGGAGAAATCCAAGTGTGGCGAAACTGTTTTAAAAAAATAAAATAAAAGAGTTAGGTATCTCAAATTGATAAAATTTTGAGTTGAATCTAGCAGTGCGATTATATTTGCGGGCGGGAGGGCGGTGCTGCATACTGCATTCAGGCTTGATCAACTGTTTTTTCGCGGAATTAACACTAAATATTTTTATTGTATATTTATAGTTTAGTACTGTCAAAATGTGCAACAGAATCTACACCAATATTTCTTATCCTATTGTAACAAAATCAGACTCTTATGGAATATTTTTTTAAATAATCGTTTTAAAACATTAAGATCGTTGCACATCGATAACTAAATTAATTACTCTTACATACTGGAGTGAACGAAATCATTGGAAAAATATTTTTCGAAAAGAATCACAGCTCGGAATGATTTTAGTATATTTCTTTGGTAGCAACACCTTAATCTAAACTTTTGTATGAAATCGATTTCAAATGTATACACGGTTTTGTGAGCAGCATTTATGTCCATAAAAATGAGATTTTTGTATCGTTATATATTTTGAATAAAGCCTTCTAGAGTCTGGCAAACGAAAGTAGAGACTGAAAAGGCGCGGCAAATTTAAAAAATATCAGCATAGCAACCCCAAAATAAAGGAATAACCTAATTTGATACTTTAGAATTATTTGTTTTTGTTGAAAAATTGTTGCCATATAAAAAGTTTGCAAATAATTCGAGTGTCTACTTTCGTTTGCCAGACTCAAACTTACGACAGGCTTCAATAAAAAAATACTATTTCGTTAAAAAAGAAAATAATAAGATTACTCAAAAACATTAATCTATCTATCTAATACCTTTAAACGAGCAATTCTTGTATATATGTATATAATCTGAATCTCGGAAACGGCTCCAACGATTTTCATGAAATTTAGTATGCAGGGGGTTTCGGGGGCGATAAATCGATCTAGCTAGATTTCATTTTTGGAAAACGTCAATTTACCAAAAACAACCGGACAAAGCTCGGTCATCCAGGTACTTAATGTTAAGTAGGTACCTTGATTAAACACCTGAAGTAATTGGTAACTTTAAAACATTTAAAATACAAAGTAAGTAATATAAAAACGATTAACAAACCCAATAAATACATCGAATACACAACTAATCTAATTTTAAGTCGATTATTGATTATAATTGCTCCAAAATGATCGAATAATTTTCAAATATAACTATTCGATTCTAGAATCGATAATTAGACGACTTTACTTTTACGAGATGCTTGTATGTATACTCCTTTACTAATAAACGCTGAATAAAGTTATGACAATATTTTGAAATACACTATTCGATTCTAGAATCGATAATGTAATTAGACGACTTTACTTTTACGAGATGCTTGTATACTTCTTTACTAATAAACGCTGAATAAAGTTATGACAAGCTTATATATCTAAAAAGCTTATGATTATAATGACGTTATTCATGACATTACTTTATATCAACATAATTTCACGCCTGTGTTCCCCGAAGGGTTAGGCAGAGGTGTATAGTAACAAGCTCATTTCGCCGTTATGTTAAAGTTTTATGTAATAGGGGGCAAGCCTATTGCAATCAAACGGGCACAAATCTAAACTCCGGACAGCTACTGGGGAATTCCACACGGAAAAACCTAATAACACTTTGCCGGAACTGGGGATCGAACCCAGGAACTCACGATCAGCTGTCGCGCTTGCCACCACTAGACCAACGTCGCGCGGGTGACCTAATGTGCTTGCTGTTAATATGCACTGGGTCCCATAATGACATGCTTGTCAATCTTATTGCCGACAACTAAGCAGACTGTTCTTCTTGGTGGAGTATACTTGAAGTTCCTCGACCCACTCATTCAGTTTTGCTAGGGACTTTGGTTCTGACACGTCGTAAACTAATATAGCACCGTGAGCGTCTCTGTAAAAACTTGATGTCAATGTTCTGTATCGCCCCTGTCCCGCTGTATCCCAAATACCAAGCTTGACTTTAACACCAGTCACGTCCATGACTTTACATTTGTATTCAACTCCGATTGTAGCTGGGAATGATGAATTGTAATCTCCCGTTGTGAACGCAATGATCATGCCTGATGAACGCAATGATTTACGCACACCGCTCTCACTGATAACTAGAATCTTAATGTTCTAACGTAATCCGTATTCGACATCGTTTACAAAAGAAATAAACGGCGATTTATAATAAATACAAAAGCGATTCCTTTGTGACGCACTCACAGCAGCTAATCTATACTAATATTATAAAGCTGAAGAGTTTGTTTGTTTGAACGCGCTAATCTCAGGAACTACTGGTTGGAATTGAAAAAATATTTATGAGTTGGATAGTCCATTTATCGAGGAAGGTTATAGGCTATATAACATCACGCTACGACCAATAGGAGCGGAGCATAAATGAAACATGTTGCAAAAACGGGAAAAATGTCCACCCGTGCGCGGCTGGGACGGGTCGCTATAATAACATAACTTTATACAGCGTTTATTAGTAAGGAGATAGATTTTAGCACTAAGTATTCCTCGAAATAAGGGTCGAGTCTAATCTACGAGTATCTAATACATAAATAGTGAACGTGGAGACATCAGAACCGGTATTTCGAACCGGAGCTGGACTATGGTTGTCTATGGCCAACGACACACGCGTGTCCCGATTTTGGTCCGACATAATCTCATACAACGTTATTTTTAGTATATATAGTGCTTTAGGGTAATTAAGGATTACGACTTACTACTAAACCAGACAATATTTTTTGCTCTGGCAACATTACATTACACATTCTAGCATTACTACGTTGCCAGAGCAAAAAATAATGTTTGGTTTAGTAGAAATTCGTAATTTTCGGAATATTCCCATGTTTGTAGTAACCCTAAAGCACTATACGCAAAAATTAAAACACGCCAAGACAAAACACGCGTCATTTAACTCAGGGCGCTAAAATGCCTCACGTTAAGAATACATGTTTCCTTTTTGTTATTTATTTTTTATTGAATCCAAAAGTATCCCGTGCAGAGTTAATCTATGTCAGCAGTTCATCATGAGGTTTGAAGGAATTACATGATTTCCTTTACACTCTGTATATATAGATAATGTTGTATTTTTCAGCTCCGGCCAGAAATTCCGGTGTCATCCCCCTAATATGGAAACCTTTTAATACGAAATTTGGAAAAACCTGGAATGATTTACAATTAAGCTGAATGTCGTTATTCAACATCTTCTGTTAAACTCGAAGGTATAAGGCGGGCTAGTCTTCGGTCTAGCCTAACAGTTCGTTCTCTCTGGGTTGCAACAGTTCTTCTACAAACTCCTTCACCATTTCCTTCAGTTTTGCGTTCATGGATTCTTGCTCGCTGTAAAGGTACACGCAATTAGTATAGCACAATCAGCCCATTACTGTCCCATTGCTGGGAACGGGCTTCTTCTCAAAGTGAGAAGAGTTTAGGCCTTAGTTCACAACGCCGCCGACCTGGTGAGGGCAGACGGACTTTTTTTTTAGTAACTCTATCTTGGGTGCGTTTACAGACACAAATCTTCACATGCACAAACGCCGAGACCCGGAACAACTATCTGTAGGCCTTACAAATATTTGTTCCGTGTGGGAATCGAACCCACGACCCGTAGCGCAGAAGTCAATCACTTAGCCACTGCATCAAACGTGTCGTCAAAACGGATAACGGACTACACAAATCATCGATAACTTTTTGAAGCCCTTTGACGTGTGTAGGTTTCCTCACGATGTTTTCCTTTACCGTTAACGCAAGCGATAGTAAAACTGATCCACACATGAATTGGAAAAGTCAGAGGTCCGAGCCGGGATCGAGCTCAGACCCACCTGCATGTTCAAACCTCTGGATGTGCACGTCATGCTCGTGAACGGGTGCCGTCTGTCGGGACTGGTCAGCCCTTAACTGCTATGGCAATCCTAGAAGGCATATTTTCCTATTTGTTACTCTTATGTGAGTTTATTTGTTACATTAACCTGCATTATTCTCATTCTATTTCTCACACTACTGTAATGGAATTGTAATGAACTACTATTTTGAAAAGAGTATTCATGGAGTTTCTTGCCGGCTCTTCTCCATAGAACCTAGCTTTTGGAACCGTGCACCTAGTTTTGACGTTTTAAAAGTGCCTGAAATCTGGTCTATTTGAAATAAAAAAACTTTGACTTTGACATTTGCTTATACAGGGTGTCCTGTAATTAATGGATAACCTAGAAAAGGCGTTTAGCGGAACTAATAACATTTCAAAAAAGAAATACAAAACGAAAATACATTTAGATATCGTTACTATATCTATCTCTCAGTCATACTATATTATAGTACTCAATTATGGATCGATTGCACGATTTTAAGGGTTTTGATAGTTTTTTTTTGCGTATGAAACTGGAGAGCCGCAACTTTACATCGAAAGAGCCGCATGTGGCTCGCGAGCCGCAGGTTGCCGACCCCTGCTCTACGCCAACAATGAAATAACATAATATATCTCCAACTCTGCTTACCTCCTAGTTGGCGCTTCGCACACCAATTCCGAGTAGTACTTCAGTTTGGGTTCGGTGCCGCTCGTGCGGATCGTGACGGTCAGTCCGTTTCCGCACCGGAATATGATCATCTCGCCTGACGTGTAGTCCTGGTCCAAGCCGGTGCCGAGAACGTCTATAATGAATATTTATTTATTACTGGCCTCCATCTGCGACTTCTTCCGCATAAACTATAACGCCCCATTATATCCCCTGCAGGCAGTGCCTGATTAACCAATAATGCCCGGTTCGTTTGTCCAAAAACAAATCGTTTTTCTTATCAATGGTAGCCTTTTTTTTGTGTAACTGGGCATATAAATGGACTCGTAGGCTTATTTTATCTGTGATAGTAACAATGATTGGGTCCACTATGCCTAGCGGTAGGAACTTTGTTTCATTATTGTTCAAGATACAAAAGTTCTATTTTTAACCTATACGGTCGATATTATGATAGGAATGGATCTTACACTAAGTAAGCAATTGCATCACGAGTACAGAAGGACCAAAATCACATCCCAGAAATAAGTGGTCACGTGGAAAAACGTATGTTAGTAGTTTGGTTACATACTATAAAAAAAACACCAGATTTTGTTCTCGCTCTATCTGAAAACTCTGCTTATAGATGTGGGGGAAGACAGGCGTGAAATGCTTAGGGCATCCAAGTACTTAATCTTTTGTTAAAGAGGCGTTTTGCGAATGGGACATTTTGCGAAAGGGACATAATAAGGTGTAATAGGTAAAATAAAAGAATTAATAAACTTACTAAGATGAGCTTCCCCGTTGACATTCTCTGGCATCTTGTATCCAGCAGTAAAGTCGTTTATGTACACGATCTCGCATGAACCTACCTTCTTCGGGTACTGGAATGTGAAATAGGCACGTATATTGATAAGACTTACAATAAAGAAAGTCTTAAACTTAACCATTTAAATGGTTAACGTGGTAACCATCAAACACAACTTAGAATAAAATATTTGAATTATATTTTTTGTCGAAAGAGGCGAAACAAAGATAGAAATACAATATGAGTGAGAAAGAATGACTTGTCATCCTCCATTTATTATATCCATTCTTTAATATCGCGTGTATTATATCGTTACTCGCAGAGACCCTATTCGTGTTGTCACTTTTCTTCTTTCGGGTCGATTGACAGAATAATTCAAGGTCATGTGTACGCGTTTATTACATATTAATTTACAGCAGTGATAGCCTAGTGGTGTGACAGTCGGACTACCAAGTCATAGGTATCGAGTTCCAACCCAAGGCACGCACCCCTGACTTTTCGGATTCATGTGCGTAGTGTGTAATTTTCACTTGCTTAAAAACGGTGAAGGAAAACATCGTGAGGAAACCGGCATGCCTGAGAGACATATTTTGTCGACGGCATGTTAAGCCAAGTCAGAGGCCTTTGGGCGGCTTAAACTCTGACACCAGGTTAGTCACTAACCACACGAAAAGACATATTAAAGTAAACAGTCCCCGACCAATAGTTTGCGACACACTGAGTTAACCGTGCGTTACATCAGGTCATCTATTGTGCAGGAGTCAGGACAGCATGGACAATTTAACAATTACATTTATTTATTTAGTGTTTAATTTAGATAAAAAATCCATATTTTTGTTAGTAATGCTTAGAAATATGTTAGTAAACAATAATATTATTTGACATGCCTCTGTACACACTGCCACAATATTGGAGAGTCAGTTCGGCTAGCCACAACGCTAAGAATGCCGTTGCTACTGCCTCGGACCCGACTCTGCAATGATGCAGCTCTCTTTCTGAGAATGGCATGAAAGCCGTCGGTACGAGCATCGGCAAACATGCCCGAAGCGCTACAGTGCCTCGGCAGCCGCATCAGCATTCTAAAGGCATTGTTATACTGAGAGATTAAAGATGTCGACTCTTTTGCGCAATTTGACTCCTGTCAAACTAAGTTAAACTAAGGGTGTTAGTCTCTTTCTGTGTCAATAGAAAAAGAAAGTGACAGTTGCGTTTAATCTAGTTTAGTACTGTCAAAACGTGCTACAGAAATCGACATCATTTTCTGTTCAGGATCACGGCAATGGGGAGGCACACGCAAAACGAAAGCAGATGGCAGCACCTCTGTTTGTACCAATTACAACCAATCAGAACGGGTTAAAGTAACATTAGCAATAATGTCAAACAAACTTTAATCAATGAAATTGCGTTGGTACCATCGATGGTGGCGCTATTAGTTCCCCAGTGTGCAACTCCATTAATGTGGCATTGTCTGTTCAGGGTCACGGCACTTGCAGTGAGTTTCAAAATCGCTGATCATTCCCCATTTCGCTAGGTTGCACTTACATCAGCCCACCTGAGTCTGCAGTCTGGACTTACACACAGGCTTAGGTAATTCATGACCAGGGGGTAGTTCTTCTGCCGGGGTTGCGGTGCATGCTTTTGCGAATCCCGCGATTCCGGCCGATCGGTCAGGAGGAGGGACACCGTTGGTTTTTAGCCGGTAAGAGTCCGGCAGACCCCTCGCCTTCCCCGGGCGAGGGACATCCATGAGGATTTTCCAACGATAAAAAAGGGGGTAGTTCTTCAGCAGGGGAAACAAAATTAGGCGTCACTAATTTGATAAGACCTTACCTCTCCAGGCCCAGTATAGTTCCTGATCCGTCTAAATATCTTCTGTATGGTGGCCTGTTCGTAACAGATGTAGTAGTTGTTATGGGTCACATGGTACCCAAACTCTGCGTATAGCTCGTGAAGTTGCTTCAGGATTGAAGAGCCTTTGGAGTATAAGTGGGAAGCTAAGGAGGCGACCTGAGGAGAAAAATTGTGTGTGATTGACTTGTTTATTGGGTAACAACGAGCACAGACCCTCAACTGGATTGAAAAATACAAACAACGGTAGTTGTTGAGGCTTATGGGCCATAGCCGTAAGTTAGATAAATAGGCGATTCTAATTGTAAGATTTGTATTCTTGAAATAATAATATAGGTACACAATAGTTTAATGGGCATGTAGGGGAACGAGGTAGGGTGTTCCTCCAACGAAAAGGGAGGATCCTCCTACCAGGCGGGTCTTATGCCTGGCGGGCCACAGCCCAACGGTTGATGTTGGGAAGTTGTATATATACTAACTCCTTGTCAGATCTTGATATCGCGATGCAGGATTTGTGACATTTCATCTGACAGCTGTCATTGTCGTCGCTGTAGTCTGCTAGACATTCGTCGTGCTGCGTAGTTCGCATGTGGCGTGATAGATGTACAAAAATACAAATCTTTCCTCTTTATAATATTAGTATAGATTACATTAAAATAAGAATGTCGAACCACAAAATCGAAGTTGTTTAGACTAAACACCTTTTTAATGTTGAGCTTGACGTTAGACACAGGTTTAACAAGTGTCTAAACATATAGTACGACCCAGAATGTTTACCTGTACGGCAGCAGACACGCCATCTTTCTCAGGCACGCGATGGTCGCACATGTAGCCGATGGCTTCTTCAAACGCGAATAACGGCATCTTGTTCTGCTGCGCCAGAAGTAGCGTGGTATTGCCTGAAATAGTAGCCGATAAGAGATACGTATTTATCTACAGAGGGCTGCACTATCGCACTACATCTAATTTTTTGGACAGCCCTTCTTGATCAGTTCGGGATTCTGTTTATGGACTTCGAATTTCGAACGCTGCTGCAGTTGAAATTTGAAAAGATCCTTCAAAAGCGTTGAACCGTTATCAAATTATTTGGGACTAGCCATGTGCCCGATGGGATTTCCCATCGGATCCTCTATTAAGCCTCTTATGGGATGAATTATAAAAAATCCTGCAATCTACCTTACATAAGGAACCCTTGAGCAAAATTTCGTGCTTCTAACTTCAAAAATGAACTTCGATACAAACTTTCACCCCTTATTTAACCCCTTTAGTAGATGAATTTTCAAAAATTCTACATAAGGAACTCGTGTGCATGATTTCATGCTTCTTTCTAAACCCACCGGTTTAAGATGTGCGTTGTCCGCAAGTCCGAGCGTTAGAGATTTATTTAGTAGATATATGGGTCTGAGTACACTTAGTATTTTTTCTGTCATTCACTAGTACTTGTAAAGTAATAACTATTTTTCATAAATCGATCTTCTTGGACTGGACATGAGTGGAGCTGGACAATGATGAACATACATGGCAACACATCTGACTCACCCATCCATTTAAATCCGGTCAGCGTCTCGACGAACTCTCCCCTCCCTTTAATAATCGCTCTCAACATCTTGGAGCTGACAATGCTGGCCATGATGTAGACCTCGGACTCCGGCATATGGTTCACTCGCTTGCAGTACTGATTCAATAACCACCAACCGAGAAGAGCCCCCATCTCGTTGCCCGTGAATACGTGCCAGGAGTTTGTGCTGGAAGGATACAATCATTAGGCTTGTGGACAGACTTCTTGGGGGCTGCATGATCGCAAGTACTGAACGGTTGATCGGAGTCCAATGCAAGACAACGTCCAGTGACAATGCTGAACAAGTGCGTTGGCACTTCTCCAGCCGCAAAGTCGCATTGTGTTGAGTCTTTTTCTACCCGTCAAAGGAAAATGGAAATGTAGATTGGCAAATTAGTTGGACGTCAGATCTACGTCCGTCCCGACGGTCAGAAGGAGGAACACCGTGGGTTTTTAGCAGGTAAGAGTCCGGCAGACTTCCTCGCCTACCCCGGGCGAGGGATATCAATGAGGATTTTCCCACGTTAAAAAAAAAAGTGCAGGCTGCATCTGCCGGAACATGTTGCTAGGGCACTGTATCGCGTTATGTCTCTGATACAGTTGCGCCGCATGTATCGCAACATGTGCCCGGGGGGTAGGTAAGGCATAGGAAACTTAGTAACATAACATGAGTTCTGTATTCCCCGAAGGGTTGAGTAGAGTTGTATAGTAATCACCATTTCGCCATTTAATTTAATAGGGGGCGAGGCTATTGCCATCAGTCGGGCACAAATCCAAACTCCGGGCTGCTATTGAGGAATTCCACACGGAAAAACCCAATAACACTTTGCCCGACCTGGGACCCCAGGGAACCCAGGACCTAACGATCAACAGTCGGCCATCACTAGACCAACGAGGCTTGATACTGTTTCAATATAGTCCTTACCTATCATCGAATTCAGCGACGGCAAGTCTGTCAGCGTCAGGATCGTTGACCAGCACCAATTTGACTTTCTTCTCTTCTGCCAGTTGTTTGCTTAGCTCCAGGCATTCTAACTCTTCAGGGTTGGGGAATACTACCGTTGGGAAGTCAGGGTTTGGATCCTGTTGCTCTTTAACGCTGATTGGTGGCTGTAAGAAGTAAATTTTATAGCTTCTTTAGGTTAGGTTATCAAAAGAAAACCAGAATGGTTCTTTTGGTTGGTTGTCTTGTTGTGTCCAGGCAAATAGGCTATTGTCCCCATTTGAGTTCACTTTAAACTTGAACGAGAAGTGTTGTCGTCCTTAAGAAACACTTATCACTTAAGTGTTAAGGCACCGCAAACTTTTCAAAATAAGACGACAAGCGTTAACTATTCTTAGATAATTCTACACCAAGATGCGATTTGGACAATAATTTCAAACATTTATTTCCGTTTACTCTTAAAAGCCTACAAAATCTTCGTTAGGGAAGTTTCAAATAAAGCTTACCTTAAGATTAGCTGTCGCAAAGGCCTTCAGAATATACTCGTAGCCCACTCCATGCATAGCACTGTATACCACATTTATAGCGGCTTTCTTGTTCTCCTGCAACACTTCAGGGCTCAGGCTGATGATGGTCTCCATGTATTTGTTGGTGACCTCGTCTTGACAGTACTTGAGTAAGGGGTTGGAGTTAATGTCCTTGATATCCCAGTGCTCGTCTGGTATACTTGAAAAGAGAAACAGATGGATCTTTATCTATACTAATATTATAAAGCTGAAGAGTTTGTTTGTTTGGACGCGGTTATCTCAGGAACTACTGGTTGGAATTGAAAAAATATTTTTGTGTTGCATAGTCCATTTATCGAGGAAGATTATAGGCTATATAACATCACGCTACGGCCAATAGGAGAGGAGCATAAATTAAAAATGTTGCAAAAACGGGAAAAATGTCTACCCGTGCGAAGCCGGGACGGGCCGCTAGTATGCGACAAAATGCTGTTGGTATTACAAATAGTCTTTGATTTAGGGAATTCCTCATTTACAAAACGATATTTGTCCTCGAAGGCGTATTCAAAGAAATCCTTCAGATAATATTTTTTTATATTCTACATTTCCGACGGGAAAAGATAGACTAATATAGTCTACTTATAGTCTACTAGCGGCCCGACCGGCTTCGCACGGGTGGACATTTTTCCCGTTTTTGCAACATTTTTCATTCATGCTCCGCTCCTATTGGTCATAGCGTGATGTTATATAGCCTATAACCTTCCTCGATAAATGGACTATCCAACACAAAAAGATTTTTTCAATTCCAACCAGTAGTTCCTGAGATTAGCGCGTTCAAACAAACAAACAAACTCTTCAGCTTTATAATATTTGTATAGATTATTATTGTATAGATTTAAGCCGGTTAAGAAATGGGTAGCGGATGAAAGAGAAGAACCCATTGAATATTATTTAGGTCCAGTTTTCACAAAACTCGCAAACAAATTGCATTTTACAATACTTCAACAGTACTCACTCCAAACACTGCTTAACCTCGTCGAGTACATTATCATCATGGGGTGATATGATCTGGCACCCGTTCCTCCAGTACACCTTATACCCATTGTCCTCCTTGGGGTTATGGGAGGCGGTCACCATGACGCCTGCGACGGCGTTGTACAAGATGGTGCCGAAGGAGACCAGCGGCGTGGCACACACCTCCGTGAAGATGTGGACAGGGATCGACGAGGAGATGAATACCTTTGCTGTTAGTTCTGCGAACCTGAAAAAAATAATCTGTTAGCTGTCCTTATCTGAGGATAAGCTTTAGCCAGCAGCGATAGCCTAGTGGTGTGACTGTCGGACTGCCAAGTCATAGGTCCCGACCGAAAGAAGATGAAGAATTAAGAGTCTTTTTATTCAGTCTAGCCTACTGCCATTCTGCTTTGCTATAACGTCACCTTAATACGCATACCTCGTAACTCCACTTAAGGACGAAAATTATTTTTTGATGCCAATCGCTGCGTAAAAAAATAAGGAATTCTACAATCGAAACTGCGTAATATTTTGTACACGGGTAACGCCAGAAAATCATGTCAAGCAAACCTCGTAAATCCTCCACCAAAAAATTCTTTAATGAAAAACTCGTATCTCCCTTTTTTATGTCTTTCACTATAGCGAAATAATGGCGCAAGTCCTCTGTGGTTTTGCTTAGCCTTAAATCCTTGAGTACATTGCTGGAGAAATCAGGGATGGGCTATTGGTTGAGGAGAGTAGGATGACCTAACACTGTTTGCCACACCGATTTGCGACTGATTTAGTTACTGAAGGTAACTGAAAAATTCGGTAACTCTGTCAGGATGGAATTTGGTGTAGATAAATTTGAAGTCATGCATGTAAAGCGTAGGAGGATTGTGGAGTAAGAGGGAATCCAACTTTCGGATTCCATACAACTTAGATGGGATCTCCCCAACAGACCTACAAATACTTGGGTATGTCGGAGGCTTTAGGCATTACCCAGACCGACATGAGACAATAATTGCGAGAGCGCTTCTTTGGCCCCCTGAAAAAAGTTCTGAAAGTCAAAAGTTTATTAGGCGGAAATAAGGTGCCTTTAACGGTTGGGTCATGCCGGTTTTAATGTACTCCTTTGGTGTACCCAAATGGACTCAGCTTGATCCTAACTCCCTGCATAGGAGGGTCCGTGCATTGCTGACTGCATATCGGATGCATAACCCACGTTCATCTGTGATGAGGATGTACATTCCGCGGAAGTGTGAGTGTAGAGTCTTTATAAACTCTATGACCCTACACAACCGCGAAGTGCACAGTCACAGAGGATATTTCCACCAAGCTATAGGGGGGATGCCCATGACGAGAATCTCGTGAAAGTTAAGGAAGATAAACAAATTACCTAAATATCTTTATTTAGCACACGAGGTTGTCGGCATGAGGGGACGTGGACTCAGCAGTGATTTTGCCCATAGTCGTTACGGCTAATGGCCTAATAGCTAAGAGCCTCGATAAACACCTTAAGAGGCTCTCGATAGGCAGCTGGATCAAGAGCTTGATACAGAAAGCGGTACTCCTTGACACGGCACATATAGTGAGGAGGTTCCTTTATCTGGAGCCCAAACCATCGGCAGCTTTGACCTTGTTTCCGATGCCAGTGGGCTACTATATCTCTTTAAAATTTATTTTTCTCTTTTAAAATACTAACATCGTAACTCCTTAAAAAAACGTTTCCTTTAAGTACTGAACTCGTAACTCCTTTTTTTAAAGAAAAAGTGGCTTATATATGGATAATTTACCATGTTTTATTGTTAATATAGTCAATGGTATAATTATTTCACAAATGAAATACATCATTGAAACTCATATTCTCATTTTGTTTTTATAAATAGTTTTATTGCTCTCCTGTAAAGTTGGTCAAATTGGAGTTACGAGTTATGCGTATTAAGGTGACGATAAGTAACTTTTGGTTCCCGCATAGACATTGTAGATGAAGGTATACGTCATGTGCCTGATAATATCCTGATAATGTGCCTGTAACTATTTATGTAGTTCTATTTTTATTAATTAAGTATGATTTGTTTAGTTCTATAGAATTGACATTTAATTATTTATTTTTTACTTTAATTGACATTTTTTTTTGAAGTTGATATTTAATTGACATTCTTATATTGAATTGACATCTGATCGTAAATATTTTTTTACAGCTTTTCTTTAATTGACATGTTATTATTTTGACTAAAATTATTACTTATTATATTTAATTTAGATATTATAGTTATTGAATACCAAACATATTATTATATCGTTTGTGTACGTGTTTACGTAATGTTATGTAAATGTAATTACATGTAGGGGAAACCGGGGCAATGCGGGCCCCTTAAGGAAAATAACGAATAAAACCTTGGAAAAAAAAAGATAATAAAAAAATCAACAGCCATTTATTAGTTTCATTAATCTTCTTTAAATATAACGTACAGTAATTATCTTACTCTAGCAGTCTTTGGTGCAATTAGAACTTAAAGAAAAAGAAGAAACTGCCTGTTATGCCCCGTGTATGGGGTAAAATGGTCATATGCGGGGCAGAATAGGCAATGACAGGCATATACACTTATGCAGGTCTAAAACCGAGCACAAAAATAGCAAATATGAAGGGAATCATCATCATTATCCTCTACTCCGGTGCAGTAACAGTGAACTCATCTGTGGCATGCACAGCAAGTAACCCAACCCTCTCTAGATTCCGAGTATCAATATTCACAGTACAAATACTCTACGTCTTCTTCCTTCGATTCGTTTTCCATTTATTTTTCATATTTCTTCGCCTTTTTCTTTTTTCCTTTCATTTCGCAAGGCACTGATTTCTTTGTCTGCACTTCTTCCAGATTCTTCTTATAAGATGGACTGGTTATTAATACCTTTTTTCTCCGTCCCGTTTATAGTTTAGTCTCCTGCTTGCCACATCCCTGCTTGCTTTCATCTCCTCCAAGCTCTATTTTGCATGTTCTGTCTTCCTTTTGTTGTGAGAACCATAATTGTATCTTAACAAAATATCCGAGGCAAGACGGGCATCCTGCCTATTTTGCCTCGACCATAACGCCCCCCAGGTCATACAAAATAAATGTTAACCCAATTGAAAGAATAACTGATAGTTAGTTCACAACTCTTTCTAGTTATTTAGTCACATGATTGAACGTAGTAATTTACTTAATAACTGAGCATTTAACACAGTCATGAATGAACTAATGAACACAGACTTAAAAATGAAAAATATTATCAAATGTATCAATTTTAGTATTTTTGTTCTGTCGACGAACGACGTGCAGATACGCACCCACATCTACATGTCTCGCTAGCGCGAGGTCGCCTACAACGCGAATCGATTAATTCCGAGGATCTCGGTTCATTATTCTGCGGAGGAGAGGGGTGTCCGTCTTACCCCGGGGGCCCGCTATGCCCCGGCTTCCCCTACCTAATCAACAATTACCAATAAATGACTATTGACTAATTAGCGCAGAACCACACCTAATATTCACAACAAGAATCGATCCGTGGGTCTTTATAAAAGTATAGGTAGAAATGGAGGCCACACTACGAACATGTACTGAAAATCGAAACATTTGGCCTAGTTATTTACTTTGGTGGTCTATCTCTTTCCAAACTAAATATTCTATTTTTTCTAAGTAGGGTATCGTCGCTGCGCCTGCAAAAACCCCTATGTGTTTTTTTTGAAAATCTGTCTTTGATGTTATTTTATAATAGTTCTCAAGCCACGTGCACCTGTAAAATATGTTTTTTTAATCATTTATTTTGCTTTCTTCTTAACCAAAAAAAGTATTAAAAGACTGATTTTACAGATGCACGTAGCTTGAGAACTATTATAAAATAGAATCAAAGACAGATTTAAAAAAAAAACTCATAGCGGATTTTGCAGGCGCAGCGACGGTATATAGAAAGAGATAGAATTTTTCAGGGTTAAATCAACTCTTAACTAGGAGTTGTTGTGTGCCCTCCATTTTTACCTATACGTTCACGGTTTCAATATAACTTTTGCTCAAGTGTTCTTACATCTACGTATGGTATACCGCGTTTCTTATTCTAGTAGGTTGATAATTGTATTAATTCAGATATTCTGAAAAACAATATCTATACACATCGAAACCCTTCCGTGCCTCGGAGAGCACGTTAAACCGTAGGCCACGGATGTCATACGAATACCTATGACAGTCGTTACGGGCAGTCAGAAGCCCGACAGTCTGACCATCGGTCTAACCTTAGGGTTGCGGCATTGCGCAGTAACTGAGTTGCGGAGATCTCATGGCAGTCGCTCCGAGTAAAATACTGGTATTCAGCCGCATCTGGTCAGACTGGAAGCTGACCCTAACATAGTTGGGAAAAGGCTAGGTAGAAAATTTCGCAAAACAAATCGGACAAATGAACTAAAACTTTACAAGGACATATATACCTATGCAAATTCGCGAAACTCTACACCGAAGTGGCCTAATTGGTACTACGTTACATATAAATTAATGGAGACCAATTGGATTGAAGACACATTCAATTGGACACCAACCAACTGCACCTTGCTAGAATCAGTAATTTTCAGTATACAGACAGGATTCAATTGATCGAACATGATGCTAAGCGTTTATTGGCATTAATTAATTTATAAGTGCTTATATGAAGATGGACAAATAAAGACCAGACATTTGGCTTCTCAAAAATCCCATCGCGGGACACCTTATTTTTTTTTTTTTTTTTTTTCGTGGGGAAATCCTCATGGACTCTCCCCCGTCTGGGGAAGACGGGGACCCGTGTGCCGGACTTTTACCGGCTAAAACCACCACGGTGTCCCTCCTTCTGACCTAAGGCCGGGGTCGCGGGATTCGCTATTGCATGCACCGCAACCCCGGCAGGTCTTGGTCCACCAATTGCTGGTGGACCTCTCCACTGTAGGGCCCCACCCCACGACCTCCTGAGAGGCGCGGGGGGCACCCCACATCACCGGCGCACCAGAACACATGGTACGCCGTGACCACCCCGGGGACCAAACAAGTACATGGGCGCCAGACTACCCCGTGTCCGGGCACCCCCGGTCCCCCTGCGACGGGTCAGGTTAGTGGCCCCGCCGCCTACCACTTTTCGGCCGCAGAGGATAGGGAGAGCGGCCAACTAAACACCAACACTCCTCTCCCCCTGCGGCCCCACCGCGTCCGCCGACGGTGGCGGCCCCGTCAGGCCGCGGAAGGTAGGGAGAACGGCGCACCGTAATACCGGCACTCCTCTCCCGCCGCGGCCTCAACCCTTCAGCCGCAATGCCTCCCATAAGACATCGCGGCCCTTCTCAGTTGCGATGTCGCCCAGGCGACACCGGAACCTACTTGGCCGTTACGTCGAGGGCTTCCAGGCCCAAGCCCCGACGAGCAGCCCCTCCTCGGGTTCCTCTTCGCTTCACCGTGGGGCTCGAAGCCACGGCTACTAAGCCCCCCCGCAACGACAATGCGGGAACCCACCGGGGGGGATCGCGGGACACCTAGCAGATATGAAACACCAAAACTCATTTTGTAAAAAAAAACTGGCCGAATCAAACCGAAGATAACCGCGGCGACGAGTTACGAAGTTCTGCCGTCGTGTGTCTGCCATTGCGAGCGTCGCTACGCAACAGCCGCTATCACAGACGTACCGCCGCATAAGATGTTTCACATCAAAAACATGTTATCGGTAACTGGTAACACTGGAAAATGTTGACATAGGAGGGTAACCGTCAAGATTAATCAACGTACCCGAAGTTATAAAAACAATGGTCATTCGACGGAGCAGAGGATTCCATGTCGAACAGCTGAAGAAGTCTAACCTTTTATATCTAGTTTGCTTGTCCTCATTTTCTGATCTTGTGTTATTATATTGTGATAGGTATATTGTGAACTAGCTTCTGTAACTAATCACTAACTTAATTAAAAGTACTCTCAGTGGTGGAGAGTCTGTGTTGGTTTAATTTACTTTATTTACCATGCTCCCAATCCTGACATACTGATATTAGCTATAACTGTAATGATAGATTCACCCCTATAAGATTCTGTTGTATGTATTTAATAAACATCTCATGGAATTTCATCCAGCTCAGCGGCGCTAGACTAACGAGGCAGGTCTCCCTATATTTTTCCACAATTCTGTATCCATTGCCAATCTTTCAGAAAAACGTCAAGGCTGAATATAAAGTAGGTAGCTATTACCTAATATTCTCAAGAGTCAGTCAAGTCAATCTACCGTTGCACGTAAAAAAACATTACCGCGACACGACGGTGTAACACGAGAGCCAAGAATCCGTCATAATTACTGACATTCCACTGAATACCGACGTCGCGTCGGGCGCCACATTGTGGAAGAAACAGTGTATTGTACTTACGGCATGCAGTGTATGGCTAGCTAAAACTGTAAGTTATGTATCGTATGACGTCACAAAGACCACAATGTGACATCCATCTTAACAAATCGCTGTAACATCGTCACATTATAGAAGTCTGTACATTTATGTGAAATGTTGACTTAATATACGCGTAATATAAATACAAAGCTTGTCGTGATTGTGTCATTAGGGTATTCAAGATGATATACAAGGTTAGTCGTAAAGGGTGTACTAAGCCGAAAGGGTGTTAAAGTACCCATAATAATGGATAACTTTTGTTCTACAACTTTCCCCAAAAGTCAATAGTTCAGATAGCTGCTGTTCAAAGATTTCATATAAAATACGCTAAATTCTATCTATCCTCAGCTAAGATCAGACGTGTTCACATTTTACGTCATATTTGGGGTCACGGATTAGAAACTCCATTTTCTGAATTCATAACTAAAGCAGGGATGAAGAGTATTTGAAAAAACTAAAAATATTTTTTCATTGCAAAAATATTAACCGATTTTTTTAAATTTTAACACTTTCTTTAATACAATCATTAAGTGGCCCGCGGCTTAGTACCCCCTTTACCACTAACCTTGTAAATGCTTGAACAATGTTGCTCCTAGTCCGTAGATGGGTGACCATCATTTAAAAGTCGAAGACTCTCCATGTTATTTGATTGTCACTTGATATAAAAGTGAAAGAAACATCGTAAGAAAACCAGCACACCTGAGAGGGTTTCAAAAAATTCTCGATTGTATGTGTCGATAGTCCGCCAACTCGCACCAGACCAGCGTGGTGGACTAAGGCCTAAACCCTACACAGTCTGAGAAGAGGCTCGTGCCCAACAGTGTGGCAGTAATAGGCTGATTATTAGGTCCCACCATGCCTCGGAAAACCTGTTGTCATACGTATAGCAACGACAATCGTTACGGGTAGTCAGAAGCCCGAAAGTGACCCGAAACGATGACCAATACTCATATTATTGTACATATACTTTTTCACTCCAGGTATTCAAAAACAACATCTCCTATTATAATCCCATCATTAGAATGTGTCGCCTATATAATGAAGTATCGCGTGACAATAATAAAATTGATATCTTCGATTCCCGTGCCGCGGTCTTCAGAAGAAATGTTGCTGCTATTTATTTAACTGGCAGCAGCATCCCTGTTACTACCTAAAATTGCTTTAGTTTTGTTGCGTGATTGCTCTCTACTACATTTCCTGGATTGATGTGGGATGTGTATCAGAGAGCAGTCATGCTCATTGTTACCTTTGGTGTAGTTTTTTATAGGAACCTATAACACTTATTGTCATATTATGAAGGCTCATCATTATTGAAATTCTGTATACTTTTATATTGAACTCCTGTATTCTGCATGTTGAACTTGTTACATTTTATTTTCTTCTTCCGTTATTATAACGTTGTATATCATGCTGTGCGATTACGTTAGGGTATCAATCTGTGTAAAACCTATAATTTTATGACCACCCATACTATGTGATTGTTACTTGTTGTAATTGCCTTATGAAATAAATAAATATTGGTCATCGTTTCGGGTCACTCATTAGGTAAGTATTTCCTGGTCGTTGGAACGATCAGTCCCCTAATACATGGGACTTAAACATAACTGGCGAAACGAGGGTGCACTAAAAAAAACCCCTGCCGAGTCCTTCGGGGAATACTAGGCGTGATGTTACGTGTTATGTGGAATGATTAGATACTAGTCCATCTCACACACATACTTAGTTGAAAAATCGCTAAGCTGATGATGCTGGAACTTCTAATGGTGGGTCCAGACCTGACGAACGCGCCGCGAATGCGCCGCTCGCGCGCAGCTCGCGCGCCGCTCGCGAGCTGCGCGCGTGCATTTCATGTTCGTACAAAGCTCTGCGCACCGCTCGCGCGCAGTTCGCGAGCGGCTTGCGAGCGGCGCGTGAGCTGCGCGCGAGCTGCGCGCGAGCGGCGCATTCGCAGCGCGTTCGTCAGGTCTGGACGCACCATAAGGGTTACACTTAACTGGAGTTTACCATTTTAACTAAACGAACATCAAATTGGTTTGGACGCAGCTAATTACTAATATATCTTCACGTTTGATACGGGCTACAACTGCACAACGCGCACGCGTCACGTGCGTGCATTTATTCTTATCCAACTGAACGTGATCTTTTGTCATGACTCATGAATATAAAATTCTATAATCTATTACTGCCTCGTTGGTCTAGTGCTGGCAAGCGCGTTTGCTGATCAGGTCCTGGGTTCGATCCCCAAGTCCGGCAAAGAGTTATAAGGGTTTTCCGTGTGGAAGTCCTCAGTAGCAGCCCGGAGTTTAGATTTGTGCCCGGTTGATGACAATAGGCTCGCCCCCTATTACATGGGATTTAAACATAACGGCGAAATTAGGGTGTTACTATACACCTCTGCCCAACCCTTCGGGGAATACAGGCGTGATGTTAAGTGTTATTTTATAATCAACGAATCAAATCAATCAACGATTTTCATATGAGTGAAAATCGAAGATGTTGCTCGTACACTATGTGCGTAACATTAGCGAACAGTGTGTTCGGAGAACACGTTAATAATGATTCATGATCGATTTTCGTGTTCCAACGTGAGTACACGGCTCAGCAATCTATACTATTTCCTATGTAGAACCCTATATCGCAATGTATTTTATTTGCCATTTATAAGATACTAGCGACCCGCCCCGGCTTCACACGGGTGCAATGTAGATACTAATGTGGGGCATATAAACCTTCCTCTTGAATCACTCTATCTATTGCTGAAAACTGCATTAAAATCCGTTGCATAGTTTAAAAGATCTAAGCGTACAGACAGCGGGAGTGACTTTGTTTTACTATGTAAAGATTATTGTGATGTTTAACAGTAAAACTCTTTAAATAACTCGCATTAATATCTAAGTTAGTACCTATCTATTGATTTTCACACAATCTCGGAAGGATGCAAAATGCAATTTATGTACATACTTGTATAAATATTATTATCAGCTCGTTATCTTTCGACGCGGTTAGACAGTGTAATGCCTGTTATAGTATGCTAGGTTGCCGTAGCCTACTCGAAGTCAACTCCACTGTCGCAGTTATTAGCAACGAAAGTCAAATCCACTAATATTATAAACGCGAAAGAGAATTTGTCTGTCTGTCTGCTACCGAAACAGTTAACTAAACTTGGCACAAAGATAACCTGATACCCGGAGAAGGACCTACTTAGTGTCAACTTTTTATCGACATACCACTCGAGCGAAGCCGCGGCCTTCAGCAAGTTAAGTATAAAACATCAAGTAAAAAATAGTAATGATAAAAGTTCAGCCATTTTTTTCTCCTTTTACTAGGTATAAGTAGTATGTACTACTATGTGCACTGAAACCTTGTAAGCATGAATTATTAATATAAAATATTATTACATTGAAATTATGTTTTAATAAACTTACGCAATTTCTATAATATAAAATCGAAACTTTATTTTTAGCTATATTAAAAATATTTTTTAACCACACTCATGTGACTTTTGATAGACTGGCAACTGGCAACACTGGCCAACAAATGTCAAATTGAAACGTCAAGCGGTCAAGTGTCAAACTGATTCAACCAAACCAAACATAAACAATATCGACCGGTTGTTTATCGTTTTAAGTTATTAATTAAACTCTTTGCGGCCGCTCTTGATTTTTGACAAGAAGTAAGTAGGTGGTGGTGTACTTTAAATTAACAATAACTAGCCGTGTTCTAAGTAATTCTGATTAAGACAATAATAACGAAAGTATGTTCTTGGCCTGAGCGTCGTGTCGTCTACTCTTCAACACGCAAAGCGTTGTTAATAATACTAAACTTGAGTATTTGAACTACTTGAAGTGTACGCAGTACGCGCAGTTGAATTCTGTTGCCGATACAACAACTTTACTTGGAACGTAGATAGGTACTTTATTTACTGTCTACGAAAGATGAATATGATAATTGATTTCAAAGTCGGTATTTCTTATCCAGTACATGTGACTCACGTAAATGGCCCGCATAATTTTTATGTGCGCTCGTCAAACGTCAGTGATTTTATGGTTGCAATTGAAAAGCCAGGCAGTGCTATGCCTGCTAAGACAATACAATATGGGCAACGAGTTGTATTCAAATCAAACATACTAGGAAAGTATGTTAGAGGAGAAGTTCGTTACATAAACACTGATGGGAAGAACGCAGAGTTTGATATTTTTGCAATTGATTATGGATGTTATGAAAATTCTATATTGTTAGGATGCATATACTCCCTGGACTGCAAGGCGGAACCAGAAAACCAATGCCCACCATTAGCCGTTCATTGCCGGTTGTATTTATGTGAGCCCAGAGGTGAAGCATTTACCGAAGATGTCATAGATGCCATGAAAAGCTATTGCAGCGAGCACACAGCCCACATTACTATAAAAAACAGACTCAACAATCAGTTGGTAGTTGAACTACGAACAGTAGAATGCCCTCGTGACATTTCAACAATGTTGGGATTAATTGACCTGACTACATACACAAAGGGTTATAACACAGTAAACAGATTTTATAATTCAGCAGCCATTGAGGGTTCGGCGTCATCAGCTTTAAACTTGACGGAGACACTAAACTATGAACATAAACAACTTAAAGTTGGAGATACTTTGCATGTCAGGGTGCAAGGTGGGACGTCCGTAGCTGATTTCTACGTTGCTGAAGTGAATGAATACAAAAAGTTGGTTTATAGTCAACCTGGTTTCGCAATGTACTGTAGAGACCGACAAATGCAAGATAAGGATATCGTTCCTGGAATACCATGTGCAGTTAAAGTTGGTACGCCTCCGATGTATGAGCGAGCAATAGTGAAAGAAATAAATTCTGAAAAGGCTTTATTGTCACTTGTAGACTGCGGTAAAGATATTGAAAGTAGTTTTTTAAACATAAAATCGGTACTTTCAGAAATATATTATACTCAACCGATTGTTGCTTTATACTGTTCAACAGATGAAGACCAAGTCTGGAATAATGGCTTGCCTAAATTTTTGTTTCCAGGGTATCAACTAGTGATTAAAATAATGGAGGTAGGAAATGGTTTTGCCCAACCTCATAAAGTCAATATTTATCCATGTAAGATGTAAATATATTTCATTGTTTTAACCATTATGAATGGTTTATATAACCCTGACTATTTTACATTGTTAATGGTTTCTATTTACAATTATATAATATGGTACACAATTGTCCTTGTTATCTAATCTAAACTATACATATAGGAGCATTCAATGCCAAGCATATGATTTATTACTTGAGGAACAACTTTGCAAATACTTTGTATAATACAACACAAGTAAGAAGTCGTATTGGAAGTCGCTCATATTCGCGCCACTCACACTTATTATGTCAGCGTAAAGATATTTTTTTCTGCAATACTAATAAACATTCGTGGTCTTAAAGTCGCACTCTGTTCGGAAGTGATCGGTTTTACGAAGTTTGCCGATGCGACTTCTTAGTTGTGTTGTACTATAATCAGATTATTTTATTTACATTATTTATTTATTTTATTTGATCTACCCCATGGGAAAAAGGCGTGAGTTTATATATGTATGTATTTATTTCTGTGAGACAACTATTGTACTACACTTCTATTAATCTAAATATTAATTTATGAATTATAATGTACTCGTAGTACTTTTATATTTCAATATAAAAAAAACTATTTTGTGATTTATTTGTTTAATGCAACTTAGTATATAAGTTTTCATTTAAGTATAGGTACAAAAAATGTAGTCATTTGTATTTTTTTTATTTTGTTATAAATGTCCCCATTGTATGTATACTCTTTGTTTTATTTCTATAGGTACCTACATATTCTACTAGCGTGGCAACACGTCATTTAGATAATAAGTATTGTGTAACTGCCTCGTTGATCTAGTGGTGGCAAACGCGACTGCTGATCATGAGATCCTGCGTTCGATCCCCGGGTCGGGCAATGTTATTGGGTTTTTCCGTGTGTAGGAGCCCGGATTTAGGATTTGTGCCCGGTTGATGGCAATAGGCTCGCCCCCTGTTACAGGGGACTTAAACATAACGGCGAAATGAGGATGTTACTATACACCTCTGCCCAACCCTTCGGGGAATACAGGCGTGATGGTATGTTATCTGGGAGCCTAGACTACTCTATTTCTAGAACTGACTGTCGTTTGTTGCGTCTGAGAGATTAAACACCTACATAAATTATGATAAGTGATACTCCTGAACGTGGAACGGCAAGTTTCATACATTAACCGCTAAATCCACTAGCAAGTTTTGTTGTACAAGTTATTGCACTCCGTTACTCGCTTAGTTCGTAAAACTTGCAGAAGTCCACTTGCTGTGGGTTTGTCCACAGTTTGAAGGTCGGTTGCGTGCTTGTGGATTTGGCACTTTACAACCGCTGCCGGCACGCATTCTTTCCACAACAGGACGTTTTGTGTCTTCAGTAAAAATAAAAATATATTTACAAAATATACAGGGTGTAAACGAAATCATGTAATTCTTTCAAACCTCGTGATGTACTGCTGACATAGATTAACCCAGAACGGGATACATTTGGATTCAATAAAACAAAAATTACAAAAAGTAAACATGTGTTCTTAACGTGAGGCATGTTAGCGCCCCGAGCGATTGCGCGACTATCGCTCACCGCGCGGTCATTTAACCCGGGGCGCTAAAATGCCTCACGTTAGGAACACATGTTTACTTCTTGTAATTTTTTTGTTTATTGAATCCAAAAGTATCCCGTGCAGGGTTAATCTATGTCAGTACATCACGAGGTTTGAAGGAATTACATGATTTCATTTACACCCTGTATAAATGATTAACATATTATATAAGGTCTAACCAAAATACCTGGACAAACTTTTACACAGTGTTCAGTACGTTTAACTAAACATATCTATGCAAAAAAACGAGATCCAGGTGTTATTTTTTTCTAACCAAAAAATTTTTTTCATCTTTTTTTTTTCTTTTTTAACATTTTTCACTTCGCCTATTAGGTAAAACATGGCGCAGAACTCCGCAGAAGTAGCGAGCACTCCGGCGAGGGACGATGCATAAAATATGGATGAGTTTATTCTTAAAGAGGACAGGCAATTTAAAACATTATTTTTTGGTCAGAAAAATATCACTTAGATCTCGTTTTTTTATTTTCATAGATATGTTTATTTAAACGTACCTACTGAACACTGTGTAAAAGTTTGTCCAGGTATTTTGGTTAGACCTTATATATCATAGGATATTAATCACAAGAAAAATAATAAAGACGCGTAAAACTGAGGATATTTAACTCTACAATATTTCATAGATAACTTTAACAGCTCTTCCAAAAAATATTTGTTTCTACACGATCGTTGACCCTTAACAGTGACATCACGATAAGACTAAATAGTTGATAACAATTTGCGACACCCACCTAATGGTGACTGGTGGCATAATGACGCAATGGTAGTACTTCTGATTAGTCACTGACCGATATAAAATGACGTAAACCTGCAGCAGATTACGATGCTTAAGTATAATAATAGGTACATGTAAAATTTACATGCAAGATTATTTTTATAACAAACTAGCTGTGTCCTCAGGGCTCCGCCCGCGTAAGAAGTTTTATTCCAGTAATAAATATAGCCTATGTTACTCAGTGATAATGTAGCTTTCTAACGGCAAAAGAATTTTTGAAATCGGTCCAGTAGTTTTTAAGTTTATTCGTTACATTCAAAAATACAAATCTTTCCTCTTTATAATATTAGTATAGATTGCTTACGCTTGGCTTAGGTAATACCGATAAAATTGATATAGGTACCTAGTTGTTCGACTCCTTACAAAAAACATACTTTCATTTATAACATTGAATAATGCCTTCCTAATCTCAAATTTTATTTGATTTAGACCTGCAAAAAGGTCACCTGCAGCTTGAATATTTCCGTCTTTTTTAAAGACTTTGAATCCAAAATTTTAACGGACGTTATACTAAAACTACTTATGAATTAATTTTTCAATCGCAAACTGTAACATTCAATGGAATTGCGATTGCAATTACGGTGCAGATCTAGAACAACGGCTTTGAGCGCAGGCCACACTGCGAGCTGGCGGGCGGGCGAGCGAGCAACGTTTCACCGTGCTTAGCTACTTCAGCGACTCAAACGATGTGAACCGAAGTATGAAAAGGCTCGCCCGTCCGCCCGCCAGCTCGCGGTGTGGCCTTTGCTTTAGAAGATCGAGCGTGAATAGGTTTGCTGTTCAGTTTTATCTTAAGAATGACAGACAAGAACTCACCTTTTGCTGTTATATCTGCCGTCGAAACCGATTACCACTCCGTTCTGCATCTGACTATGATTGCAGACCTTCTTTAAATACGAGCATAGACCCTGAGAACAATAGAATAATGAATTACTAAATAATATATTTTACGAACGTTTCTGACTATCTAATTTCTCAGCGTCTGAAAAAGAACCCGACAGTTCAAGTTTAATATACGTTTTCAGTTGTCTTAAGTGATAACTTTGAAGTCTTCAAGGCTTTAGGACTTTGTACACCACACTGGCCTAAACCGCACCATCGAGAACTTTTTCAAGCCATCTCGGGTGTGCAGGTTTCCTCCCAATGTTTTCCTGCACCGACCGTTAACGCAAGTGATAATTAAATCCGCACATGAATTCGAAAAATCAGAAGTGAGGATCGGGAATTCATGATTAAATTCGGACCCTCCTGCATGGACGGCAAGCGTTTCCGCTAGACTACCTATCACTGCTTCCTAAACATTGTTGTTTCTGATTTTACTTCATCGATCTTCTTTTCTTAATCGATGCAAAAGCAATCAAAAATAATCAAGAACTAAATAAGTGATAAAAAGTTGTTAAGAAAACGATTCAATTTTGAACAGACAATCAAAATTGCTCCGGTTTCGGATTTATCATTATTCGATATCATGATGATAATACTGCTACATAAACTTACCTAATCTTAGAACATATCAAGATCTGATCTTTATGTTCATCTTAAAGTACCATCATTGTCAAAGTCATGAATTTAATCTAATCTAAACGCATTATTTACTTCTAATATCATTGTTATACCAATGTACCTAGAGATTAAAATGGGACATAAACTGAAGTAATTATCTTTAGATGATCTAATCGTAAACGATATCGGCAAAAGAATCGATCGAATTATTTTTCAAGGCAGCTAAAGTATTGATTGAAGTAAACATATTAAAAATATCTATTGCTGGAGATGCGAAGGTAGAAACCTTCTGGGCTAATATTCTATTATGACGGTAACTTAAAACCATTGTTTTATTTAGAAATTTCCTATTTCCCCGTCGACGTGTTCCGAAAGTCTGATAAGAGTCTCGAAACCCGAAATGTTACCGAAATGTCAGGAAGGTGGTCCTGAAATTTCAGTTACTTGTCCGCTGTCAAAAAAAGAAGCGGCGATACCGGTGCAGAATTGGGTATTAGGTACTCTTCATTTCTTTTTTTTGTAAGAGTTTCAAAGTACATAGTCCTTAGTGATCGTAGACAAAGAGATCGAACAAAACAGTGTCTGGGACGCTACGTAGGTATTGATTGTGTGGTGCTATTTCCTTGAATCGCCCTGATGACTGCAGGGCCCCCAGCAGGTCTGTCTTCTGAGTGACGAGCTTTATTGTTAATATTGCTCTGCAGTTTTTCATCAGGTCTTTGCACAAATCTCTGAGCAATTTTGAATATTATTTACCAATACAATGACCGCGTCGCTGAAACATTATCTCTATAATACGCGAAGGTCAAGCATAGGGTCCAAGATCATCAATCTCCGATTATGTTATCGAAGTAAACCACCTCCTGGTGCGATTTACTGTTAAACTATTTATATAACCCGTATAATTATAACTACATGTTCATTACTCCGAATTAAATTTAAGCACCGATGATGTAAGTAATTTATATTTAGCAACACCGACCGCCTCTGGAACAGACGAGTTCTTGACTGGTAACGTGAGACGCGACGGGAGACTCTAAGCCAGATGGTATAGTCAGCCCATAACTGTACCACAGCTTGGCACGGGCCTCTTCTCAGAATGAGAAGGGTTTAGGTTTAGTCCACCACCCTGACCCTGTGCCAGCCAGATGTATGTTTCTGGGAGGATGTGAAACATGGAGGACCGCGTGTAGCGCAATTTGGGAGAGGCTTTTATGCAGCAGATTGACTGCAAATACTGATAGTCTCGATTGATAATCAATCAAATGTATTAATTGATAAATAATATATTCATTTTAATCAACACCATGTCACAGCACGTCACTCTGTCAGCCCAAGTATGTCGCGTCGTTCAACGCTCGTGTACTTTTATTGGTGTTTGTTTTATTATCCATTTTATTTGCCAAAAGCTTGTCAGACTGTTGAGTCAATATTTACCTAAATACTTACCTCAGTATGACATAATTGTCACACCTCTATTTCCAAAGAGCAAAGAGTAGAGGGGGGTTTGTACCTACTATCGATTAAATATTTCGCCGGTAGCGGCGTTAGCTTTCTCTTTACAGATGGGCCTTTGGCAAATGCTATCTAAGAATTTTCCTGCCTATTGGTCTTGTGGTGGCAAGCGCGACTGCTGATCGTGAGGTCCTGGGTTCGATCCCCAGGTCAGGCAAAGTATTATTGAGTTTTTCCGTGTGGAATTCCTCAGTAGCAGCCCGGAGTTTGGATTTGTGCCTGGTTGGTGGCAATAGGCTCGCCCCCTATTACATGGGACTTAAACATAACAGCAAATGAGGGTGTTATTATACACCTCTGCCCAACCCTCGGGGAATACAGGCGTGATGTTATGTTATATCTATCTAAAAATATTAACAAACACAAACCTGTGCAGTCTGCAGTACAACAACGTCGTTCATAGCTTTGTAGCCCGCCCCCATGCGCCCGCGCAGCCCAGCTGTGCCAAACTTGAGGCGGTGCAGCATGCAGCCGCGCAGCTTGTTCCATCGCGCCTTTGAGATGTCTTCAAGAACTTCATTGCGGGTTACTGGGTTCTGCACAAATTATTCAGTGTTAACTGTTACCTACACAAGTCTTTAAAATCTTAAAATTGATAACTTATTAGAGATATAATAGGAATACACTTTGCACTTCTAACCTAATCTAATCGAGTCATCTTCTGATTTTTGACTGATCAATTATTTATTACGCTGATCAAATATTAATATCTACAGCTGATTAATTGGATGTAGTTTAGCAGAAAGGACTCAACCCACACAGAATAACTTTTCAGTTATTGACGTTTTAAGTTCAGAGTGGTTTTCTTCAGTGATGCTGTTTTCAGATTTTGTTACGTCATTACACATCCTTGGTAAAATCAATCGTATTTTTATATACATATATAAGTTGGTTGATGGTTATTCACAGAAAATGTATTTCCTTTGTTTATTTCTTGGATCTTTTTTGCTGAATGAAAGGCCCTATCTTGTGGACCATTTTGGTACCAATAACTCATTTTTGACAATTTTTGGATTGAGTCCTTTCTGCTAAACTACGTCCAATTAATTAGCACCCTTTAAAAATGTATATGTAAATATTATAACTTGCATTTAGCTAGTTCATTAAACAATAAACAGAACTGACACAAAACTGATTTGCACCAAGGTCCAAGACATGTAATAATTTTATTAAATAAGTAGTTAAAAGAATTGCCTAGTTTCCTTCTAAATATAGGACAATAGCAGTACCTATGACAATAGAGAAGGAAAATGATCTGATTAAATAATTTATGATGTTGAGTAATGCCTCTGCAACTATTTATTACCAATGATAAAAAAAATTACTATACCTACACTTATTTATGGTTTCCGTATAAAATATTACATGACCTGCACAGTATCAATCAAACAGTCTAATAGTTATAATAGACGACAAGTGAAGGACAGGCTATGACCCTTGCAACTATTAAATTTTCCATACATTATGGAAACATTTGAGCACATACCTTGTCGTGTTTCAGCCAGCTGTTTACAGCTGCATCTAATTTCACATCTCCACTATCACAAACAGACATTTTATTCAAGGTTTTTATACAAAAATTGTATTTTTGTGTTAGAAGTTAGAACAGTATCAACACGACCTAATAGAACTGAATTTAATCCAGTCAAGTTATATCAAGAATTAGATCACGAGTAACTCGATGCTACTGAATGCGCGCCGGTTTCCGGACTAAACACAAAAATTACTGATTTATACGTAAGAACTACCGATTTTACTAACTTCGCGAATGATCACTAATTGCACTTAATTACAAACTTATATTACTGGTTCAGAAATGTAAAATAAGCCCTATTCCATTCATATAAAGTTGATTTGAGTAGTATCAAATGTATGAATTAAATATGCAAATCTCTAGCTGTCAATGTTAACTTGTCAACGTCAACTCAAGTCAGCTGATGAGCTGAGCTGACAGTTGCTCTGTTCGGATACAAGATGTAAAAGTATTCGAACGAATTATAAAATCTTTGTAGCCGAAAATAATTTCGAGTAAAAAATGTTCGCATCAATATAAAGGAGAGCAAATTATGTACCCATACTTTTTTGTGCAAATTTTGTCATCGAAGAACAGGGTAAGAGGCCATAACGCCTTTACAGAAAGAATAGCAAAGTTGCGTTAGTACTACTGGATAATATAAAAAATACAATAGGAGTTACTTCAGTAAGATCGTGTATACTGTGATAGTA
The DNA here is from genome assembly GCA_910594945.2 of Amphipyra berbera. Lineage (NCBI taxonomy): Eukaryota > Metazoa > Arthropoda > Insecta > Lepidoptera > Noctuidae > Amphipyra > Amphipyra berbera. The sequence goes on along the minus strand of OU343126.1, from coordinate 18,211,925 downwards.
GAATAGAATAGTCACAAATCTTAGGATCAAATAAACGGTTCCGAAACATATTATACAGGGTGTAAACGAAATCATGTAATTCCTTCAAACCTCGTGATGTGCTGCTGTCATAGATTAACCCTGCATGGGATACTTTTAGATTCAATAAAAAAAAATACAAAAAGTAAACATGTTACTTTTTGTATTTTTTTTTATTACCCAGGGCCGGGGTCACGGGATTCGCTGTTGCATGCACCGCGACCCCGGCAGGTCTCGGTCCACCAGAATCTAAAAAAAAATACAAAAAGTAACATGTTTACTTTTTGTATTTTTTTTATTGAATCTAAAAGTATCCCATGCAGGGTTAATTTATGACAGCAGCACATCACGAGGTTTGAAGGAATTACATGGTTTCGTTTACACCCTGTATAATATAATGTGAGTCACAATTTAACAGAATTTTGAATAAAACAACAATAAGACATCCGGCAGCTTCAGAGAATGATCACATACCTAATTCTTTCTCTAGTTAAGATAAAATTAAAGTGGGTACGTCTGGTGTAACCTGGGCGGGCAGCCCCGTTACCGTCATTGCTGGCCAGCTAATGTTTTCGCTACGACATGACTTATTGTTAAATAGCTCGTGTGGACACGAGAGATGAAGAACATAGGTACATTGTTGTCGATTCTGTTGCACATTTTGACAGTACTAAACTAGACTAAACGCAACTCTCACTTTCTTTTTCTATTGAAACAGAAAGAGACAAACACCCTTAGTTTAGTTTATTCCTGTCAAAGTACGCAACAGAATCGACACCATTGATCACCAATTCATTTTTCACGCGTGACAATTGGGTACTTATAGCATTTTCTATGATAGTTCATTATATTGGCCATCAAGTCGCCCATATTCACCAGCCAACGTTGACGGGCTGATATGATGTACCCATGATATTCTTAATGATGAAGATTATTAACATGCCATAAATAAAATGTGCACACAGTAATTACTAGCCAAATTATGCAGTGAATACTTTCTGTGTCGGCTAATTGCAACAAGTGCCAAGCACGTATTGTGGATGTGATCTGATTTGTCAACAATAATACAGCTATGTTAAAGCTAGTTATATAGATATACCTAATTAATAAACGGAGGTAAGCAATAATATACTGTCTGCCAGGAACTAATCGAGCTTAAAGTAGCAGATATTCCTAAAGGAATTTATAAGGCGGATGTTAATGGGAACGCCGGTAGAGGATGTCCTAGAAGGACATACATCGATGTTATTGGTGATGTTCTTCACAAAGGTCAGGTGCGTAGTACTCTCAACCGGCGTGCGTGTATGACAAGATGTATGAATGTGGATGAAGCGAAAGGGGTATGTAAGAGTCGTAGCATGTGGCGTTCTATAGTTTCTGCCTACCCCCATGGGAAAAAGGCGTGAGTTTATGTATGTATGTATGTATATTCCTAAACTCCAAAATCCAGGTAATAGGAGATATAACATTACTGCAAAACTAGGCCCGGTCGTAGCTAAAGATTGGGGGGGGGGGGGGTCATATTAACAGTGAACTAACATAACATCACGCCTTATATTCCTCGAAGGGTTCGGCAGAGGTGTTTTTAGTACACCCTCGTTTCGCCAGTTATTTTTAAGTCTCATGTAATAGGGGGCGAACCTATTGACATTAACCGGGCACAAATCCAGACAACAGGCTGCTACTGAGATATTCCTAATGGAAAAACCCAATAACATTTTGCCCGACCTGGGGATCGAACCCAGGACCCCATGCTCAGCATTCGCGCTTGCGACCACTAGACCAGCAAGGCAGTAAATTAAGTTGAACACATTAGAAATTATTGCACATTTTTTTTGTAATTTACCTGTTTTCGGAATTTTGTCAATTGGACGTGTACGATTGGGGGGGGGGGGGGGGTCAAACACCTACGACCCAAGACTGTCTTTGTTTAGCATCCTTAGCAAGTTAGCATCCTTACACATACATACATACAAATACGCCGGTTGCCCATTGGGATAGGCAGAGACTATAGATTTCCACCTGCTATGATCCTGACACACCCTTTTCGCTTCATCTACATTCATTAGCCTTTTCATGCATGCTCGTCGGTTTAGGGTGCTACCAACCTGGCCTTTTTTGAGAACGTCCGCGATTTTTTCGTGGTGCGTTCGCCGAGGTCGGCCCCTTCCAACTGTTCTATCCACATGGGTGGATCCTTACATAATATAAGTATAACCTGTAATAATAATTGGCCCTAAATAACTAACTCTACTATACCTGATGCAGTTTATATTTGGGCAGACTTCTCCTAAAAAAAAGTAAGAACATTCATGCTGCTACTTACTGCTTGGAAAGCAGCTTTTACCTATTTGTTTGATTGCAATTAAATGTTTTATAAATTATTGATGACAGATATTTTGTAAATTATAATTAAATAATAACATAACATCACGCCTGTATTTCCCGAAGGGTTGGTCAGAGGTGTACAGTAACATCCTCATTTAGCCGTTATGTTTAAGTCCCATGTAATAGGGGGCGAGCCTATTGCCATCAATCGGGCACAGAACCAAATTCCGGGCTGTACTGAGGAATTCCACAGGAAAAAATTCAATAACACATTGCCCGACCTGGGGATCGAATCCAGACTCACGATCAACTGTCGCGCTTGCCATCATTAGGCCAACGAGGCAGTTAAGCAGCAAACAAGCAGCAAGGCGACTTCTGGAATGATTACAGCCGTAAGCACTTGCTTTAGCGTTAAACGTTTCACCTTCGAGCTATGTGCACATAGCTTCTAGAACTGATAGCCATTGAGACAGAAAGGTTCTCGAGTGGAGATCACGCACTGGAAAACGTAGTGTGGGACGGCCTTCAGCTGGATAGACAGAGGACTTGATGAAGGTTGCTGGGAGTCGTTGGATGCAGGCGGCATGTAACCGGTTGTTGAAATACATAGAGGAGGCCTTTGTTCAGGAGTGACGTCATGAATGACGATAATGTTTAACCTTCACAAATCGAACATAATTCTAACAACACCATCATCTTCCTGCCCTGGACCCAAGTTACTTGGGGTCGGCGCAATATGTTTTCCTCTTCCATTATTCCCTGTCAGCCGTCTCATAATCATTTACTCCCTTATGTTTCATATCCTCCCTCACACAATCCATCCATCTTTTCTTTGGTCTCCCTCTCCCCCTCCATCCATCAACATTCATATTCATCAATCTCTTAGTCACATGTGTTTCATCCCTCCTCATTACATGCCCATACCAACACAAACGATTTCCTTTCAACTTTTCTGTCACTGGTGCCACTTTCAAACTCCCTCTAATAAATTTAACATAATATCACGCCTTGTATCCCCCAAAGGGCTCGGCAGAGGTGTTTTTAGTACTCCCTCATTTCGCCAGTTATGTTTAAGTCCCATGTAATAGGGGGCGAGCCTATTGAAATTAACCGGGCACAAATCCAGACTCCGAGCTATTACTGAGAAATTCCTAATGGAAAAACCCAATAATACTTTGCCCAACCTGGGGATCGAACCCAGGACCCCATACTCAGCAGTCGCACTTGCGACTTCCAAAACCAACAAGGCATTCTAATATATTTATTTATTAGCGTCACTCCACACATCCGTCTCAAAATTCTCATCTTCGCTACGTGTAAGCTTCTTCTAACAACAACGTGTTTGAAAAATCTTCTAAAGTTCTATCGTCGAATCTAATATGCCACTCGGTCGCATCTCAAAACTAAATCCTTCACCCATATCCACTGAACGTCACCGCGGAGTTTATTAGGAAACTGTTAGTGCAATCAATGGGCAATCATATAATTTGTAATTGCCTGCGGAACAGTCCACTCCAAGTCCTGGCCCTGAGGGGGGGAGCTTCCTTCTTGACTGACCGTTTTATGTACCTCTATTAATTTTATGATAAGTTTTTATTGCTGGATTTTTTGTAATCCTAGATAGTAAGAAGCAATATAAAGATTAAAGAGGCATTGTAACTACATGATGTATGTAGATAATACATTGTCCAAAAATAAACTTAGTTACAAGGTTATTAGGATTTATTTTTAAATCTAATAAGAAACGTGACATAGGGCCGATTTTTCGATCGTCAGATAAATTTTATCTACGGTATAATATTTTCTTTACAGAAGCTGTCAAAACGTCAAACTTAATCCCCAGATAAAAGTTCTTTGACAATTGAAAACATAACATCACGCCTGTATTCCCCGAAGAGTTGGGCAGAGGTGTATAGTAACACCCTCATTTCGCCGTTATGTTTAAGTCCCATGTAGTAGGGGGCGAGCCTATTGCCATCAACCGGGCACAAATCCAAACTCCGGGCTGCTACTGCACCTCACGATCAGCGGTCGCGCTTGCCACCACTAGACCAACGAGGCAGTCTACGATTATTACGATTGAAAAATTGGCCCTTAATCGGTCGTCATTTAATGAAAGAACGGTTTTTAGACTATTTTTGTTGGGAATAGAATAGAATCTTTAATTCAGAAGGATCAAAAAAATGAAAGAGTCCGCACTTTCGGACACGAATGAGAATCGAATGTTGCTCGTACACTATGTGCGTAACATTAGCGAAGAGTTTGTTCGGCGAACACATTAATAATAGTGATTCATGACCGATTTTCGTATTCCAAAGTGGGTACAATCAATCAATACTATTTCCTATACCACGCTCGGCAATGAAAACCTCGTAAATCAAATTTTCTACAAAAGCGTTTCATTTGTTCTTTAGATTCATAAACTCGTCATACACGTATTAATTCATCAAACTTTCAATAAATGCTTCTTAGCCATCTATGACGTACGATGACAAACTTGTATAAACATTTGATCGGCCCTTTTTTTTGAGGAGACAGTTTTTTTTTATCTCTTGTAAAAAATGGTATTTTACACATACGTGGTTTTCACTGCCGACCGTCGATTATAGAACTTACATTGATCGCCATGCATTTTATTTGCCATAAGATGTTTGATAACCTCTCACGACCTTACCTAATGGAATCGTAATTGATTTACAAATATACTTAAAGAAACTTCAATATAATTTACAACCGTAATAAATAATGCCTACACTTGAATCTGTGTATAAATAAATACAGATAAACTAGGGCGGCTCGCGTAGTATTGGCACTTGGGCGGGCGGATTTCAATAGTTTGGGCGCGATATCGTACGGCGAAAAGAAGTCTGTTTTTATAGTGCAGTGTGTTGTGAATATTTTTTTATTGCTGAAGAAAATATTATTTAAGTAAAAGTATTTATTTGTGATGGGTGCTGATGATCCTAATGCGTTGGCTGCAGTGGAATTTGAGGTCTATGGACAGGTCCAAGGTTTGTATGTTGAATAAACGTAAAATAACATTTTAAACGAAGTGAAGCTGATATAATCGATGAAAATTCTTATTGTAGAATCATCTATCTAAAACATTTTATAGAGGAAAGATTATTAGATACTTTTGGAAGAACATAAAGATACGCAAAACAAAATTAAATAACATATTAATTAAATCAATGGTAAATTATGGAGTAATTTTCGAAACTGTAGTGTTACGTTAGTTACTTATTTTATGCCCATTACTGTCCCACTGCTGGGCACGTGTCTCTTCTCAGAATGAGAAGGGTTTAGGCCTTAGTCCACCACGCTGGCCTAGTGCGGGTTGGCAGACTACACACACCATCGAGAACTTTATGGAGCCCTCTCAGGTGTGCAGGTTTCCTCACGATGTTTTCCCTTCACCGTTAACGCAAGTGATAATCAAATTCTGATACTTCAATATAATGATCTGTTTATTATAATAAATATACAATTAACCAGAGCATCGACAGCTGATCTAAAGTAAGAGCTAATCAGTCAACTGGTTATAATTAGAGTAGATGCATGTAGGTCGATGTCAACGAGCGATTTGGACGTGAAATCAGCCACAACAAACATACGTAACGGCTGTTAACGTAATGTGTCACACGTCTCTTCACGTTATCTGGTCAGCAGAACCTTGAACAACTCTTTAAAAGTGACAAAAAATTTGTTAGGTTAAAATAGGTCAGAAGAACTACGTTCATTATGCGTACAGCCAATGTGTGGAACATCTTGCCTTTTTCTTTTATCGTTGGAAAATACTCGTGGATGTCCCTCACCCGGGGAAGGCGAGGGGGTTTGCTAGACTCTTACCGGCAAAAACCAACGGTGTTCCTCCTCCTGACCGTTCAGCCGGGGTCGTGGGGTTCGCAAAGCATGCACCGCAACCCCGGCAGGTCATCCTTCCCTGGGTCTGTGTTCCCTACTACCTATAACCCGTTAACCCTCAAAGTAAGAGTGAATAGACATCTTCTGGAAATGCTCGTTCCATCTTAGACCTCATCCATCATCATCATCGCTTTCCATCAGGCGAATATCAATGTCAAGAGCGGGCCCATTTAGTAATAAAAAAATGTAGATCCAGCGTTCCATATCCGCTATCCACATCGAACTAGACGTACTTAAGTGTCATCTTGGGTACTTTAGTTACTTTAACTTAACTCTCTTCAAGTTCTTGGTTGAGGTCGCAAATAAAGTAGCACTAAAAAGAAAAGGTCCTCCACAAAATCTCAATTTTGACCGAGAATTAATTTAGCACGCTTGGTGGTAGGATCTTTACGGTCCGCCTAGCTAGCTACCACCCCCACATTAAAGTCGGCGCCAAGCAGTTTACTGTGTTCCGTCATGTGTATGTGAGAGCCAGAGGGGTATAGGGGAATCCCACTATATATCTGTTCCTTGCATTCGTATGCTCCATCTTAGACCCTATCTGCGCTTATGATCAGGTGAGACTAGGGTCAAACGCGACCATGTCAAGATAGATAAAAAAAAATACGCGTCGGTTATTTTTTAATGCTCTACAACATATCTTAAAACTAATTAAATCGGATCCAGACACCTCGGGATCTTTCCCTGCGAGTACTATAAAATTAGACAACGATAGATTTTTTCTGTTTTGTGTAATGATACATAATGGCAAATTGTTTGGTACTACGAAATTCCTCTTTTCCTTGTCCATCCAGGTTGTTATTTCACAAAATACTGCAAGGAGTTGGCTGAGCAGCTCGGCGTTGGCGGCTGGGTGAAGAATTCGAAAAAAGGCACCATCGTCGGCAAGATACAGGGTACCAAGGCACAGCTAGATCACATGTTAGTAATGAAAGTGCTAAATTCAATGACATGTTATATTGCGCAAGTTATTGCACGCAAGTGCTCACTGTGTTTGTAAAACTGGTAGAACGTCGCTAAGGTAACAATACCGCCTAAGTCGAAAATTGGTCATTTGAGGTTTTATACGTCATTGGATAGATATTTTCGGCGCGCATCGAATGATGTTAGATAAAAATTAAAATTATCCAATCACAGCGAGTTATTCAAACAGTTCTGGCACCGCGCAAGTCGTTTGTTGTGTCATTTTAAAGATAATAATCAGTCTTTTGTCTCTCCTGAAAACTTGTCAAATTTAACATGAGCGGTATCTATTGTTACCTAAGTACTATTATTGATCGAAGTACCTAAGCGACGAGTAGACGACTTACTGCGGGTGTGTCCACAGTTTGAAATTGGGTTGCAGAAGTCAACTTGCGCAATTAATAATTTGGCGCTTAAAGACACCTCTTTTATATTGGAAAAGCTCAATATTATATCTTTTAGATGCTGTAAGATACAGCTTTTTTATCATCTTGACAGAAAAACTAAAAATAATTTTGGGATTGATTATTTGAGATTAATCTTATTATATCTCTAACTTGCGAGCGCCAGGAATCAATGGTTTTTCTAGATAATACCGTGTCATGAAGCCCGGGCTGGCCCAGGGTACTGATGTAGGTCCTAGGTACAACAAAATTTTCTAAAAGAGAACATGATCTGAACGAGAAAGTAAATCATTTCCATGCTTGCTAACTTAATCTAATTCTCCATCTTTCTATTTTCGAAATTCTAAGATCTGCTTTGGTTATTATTACAAACGACACGAAAGATCCAAGAAATGTACCAGGATTTCTTAACTAATTTGAAATTTATCGAATTTCAAACGTTGACTTCAATGTTTATTATCATTGATTTAGTTAGTAAAAGTACTGTTTACTTGCAATATCAATTAGATAGTTTGGATGGCATCCAAATGATGATGGGGTAGTAAGTACTTATTTATTCCGGATTGTTCTAATTACACTGGCCTGCAAAAATAAGTATCACACTTTTAAAATTTCAATTTTTTCTAAACTGTAGAAGTTAGAGATTTAAAACAAAAAACGTTTTATAGCAATTTTTATCAGCTTTCTTTGAAACTATAGTAACAAAGTTAAACTCTTTTTTGAGTCCTTTTTGTTTCGAAAATATATCTTGTGTACCTAAAAAGTTATTGCAATTTTAAAAGTGTGATACTTATTTTTGCAGGCCAGTATAGTATGTAATGAGTCAATGTCAATAAAATGAGTAGTTTTTCTATCTAGCCTTTTCCCAGCTATGTTGGGGTCAGCTTCCAGCCTAACCAAATGCGGCTGAATACCAGTATTTTACACGGAGCGACTGCTATCAGACCTCCACAACCTAATTATTGGGCAATGCCGATATTCTAAGGTTAGACCGGTTGTCAGTCTTTCGGGCTTCTGGCTACCCGTCACGACTGTCATAGGTATTCGTATGACATCCGGGACCAACTGTTTAACGTGACGTGCTCTCCGAGGCACGGAGGGGTCTCGATGTGTAACGAACGGTCACCCATCCACGGACTGACCGCGGCAAGTGCAGCTTAACCTTTCACATCATATGATCCGCGTGGTTGTTAATTAGCCACGAGCTCCTCTTGACAAAACTTTTATAAAATAATTTTCAGATAAATAATACAAGATTTTTCTTGTTAACTGCCTCGTTGGTCTAGTGGTGGCAACCGCGACTGCTGATCGTGAGGTTCTGGGTTCGATCCCCAGGTCGGACAAAGTGTTATTGGGTTTTTCCGGTGGAATTCTTCAGTAGCATCCCGGAGTTTGAATTTGTGCCCGGCTGATGGCTATAGGCTCGCCCCCTATTACATGGCACTTAAACATAATCGCGAAATGTGGGTGTTACTATACACCTCTGCCCAACCCTTGGGGGTATACAGGCGTGATGTTATGTTATGATGATTTTTCTCCTTTTCAGGATTGACTGGCTGAGCACCACAGGGTCTCCCGGCTGCAAGATTGAGAAGTGTGACCTCACCAACTGGGAGTACGTCGCTAAAATAGCGTACACCGACTTTACTATACGGTTCTAGCTTTTTATTATTATTTTGTAATGTTATTTTTAATTAAAGTGTTTTTTGTAAAATAAAATGTAAATATTATGTGACCTTTAGCTTTTTAATGTTTTTAATTTGTATAAGATTCTATGAGGTTCAATTCGTGATCCTTGAAGATCATTTTGGCATGCTGTTAGTATAAAACACCTCTATTAATGATTCGTTTCATGTTCTAACGAGCCTAAGATAGAAAAGCGTGAAAGTGAGATAAATATGCTTTATTGTACACTAAATGAAATAATTAAAAAAAACTTTTAAGTTTTGCGATTTTACCTTGCAGTTCCCCTGCAGCATCAGCATTAGAGGATCGAAGGTTAAAATTATTATAGTGTTGCATTATCACGGGAACTGAATTTGTGTGCGAAGTTTCAAGAGAATACGTTAACCAGGAGTAGTTGAAAAATCTGTCGCAAGATTTGAATCAAACAAATAAGATGAAGCTAATTAATACCATAAAAAAAAAACAATTGCCTCCATCTTGATTTAATTAATACTTACTCTATATTATACAGTTTTTAATCTAAACTGCCGTCTAACTGTCCGTTCACACAGCGGATCTGTTTTAACGGATCCGTCAGTACTGGACGTGTTAATCACATCTGTACCGACGATAAAAATAACGGATCCAGTATTTTTTACTGGATTCGTATAACTGTCATGTATGTGAACTCGCTCATACAACTACAGGCGCCATCACCAGAATAAAAACGGATCCGCTAATACGGGTTGTAACACTCTAGGGTCTCTTTAGGAGTCAACCCGCAATTAGCACGAGCATATAAAATTTTGCAGGCTTGTACTTACGGGAGGATAAAGAATAACACTTGTAACCGTACACTATATATATTTAATTAAGAATTACAAAGAGAACAACAGGGCGTGGTTCGTATAATGCGAGGAGTCCAGAATCTTCTTGAGCAGGTGTGGCACTTAACTGGGCAACTGCAGCGGCGCAAGAGGGCCGATCTGCAGTGTGCCCGACCTTTTATAGGCCTGGACCCCCGCCAGTCAGCCACCATCCGTCACAGGACATTACAGGAGTAAACAGTTTTTGTGTTAACTAGCTGTAAATTCAAGAAGACGATTAGACAGACACTTTTTATTAGTTACAAGAAACAAACCGAACAAAACCACGTGTCACAGTCAGTTAACTCATAGATAATGAGTTACATACGTTTGCAGACATAAACATTGTCTGATATTGTGGGCCTGAGCATATGTCTCCAGATAAAGCGGGAATATCGTAAATAATATCAATAATACAATATTTACTACTTAAATCGCGACGCGGTAGGTACGCTGTGTATGTGAGGGAGTTAATATGTGTGTTTGTTTGTGGAAATATACCAATCAAAGAGTCTCGAATCCTTTGGAATATTTATAATATTGATTACCCTTTGTCTATGTTTGGAGGGAACCTAACAAAATCCAGATTTCTCACAATTCTAATTTGCACGCGGTGTATGTATCTTACTATTCACCGATGTGGCTCTATTTGCCGTTTCAGTAAAGTTCTTTGGTTGAACGCCTTTCTCAAATAAATTGATAGGTGGAGTAATTAATAAGTAACATAACATCACGACTGTATACCCCAACGGGTTGAGCAGAGTTGTATAGTAACACCCTCATTACACCGTCATGTTTATATACAAGGTTAGTCGGAAAGGGGGTACTAAGCCGCGGGCCACCTAAAGTATCACTGATGACTATTTTAAAGTAAGTGTTAAAATTTTTATTTGCATGCAAAAATATTTTTATTTTAGTTTTTTCAAAAAGAAATCATACCTGCTTTAGTTATGAATTCAGAAAATTAATTTTCTAATCCGTGACCCAAAATATTACCTAAATTGTTAAAACAGCTGATCATAGTTATGGACAGATAGATTTTAGCATATTCTTTACGAAATCTTTGAAAAGCTATTTCTCTTAAACTATCGAGTTTTAGGGAAAGTTGTAAAACAAAAGTTATCCCTTATTGTGGGTTCTTTAATACCCTTTCGGCTTAGTGCCCCTTTCCGACTAACCTTATATAACATAATAGGGGGCGAGCCTATTGCCATCTATCGGGCACAAATCCAAACACCGTGCGGCTACTGAGGAATTCCACACGGAAAAACCCAATAACACTTATCCCGACCTGGGGATCGAACTCAGGACCTCACGATCAGCAGAGATTAATAAGTAATCTGTTGTAAAATATGTTTTGCAAGCAAACCCGCAGCAAAACCAAAGCAGTTGTACGAATCTGCAATAAAACATGTAACCTATGTGATAACATATCACTATTGTCGTCTCAATGAATCTGCCGACTTACTTCCATTCTGCTACATTTTCAACTTTAATACGTTCACAATAAGGGTCATTGTTATCGTAGGGTTGTATAAGTATGGCTTACTAAGGGCGAGGACCTCTGGTTTTCTTCCAAAGGATATTTATAGACTGTCGGGGAAGTATTTTTGTTTTCGCCGCCGTCGTCTCTCTCCGACTGTCATTATTCATTATAATTATGAATAATTGCGAGATACTTAGTTCGCATGTACTCGTGATCGCATTTAATTCAATACAGTTCATTGATTGATTGTTTTTAATTGAACAACGATTGCGGTTTTTTTCAATGAACGAGTAAGGCGTAAGATTTCTTCTTTCGTATAAAGTTCTGAAGGTTTATGTAGAGGTGTAGTGGGTTACATGGCGAGCTTATGGCAATAATATAATCGGCCACCATTACAACACGTTTCCTACCATTGAAGTTTATTACTCTTTTTTCGATAAGAGATCCTACCACAGTCAAAATTAAATTTGTGTTATTGATGCTAGGTATTAAAATATAGTAAGGCCTAGTATACCGCCCTGCGGAACGCCTTATCGTTTGGCGGCTCCACTATTTTCCCAAGCAATCTTTTTTTTGCAAACTGCGTTCTACATACATAATACAAACAAACTCACGCCTTTTTTCCATGGGAGCAGGCAGAAACTATAGAACGCCACATGCTGAGATTCTCACATACTCTTTTCACTTCGTCCACATTCATACATCTAGCGTTTTACTTTAAAAATAGTTGAAGTGGTGAAACTGTTGTAGTTCCAAATGATCATTACTATTCCTAATGTTTAGGCTTGGTCTACGTAGATGATTCGTTGCTACATTATTTTGTATACCTACCCTAAATCGTTTTTTTAATCATAGCATAGAAATCAAAATTGTCGAGGCGCATAGGCAGTTTTAAAAAAAAATGTAGCTTCTGTATTGAAATTACTCTAGTTAGCCAAATTTTCGCAGGCGAAGTTTTGTAAGTACCGACTAAATGTTTATCAATCGCAGCGCAAATCCCATGTAATCATCGTCTTGCCGGCTTACAAAAACTACTGCCTTCCTGAAGTAACTTTTTTGTATGAAGCAATAGTTATGAACCTTGCTTCATTAACAACATTTAAAATACTTACTCAATAATATCTTGCCACACACAACGCCAATATGTTGATTTGCAGTCATTCAACATCGTAAATCGTTGTAATCGATTTAATTCAATAACTAAAGTTATTAATAAAACAATCGATAAAATAGCAGCAATACGTTTATTTTATGTATCTTTTAACAGTACTTATAATAACTTAGTGCTTACAACATTATTTTTCCATATTTACATATTTTGCTTTTACAAACTAGTAAAGACTTTAATAGTTTGACTTAGAACGAATACTTACTTATTTTAAATTAAGCTAAGGGATAAGGAGAAAACAATAATGATGACATTTTAGTAGATTCTCCCGAAAATGCGATATTATGGTTAGATGTGTACCTACTAAAGTGAATAGAAAAATAAAACAAAAAAACATGAAAAACATTCATAAAAAAGTTCATAAAAAATACCTTTTTACATCGCAACAGGAAGAAAAAAGAGATAAGTTAAAAAAGAGAATAATAAAAAAAATGTTAAAAGGAGAATCTAATAAAATCAAAATGAAGATAGAGGTAGTTTTATTTAAGAGCGTGCGCACACCAGTTTTTTCAGCGACTGATATGAAAATATAAAGGTTTAACATGGCTGCCATAAAATTTCAAGTTTCTAATCTACCGGACATAGTAAAGTATCAATCATTGGAATTATTGATCTACAATTCTTCGTAATTGTAATAATATCAACAACATCATTACAATATAAAAATAAATTGTTCGAAGTTCGTTGAGTTGGATATGGTTTGAAAAAGATTTTAATAGCTTTTCCTACAAGTCAAAGCTACTATTTTATTTAAACACAATTTGAACTGAATCTATAGAAACTGTAATGCATCATTATAGTTTTAAGACAACCATGGACAAAATGGAACTCTATGCATTAAACAAGGGTTTTCTTCTTTTAAAAAACAAAGCCTATTGCAGCTACAGCTACAGCTTCCTTCGCGGCTACGGTAACAGCTACGAATTTCACAGCCACATTAGGCTAACCAAATGTAGCCTTATTTGTAAAGAATACACTAAAATCAGCCATATTATCTGTGGGAGCATTATTTTTGGCGACACGATTGAAGAAGAAGGAAGGGTCATATTTATAATTGGCTTTGATACATAAGTCGTATCCTTGGTTCCAATCGTTCTTATTATTCTCAATCACTTCAGAAACTAAACACTGCATCACTGGGGGTTCTAATCATAACAAAAGTTCCATCTTCAAACCAAATCTGGAACAAAACTTCCTTAAACTCTTGACAAAACATCGAACTTTCGAAGTCCTCTTCTTTAACTAGACTTTCTCTTCAGGTATTTGTAAGGGAAGACTAGCATCTTCCGGCTTTCTTCCAGCAGCTGCAGCGGCCTGTAAAGCCCTTCTGTGTCTCTTCTTAGTTCGTTCTTTGTGGAAGAAGAGCCTGAGATAGTGGCAGGGGAACACCACGCACTCTCCCGCTGGTTCCTCGGCGTCTATGTAGACTCCTCGGACGATTACGGAGTTGGAGCAGTTAAGGAGTATGAGGAGCGTCAGGCTCACGATGTGGGAACTCCAGTTGCTGAGTTTTGGTGTTTCTGTAAATTAAAATTGCTTAAGTACATACGCAGTTGCTCGAGTTAGAATGAATGCAGAAATGTGGATATATAAGTAATTATGTAGATCATCTGACAATTTCTATTAAGATTAGATCGATTGGAAGATTATGATCGGCTGATTATAAATTGGTTGCACGTGGATTGTTTTTCAGTTAGCCGATCTCGATTCGCGATTATATAGGTTAATCATCCAACATCAATTTATAATCAACTGATGTTTAGCTCCCATGTCGTATCTAGAAATTGATATTAATGGACCCCATGCCGCCATTATGGTCATGGTAAAAACACATTAAGATATGAATAGGGCATCAAACAACAGCGTCATCAGTACGAAAGGATATCTGCAGTCAAACGCCATTTATTTTAAATTCCGTGAGTAGGTACCTTAACTATAAATATACAATAAAATATTTAGTGTTAATTCCGCGAAAAAACAGTTGATCAAGCCTGAATGCAGTATGCAGCACCGCCCTCCCGCCCGCAAATATATGCAAATGCAGAAGGTGCGATTAATAACATGCAACACACAAGCAAAACAAACCGATACGACACGTGTTTCGCCCCTCCACGGGGCATCCTCAGGTGATGTTGACTCGTCGACCGCTTGGACGCGCTTGGGCGCGCGCTACGCAGTCGTCCAGTATATAGTATATTATCTATGGCAGTCGTGCCATTCGCGTCCAAGCGGTCGACGAGTCAACATCACCTGAGGATGCCCCGTGGAGGGGCGAAACACGTGTCGTATCGGTTTGTTTTGCTTGTGTGTTGCATGTTATTAATCGCACCTTCTGCATTTGCATATATTTGCCGGCGGGAGGGCGGTGCTGCATACTGCATTCAGGCTTGATCAACTGTTTTTTCGCGGAATTAACACTAAATATTTTATTGTATATTTATAGATCATGGATTTCCGCAAAGTAACGCCTGATTCCATCATATAGGTACCTTAACTCACACACTGACCTATTACTTTAAAATGTTTGGAAAAACGTATACTTTTGCAATGTTTGTAAATATGTGAGCACCATGTATCTATCACATAATTAATTTATCATTGCTTAATTTTTAATTCTTTTTACCTATTGTGGTATAGTAATGTTATTCTAGGTGCACCGTCTTCACATATTATATACTCAATGTACCTATACAAAATATTGTAAGACATTTTAAAAGAGTAACGGTGGAGTTTTTTGCCCATTCTTCTCCATACGAAACTGCCTTTTGGAAGGGGCGACTAGAATCAATTCTATTTTTTTTTGTAAATTTTAACGTTCAAAAGTGCCTTTTATGTGCCTAATTGAAATAAATACTTTGACTTTGACAAACCTGCATGAAAAAAGTCTCCTTTTAGAGAAAGACCTGTCTGACTGTGAATTGCTTTGTAGAACTTACCAGGGAAGAAGTAAATATCCAGCAATCCCCACACGCCCCGCCACACGTTGACGGTCGCCACGAAGGAAACCAGGTGGTACACATCAGCGAGCAGGAGTCGGGGCGCTCCGTGTAGCCTCGCTGCTGCCCAGCGGACCGGGGCTTGCAGTGCGAAGGTCACTATCACGACCGCGTAGCCTACTATCTGTTGGAAGATATTTGGATGTTGAAATGGTGAATTGAAAGAAGGCAGAAGCAGCTTTGCTTCTTCCACATTTATACATAACATAATATCACGCCTGTATTCCCCGAAGGGATGGGCAGTGGTGTATAGTAACACCCTCAATTCGCCGCTGAGGAATTCCACACGGAAAAACCCAATAACACTTTGCCCGACCTGGGGATCGAACCCAGGACCTCACGATCAGCAGTCGCGCTTGCCACCACAAGACAAACGAGGCAGTTAGTCTTCCATATTTGCGATCGTTAATTTATTGATTTCGTACGTAGATTTATGGAAGTGTTTATTTGCGTCTACTTAGTTGGCGGCAATAAGATTGACAAGCATATCATTTTGGGACTCAGTGTATAATATCAGCAAGCACATTGGGTCACCCGCGCGACGCGACGGCGCAACGAGTATTCCCAAGGAGGGTTGATATCAGGCAGGCGGCCGGGCATAAAACAATAAGTCAAAACCTCGTAACAACATGGCCTTATGAAATACATGTTGTGCCGACCCCACCTAGTGTGGGATAAGGGCAGGAAGAAGAAGAAGAAGATTTATGGAAGTGTTTTAAATTCCGTTCCGTCAATTCCTTGGACTGCTGTCGTAAAACCTGACCTATATTGTATACTCGTATTATTGTTGTTAAAAGTTCAACATCCAACCAACATAAAAATAAAAATAGACGTTACATAAACTATGGCGCCTGATTAAGCCTATGCAAGCACAACACTTCCTTATCTCGCAATAAAAGTTATAAAACCAGTGTCGTCAGCAGACCAATACCTTATTACGGGCTTACCAACCAAAGCTCTAACAACAAAGGTTTATTATCTATTTGTAAATAAGGTTTTAAAATAAATTGTCTGTTTGGCAAAGAGTGGAAACACCCAATGCACAATATATGCGAGATTGTTGTGTCAACAAGAAAGCTTATTAATAAACTAGATGTATAATCCTTTCCCTTTCCCTATTGCATAGTGAATTAAGATAATAATAAATGCGATGTTCTTCTTCTTAGCGTGTCGATGGCCATCTAATTTGAGTCGGCCCAGAACTTAGCTACGAGTTTAGCGTTATCAGTAGCGTCCATTAGTTCCTGTAACGTGCAGGTATCAGGGTACGCAGGGCATGATGTCAGGTGTTCCATCGTTTGTGGAACAGCACCACATTTACACTCCAAGCTAGAATCGTCTATGAATCTTCACCTGTGCAGGTTTTCCTTGCTTCGACCAACCAATGCAATGTTTATCAGCTGCTTGTGATCCTAGGAATGTGAAATGGTTGGATTTCTTATTAGTTAACGGACTTATCTAATGTTTTTGTTTTCGTGTCAATAGACCAACTTAAATTATATCTAAAGCTAAGAATCTTAAATTGAATCTTGTTATTGAGTTTTTGCGTATGGAATTCCTCAGTAGCAGCTCGGAATTTGGATTTGTGCCCAGTTGATAGCAGTAGGCTCACCCCTATTATATAGGGCCTTAAACATAACGGCGAAATGAGGGTGTTTCTATACACATCTGCCCAACCCTTCGTGGAATAGAGGCGTGATGTTATGATGTTAAGAATCTTAAACTTAATTTTTTGATTCCGTCATTGTTGTGGTATAGGGAGTTTTCTAAAATGTAGGGAATCAAGGCTTCCTTGAAGTTTATTTTTTAGGGAACTAACTATAATGCTGAGTATCCCTAGGTTATATTCTATTTTTCATTACCTTAATGGATTTCCTAAGTCGAAGAATTAGGAACACTAAATTTCGATCACAGGTAGAAAAATTGATCGAGATTATCGTGCAATGACTCTTTGGGAACTCCCGAGCGTATGGGCAAATCACTCTTTTGTAGAAGTAGGTTATTTATGTAGTCGAGAAAACTTTGAGAAGTAGTCGATTGTTCTTTGTAGTTGTTGGTTATTGTATTGTACAACAATAATAATTAGCCATCAACGCAATTTGAGTTTTTATTACCTTTAATTCAGTCTAATATGTTTTCTTTTTTTCGTGTGGTTAGTGACTAACCTGGTGTCAGAGTTTATGCTGCCCATGGGCCCCCGACTTGGCTTCACATGCCGTCAAGAAATATCTTTCAGGCATGCAGGTTTCCTCGTGATATTTTCATTCACCAATTTTAAGCAAGTGATAATTATACAATACGCACATGAATCCGAAAAGTCAGAGGTGCGTGCCTTGGGTTCGAAATCGAGACCTATGACTTGGCAGTCCGACGGTCACACTACTAGGCTATTACTGCTACTAGTCTCCTACTTTAAACATTGTAAATTCAAATTCAAAATATTTATTTACTTTTAAATATGGTTACAATTGGTGTTATATAATAATAATATTCTGTAGTTCAGCATATTTCGTCATCTTTACATAGTATAAAACAAAGTCGCTCCCGCTGTCTGTACGCTTAGATCTTTTAAACTACGCAACGGATTTTAATGCAGTTTTCAGCAATACATAGAGTGATTCAAGAGGAAGGTTCATATGCCCAACATTCGTATCTACATTGCACCCGTGCGAAGCCGGGGCGGGTCGCTAGTAAAATAATAAAATGCAAATATACATTTCACAAAAGTTTATTATAGTCAGTGTTACTATGTAACAATTACTAATTCACTAATTTTACAGCTATTTCTTGTCTATATTAATGTTTACCTTCTAAAAATGGTTGTTGTGTTAAGTAAAAAGCTTTTTCAATGAGCCATTTACGTAACATTTGCTTGAAGTGTCAATGGTAACATATATGACACTTCAAGTATGATTTGTAGTACAAGTTTAACAAGGTTAATCGCAAAGGGGGTACTAAGCCGCGGCCACCTAAAGTAGGTATCACTGATGACAATTTTAAAGCAAGTGTTTAAATTTCAAAATTCGATAATTTTTATTTGCATGCAAAAAGTATTTTAATTTTGTTTAAAAAAAAACATGCCTGCTATACCTAGTTATGAATTCAGAAAATTAATTTTCTAAACCGTGACCCCAAATATGACCAAATTGTAAAAACAGCTGATCATAGCTATGGACAGATGGATTTTAGAATAGAATATACTTTATTGTACACCAAAATTGTAACACAGCTCTTATACAATAACAAACATTAAAGGGTACAATGGCGGTCTTATATATTTTTTACGAAATCTTTGAAAAGCTATTTCTCTTAAACTATCGAATTTTGGGGAAAGTTGTAGAACAAAAGTTATCCCTTATTATGGGTACTTTTACACCCTTTCGGCTTAGTACCCTTTCCGACTAACCTTGTATATTTGAATGCACATCCTAACATTATCATTCTCCATTCATAGTCAAACGAAAACAGTATCGTTCAACGGAGCGTGAGATTGGGCCCTTATTTGATAAATAATATTAGAGACACAACACTAAATTCTTATCGTTCTGGAAAAGTCCACAACTAAACGTGACCAAAGTCCACTGACCCATTACGGATCTAACATACTATCGTCCATAAAACTTAGCCGAACGAACATCAATCGCGTCAATTGGCATGACTGGTCGGTGCGAAATATAAGGTCCTTATTCCTGGGTTCCGAGTCCTGTCCAAGGTCAGACAAAATGTAATCGGATTTTACTATAAAAAAGGTCTCATAACAAAGAACGTGTATACCAGAATAGCTTATGCCGTGATGCGAGTTTGCCATTTACAAGATATTATCTCATTCTCATTCATTATCTTATTAACAGTGATAGCCTAGTGGTGTGACCGTCAGACTGTCAAGTCTTAGGCCTCGAGTTCGAACGCGAGGCACGCATCTCTGACTTTTCGGATTCATGTGCGTGATGTATTATTATCACTTACTTAAAAACGGTGAAGGAAAACATCGTGAGATAACCAGCATGCCTGAGAGATATTTCTCGACGGCTTGTGAAGCCAAGTCAAAGGCCCATGGGCGGCATAAACTCTGACACCAGGTTAGTCACTAATCACACGAAAAGAAGAAGATCTCATTCTAATAGTGTGGGTTAGTGAGAGGCTCGTGGTTATTTCGTAAATCGGCGAAATATATAATATAATTCGGTAAAACCACACACACACACATGATACTTCGATGATCTAAAAATATGTCAAATAATGCATATAGCAAAAAAGACGTCGGTCAATAGTTTTCGGTAAAATGAAATTCGAAATAAAAAAATTCGGAAAAGTGATCGGTTCCCCGATTTTTCGTGTGGAATTCCTCAGTAGCAACCCGGAATTTGGATTTGTGCCCGGTTGATGGCAATAGGTTCGCCGACTATTACATGGGACTTAAACATAACGGTGAAATGAGGGTGTTACTATATACCTCTGCCAAACCCTTCAGGGAATACCGGCGCGATGTTATGTGTGTATTTCATGATTACATCACTTAAGGAAAACATCTGCATGATGAACTAAATGCCTGATGTATCATTATCTTCACTTAAAGACTAATTCTGTGAATGATATGACAATCTTCAGACTGAATGAGGAAATCATATATTACGTGATGATGCGTTCTCTTAAAGACATTTTATCATCTCATCAACACCCATCATCTAATAAGGAAAAGCTTTTGGAATCAAGAAGTACTCGTGGAATCTTCCTGTTCTTTATTTAAACATACTGCTGTCGTTAATGCTCACTTGCCAAGCGGAGTATGGTAATATTGCCGACCATTCATTGTTGCGGCCTATTAGGTCGCTCGAGGCTCTCCTTTAAGGATGATTTCCACCGAACGGCTCGCATCGCATCGGATCGGAACGGATTTTACAATCATTAAACGATATTAAATCGTGTATACAGTATTTAAAGTCTACATTACCAAGCCGCGCACAGCAGCTTGACCACGGGCGTCTTCCGCGACACGCGATCGTAGCCGAAAGTACGCTGCGGCGCGCGTACGGCTCCGTTCGCCTGTCGTCGTATCCGATCGGATCCTTTTGGCTATCAACACGGTATGAATGAAACTATTTGACTAGGCGCAGAAACGGATACATTCGCAAGCGACGGTACGGAGCCGATCGTATGCGTCGACATCCTGCTGGACGCGATCGGCTGTCACCGCATCCGTTCGTATCCTTTCCGATCCGATGCGATGCGAGCCGTTTGGTGGAAATCATCCCTTAGTTTATACATTTACATAGGTCATGTAGATGACTGACGTGGCTAATTACTAACCACGCGGATCATACGATATGCGAGGTTAAACTGTGCTTACCGCGGTCAGTCCGTGGATTGGTGACCGTTCTTCGTTACACATCGATATCCCTCCGTGCCTCGGACAGCACGTTAAACTGTCGGTCCCGGGTGTCATACGAATACCTATGACAGTCGTTATGGGATGTCAGAAGCCCAAAAGTCTGATAACCGGTCTAACCGTAGGATATCGGCATTGAACTAAGCGGAGGTCTGACGGTGTATTCAGCCGCATCTGGGTAGACTGGAAGCTGACCCCAACACAGTTGGGAAAAAGCTTATGAAGCTAATTTACGATAGGTTATTAGTACTAACTGCCTCATTGGTCTAGTGGTGACAAGCGCGACTGCTGATTGTGAAGTCCTCGGTTCGATCCTCAAGTCCGGCAGAGTGTTGTTGGGTTTTTCCGTCTGGAATTCCTCATCAGCAGTTCGGAGTTTGGATTTGGGCCCGGTTAATGGCAAGAGGCTCGCCCCCTATTACATGGGACTTAAACATAACTGGCGAAACGAGGATGTACTAAAAACACCTCTGCCGAACCCTTAGGGGAATTGAGGCGTGATGTTATGTTTATGTTGTGTTATTAGTACTACTTCTTGGTCCTAAAAATAGTCCGGAAAACGCATTTATCCAGTTTGTGTGCAAAATGTCTTCAGTTTCAGGAACTGTCAATGAGATAAACGGTCTTGCAGCGGTGTTTAGTAATACCGCGCGTATTTCTGGCAGACCGTCCCGCCCACGTGCTGCAATTTGCTCAATGTCACCGACTTGATAATGAACCAGGATGCCGTTTGTGTAAACTTGAAAGATGCTCTTGGGCCTACTTAAGAGATGGGATTGTAATACAAAGTCGGGATGACGTTATGACATATGATACCACGTATTCTATGATGCGTTATAGGAATGTACTGTTACACCTCTATCAGTGTAGTCGTTCTGCCTGGCCTTTTCCCAACTATGTTGAGGTCAACTTCTATTCTAACCAGATTCGGCTAAATACCAATATTTTACACGAACCAACTGCCATTAGACCTCCGCAACCCAGTTACTGGGCAATGCCATTATCCTAAGGTTAGACCGGTTGTCAGACTTTCGGGCTTCTGACTACCCGTAACGACTGTGATAGGTAATCGTACGACACCTGGGTATCTAGGAGTGTATCCCTAATATAGAATAACAGTATTAATTTATTGTTATTTCATATTAGGTATACTCTATTCCATATTTGGTTACTTTTCCTTTACTATTCGTTGCCTATTGAGACCCCAGGATCCCTATGGAGGATCAGACAGTAAAATGAGTACCTGATGACGTGGGTCATTAGATTATGAACCATTTGTAATATTCTACCTAGCTTTTTCCCAACTATGTCAGGGTCAGCTTCCAGTCTAACCAGATGCAGCTGAATACCAGTATTTTACACGGAGCAACTGCCATCAGACTTCCGCAATCTAGTTACTGGGCAATGCCAATGTCCTAAGGTAATATTATCATATACCATGTCGCCTATATTCCCCGAAAGGTTGGTCAGAGGTGTATAGTAACACCCTCATTTCGCCGTTATGTTTAAGTTCCATGTAATAGAGGGCGAGCCTATTGCCACCAATCGGGCACAAATCCAAACTCCAGGCTGCTACTGAGTAATTCCACACGGAAAATCCCTAACACTTTGCCCGGCCTGAGGATCGAGGCCAGGACCTCACGATCAGCAGTCGCGCTTGCCACCACTAGACCAACGAGGCTGTAATATTATTATTTGTAATAATTACTGTTTATATCTAACCGCTGGAAAGCATCCAACGCTGAGCATAGCTTTATCTAATCTATACTAATATTATAAAGTTGAAGATTTTGTTTGTTTGTTTGAACGCGCTAATCTCAGGAACTGAAAAAATTGGTTGGAATTGAAAAAATATTTTTGTGTAGAATAGTCCATTTATCGAGGAATGTTATAGGGTACATAACATCACGCTACGACCAATAGGAGCGGAGCATAAATGAAAAATGTTGCAAAAACGGGAAAAATGTCCACCCGTGCGAAGCCGGGACGGGCCGCTAGTAGATCTACAAGGTTAGTCGGAAAGAGGGTACTAAGGCGCGGGCCACTTAATGTATCACTGATTATTGTTTTAAAGAAAGTGTAAAAATTTCAAAATTCGTTTAATTTTTTTTTCATGAATAAATCTTTTTATTTTAGTTTTTTCAAAAATTCTTCATCCCTGCTTTAGTTATGAATTCAGAAAATGGAGTTTCTAATCCGTGACCCCAAATATGACGTAAAATGTAAACACGTCTGATCATAGGTGAGGATAGATAGAATTTAGCGTATTATTTATGAAATCTTTGAACAGCTACTTCTCTTGAACTATTGACTTTTGGGGAAAGTTGTAGAACAAAAGTCATCCAGTGTTATGGGTACTTTAACACCCTTTGGGCATAGTACCCCCTTTCCGACTAACCTTGTATAAAATTCTGGAAAATCCTAAAGCACATAAATATTTGTTTACGTCCAACGTCCTAATTCATTGTGAGTTAAAATCCAATAATAACACGCTACTATATATACAGCTGGGGGACGCAAGACGGGCGAGAGGAAGACCCAATTGCGTACACCTAAGTGGTCACTGACTCAGTACCGCATAATGACCCATATGCGGAAAATGTACCATTTTTTGTATAGAGTTCTAAATTATATATGGTTTTATTTTAGCATGGTAATTCACCTGTGTCAAAAAGTCTGACAGATTGAAAAACTGCGTCATCAGAAATAAAACAAAAACTACAGATGTAACAATCAAAGTTAAAGGACTTAAATGGAGATGGGCCGGCCACGTGATAAGAGGACACGACAGATGGAGCAAAAGAGTGACACGATGGTACCCAAGAGAAGGCAAAAGGAAGAGAGGTAGACCGCAGAAAAGGTGGGATGACCACATCATCCTCAGACAAGTGGCGGGAGTCATGTGGAACAGAGTGGCTCAAGAAAGGAGCTAATGGAAAAGGTTGAGGAGGCCTTTGCTGACTGGCAAACAGATCTAGGGATGATAACCAAGGAGCAGATATTAGTTAAGTGGTTTATTTAGTTTAAGAGGCATTCGTTTTAAGTTTAAATTCATTGTATTCAGTTTTTAGAGATCTAAATAAAAGGCTATATTATTATTATAATTCACCTGTGTAATAAATAGTAATAATGGCCGATTCTTGGAGCGTTATTGGTTAAAATTGAGACTCTCGTATATTTACCAATAATGAAGCAAAGACCTCATAGCTTTGCATAGTAGACCCTCCTATATGGGAGTAGCTATCACAGGAAAATTAGGTTACGAGTTCATTTATATGCCCAGTTTGAGAGTAAAAAGTTAAGCAAAACGATTCGTTTTTTGCCATAGGAACCAAGGATTAGAGAAATAGCTGTTCAAAGATTTTATCAATAATACTATGCTAATATGCAAGTGAATTTATGGAAAGTAGTCGCTAGACAGCATATCGGTGTTCTGTTCTGCCTAGCCTTTTCCCAACTATGTTGGGTCAGCTTCCAGTCTAACCAGATGTGGCTGAATACCAGTACTTTTCACGGAGCGACTGCCATCAGACCTCCGCAACCCAGTTACAGGGCAATGCTGATATCCTAAGGTTAGACCGTTTGTCAGACTTTCGGGCTTCTGACTTCCCGTAACCACTCATAAGTATTCGTATGACGCCCGGGATCGACTGTTTAACGTGCTCTCCGAGACACGGAGGGGTCTCGATGTGTAAAGAATGGCCACTCATCCACGGACTGACCGCGGCAAGCGTAGCTTAACCTTGCAAATCATATGATCCGCGTGGTTGTTAATTAACCACGAGCCCCTCATTTAGAAAATATTTGAGGTCAAGAATTAGTAGTTAGAAGTAAATTATTGGAAAGTTGTCGCTAGACAACATATCGGTGTATCAGTGCCAATTCCATGCAAGCGATGATACAAAATCGCAACTAGGAACCGGAAAAGAAATCATTTGGATGTCATAGCATTTTTGTTCCATAATGTGTAAAAAATACACAACCAACCGCCAACAGCACCCGCACGGATCATACGTTTTGCCAGATTAAGCTGCGCTTGTCGCGGTCAGTCCGTGGATGGGTGATCGTTTGTTACACATCGAGATCTCTCCGTACCTCGGAGAGCACGTTAAACAGTCGGTCCCGGGTGTCATACGTATACCTGTGACAGTCGTTACGGGAAGTCAGAAGCCCGAAAGTCTTACAACCGGTCTAACCTTAGGATATCGGCATTACCCAGTAACTGGGTTACGGAGATCTGATGGCAGTCGCTCCGTGTAAAATACTAGTATTCAGCCGCATCTGGTTAGACTGAAAGCTGACCCCAACCTCTTTGGGAAAAGGCTAGGTAGAACACAATGTGTAAAAAATGGAATGTTCTGGCCTAACCTTAGGATATCGGCATTGCTGGGTTGCGAATTGCGACGGTCTGCTGGCAGCCGCTTGGTGTAAAATACTGGTATTCACATACCGCCGCATCTGGTTAGACTGGAAGCTAACCCCAACATATTTGGGAAAACGCTAGGCAGAACAATGTGAAAAAAATTTAAGGTTTTTGCTCAACAGTGGGACCTGGTCGGACATACCAAAGGTTACCGAAAAGAAAACGCGTGAATGGAGGGCGTGGCTTCCTCTTATCATTAAGGAAAGTAGCCAATGGTACAGATCCAAAAATGTTGTAGGTAAATAAATGTCTCTGGAGTTAGGCACTATCTATATACAACGTGTTACATAATTCCCCATGAAAAATGTAAATAATCAAGTAGTCTTTTATGGTTGTTGTCATTTACGTCTCAGAGGAAATTAGGTAAGAATGTAAATAACTTTCTGGGTTTATCTACCCTTTAGTTTTATGTTTTCAGGGTTGCGTTTCAATGATGATTATTTTATGTTTTATCCAAATTCTTATTTTTTTTGGGTCATACTATGGTTTTCAAATATTGCCAATAGACTCTTTACAAGGGGCCTTTTAACCCCTTTCGGCTTTAGGGGTATTTTTGTAACACGTTTTACAAGGTTAGTCGGAAAGGGGGTACTAAGCCGAAAGGGTGTTAAAGCACCCATAATAAGGGATAACTTTTGTTCTACAACTTTCCCCAAAACTCGATAGTTTAAGAGAAATAGCTCTTCAAAGATTTCGAAAAAAATAGGCTATGATCTATCTGTCCATAGCTATGATCAGCTGTTTTTACAATTGAGGTCATATTTAGGGTCACGGATTAGAAAATGAATTTTCTGAATTCATAACTAAAGCAGGTATGATTTTTTTTTTAGAAAAAACTAAAATCAAAATAATTTTGCATGCAAATAAAAATTATCGAATTTTGAAAATTTAACATTTGCTTTAAAGTAGTCATCAGTGATATTTTACGTGGCCTGCGGCTTAGTATACCTACCCCCTTTCCGACTAACCTTGTATAAAGAAGAATCCCTATTTCCCTTGGTCACGCCATAACTTCAGAACGACTTTACCGATTGAGGTTATATTTACACACTATATTAATTTTGTTGAGACGCTAGTTCGTAACTATGCTGGGATCCGATAGGTGGCGCTGTAATCAAATTATTTACGCAGACACAGCCGCGGTAGTACAGCTAGTAAAATTTTATGACACTTTAGGCCTACTTTACAGAATACCACATTGTTTACAAAGATTATTTTTCATACAGGCTTATTAAGTATATAAAAAAACCTTGTACATAATTATCTTTAAGCTTTTTATTATTGTGCGTGTAAGCAGTAGGTAGATTTTCCTATCAAAGTCAGTAACGTTTTTGCTGTGACGTACTTGTTTTGGATATTCGCATATTATTGCGTATATTTTAGGATTCTTATGACTGCCTTGGTCTAGTGCTCGCAAGCGCGGCTGCTGAGCATGGAGTCTTGGGTTCGATCCCAGGTCAGGCAAAGTGTTATTGGGTTTTTCCATTAGGAATTTCTCTGTAGCAGCCTGGAGTCTGGATTTGTGCCTGGTTAATGGCAATAGGCTCGCCCTCTATTACATGGGACTTAAACATAACGAAACGAGGGTGTATTAAAACACCGCTGGCGAACCCTTCGGGGAATGTAAGGTGTGATGTTATGTTATGTTTTAGGATTCATCATCATCGTCATCAGCGCTCGAGGCTTATTAACGGCCACGCGGATCATACGATTTGCGAGGTTAAGCAACGCTTGCCGCGGTTAGTACCTGGATGGGTGCCCATTCATTACAAATCGAGATCCCTCCGTGCCTCGGATAGCACGTTAAGCCGTCGGTCCCGGGTGACATACGAATACCTATGACAGTCGTTACGGGTAGTCAGAAGCCTGAAAGTCTGACAACTGGTCTAAATTTAGGATATTGGCTTTGCCCAGTAACTGGGTTGCGGAGGTCTGATGGCAGTCGTCCCGTGTAAAATACTTGTATTCAGCCGCATCTGGTTAGACTGCATGCTGACCCCAACATAATTGGGAAAAGGGTAGGCAGAACGAACATCATCATCAGCGCTCGGAGACGTCACAACATTTTGTCATGTCTTGTCGTGTGCTGTGGAAAATTGGCCTTAAAACTGACTCACCATTGACGTCCAACATGATTTAATCCGGTCATCAGGGAAGAGGAATATGTCGAGCAGCGCCCAAGATCCTCGCCACACGAAGACGACGAGTGACCCCACCACCGACACCGAGAAGATGCAGTCCAAGATGTACAGCATCGTGTCTCGACTGTTCTGTAAATAATGTCCACTGTTACATAACTGTTTTGACTAAAGTTACTTTAATTAAACTAGAAGTACAACTATGCATCACTTTCGCCTTTGGAATTACTGCGAGTCAATTTTCATTGAGCACTTAGGTGGAAGGAGGGAAGAGCAGATTTTGCGAAAAACATCAGTTAACAAACTCTTATTGATACTGTAAGTCATAGGTCTCGAGTTCGAACCCAAGACACGCACCTCTGACTTTTCGGATTCATATGCGTATTGTTTAATTATCACTTACTTAAAAACGGTGAAGGAAAACATCGTGACGTAACCGGCATACCTGAGAGATATTTCTCGACGGCATGTGAAGCTAAGTCAGAGGCCCATGGGCGGCATAAACTCTGACACCAGAAGAGTCACTAACTACACGAAAAGAAGACGATTGATACTGTGTGCAGGTGGTTATAACATTGGTACCAATTGGTACAATGCTTTCACGCAGCTGCCAATGAGACTTGTTACCCAAGTGACATAGGGAGCTGGGAAACTGATGGCTCCGCCATCGCTGGTACCAAAGCAATCAGTAATAGGCCCGTGGAGGCGGCGCGCCGTGTTCGCGCACGTCTTTCAGGTGGACGTGGGGATACGCCCCACAGAGAGGAGACCTGCCGGGGTTGCGGTGACCCCGGCCAACGGTCAGCAGGAACACCATGAGTTTTTAGCCGGTAATAGTCCGGCATAACCCTTCGTCTTCCCCGGGCGAAGGATATCCATGAGGACTATCTACTATAAAAATGATGTAGTAGGTATGTAATTAACACTTGGAAATAAATAATCAATTTGCTTTTCTTTGTTAAGTATTGCATATCCGACATGGGTAGACCGTTGATCCTAAAATCTGCTATATTATAAGATCTAATTGTACACAGTTACGCAATAAATAATTCTTATTCTTATCCCAAGCTTAAAAAAAAGTAGTCCTGTGGTGGCATCTATCACGACACATTAGAATTACGCCGCACGACGATTGTTTAACAGACTACAACGACAACAATGACAGCTGTCAAATAAAACATCACAAATCCTGCATCGCGATATCAAGATTTGACACGCAGATAGTACATATACAACTTCCCAACATCAACCGTTGGGCAGTAGCCCGCCAGGCATAAGACCCGCCTGGTAGGAGGATCCTCCCTCTACGTTGGAGAAAATCCATACCTCGTTCCCCCACAGTCCTTAATGAATATCAATGCTAATTAATATTAACAGATTAACACATAACAATAACGAGTAACAGATTTCATTAATTATAATCGAACATGGATCATGGGCGGATTATATCGGTCCTTCAAAAAGTTTGTCACTCAAAGTTATTTATGAATTCAATTCTGATAGTTTACAGCATGTCTGTGAGACATGTTTTGTGGCGCTTTCAAGCTGCAGCACTAAACACAATTTCTCTCCTACCGGTTGCAGCCTCAAGATGGACGGCTAGTTAAGGGCTTGTACACAAAATTGCGATGCGACGTCGCATTGTAGAAATATACGAGCTCGCACGACGCATCGCAAGAACTTACGAATTGATTCGCGTAATTGATTTTTCCTATATCTTCTTATCAGTAACAGCAGTGCGCAAATCTTTTTACGCAAATTTATTCTACCTAGTATAAAATACTTCAATACGGTTAACGATCGTCGTGGGATTGGTCATCCGAATCTGGAAAGGAAGACGCAAATCGCATCGCAGCAATTTGCGTCACGGTTTTCTGCGTTGCGAATTCACATCGCGCTGATTCGCAGTTTTGTGTACAAGCCCTAACTCCGAAACGTCGGTTTTGATAAACTACTTTTTTAAAGTTTAAGGTAGGTGTGTGCTGACTCGCGCGTTAATACGTCACGTTTCCTCTTTCTCATATCAATGCTCTACGACGCACGTAGTCTCCGTGTACAAGCGCCGAAATATAAATGAAAAAACACTTTACACGTTGATTCAGGCATAATAGAAGAATATGTAAGCAATCATGTCACACCACGGGTTATTGTAGTATTTGTTGACGCCTGACTTGCTCGTTACAATTTATGTAGTACAATAGTTATCTCAGACGGATGGACGTGAACCGTGTTAAAGTCAAGTTTGATATTTGGGATACAACGGGACAGAAGCGATACAGAACATTACAGAGAAACAACAGAGAACAACAGAGGTTTTACAGAGAAGCCCACGGTGCTATACTAATTTACAATGTGTCAAAACCAAAGTCCCTAGCAAAACTGAATGAGTGGGTCCAGGAACTTCAGGTATACTCCACCAAGAAGAACACAGTCTGCTTAGTTGTCGGCAATAAGATTGACAAGCATATCATTTTGGGACCCAGTGCATAATATCAGCAAGCACATTGAGTCACCCGCGCGACGGTGCAACGAGTATTTCCAAGGAGGGTTGATGTCAGGCAGGCGGCCGGTCATAAAACAATAAGCCAAAACCTCTGACAACATGGATTTATGAAATACATGTTGTGCCGTCCCCACCTAGTGTGGGATAAGGGCAGGAAGAAGAAGAAGAAGAATAGTTATCTCAGACTGGTCAGGACATAGAGCACTTGTCATAGAAAAGTGTCCTTCAATTATTAATCTTGACTCTATAGTTTTTAGAGGAAGTTTAACGTCCAACTTAGATCCAATACTAAGGATGATTTCCACCAAACGGCTCGCATCGCATCGCATCGGATCGGAACGGATTTTACAATCTTTAAACGATCTCAAATTGTGTACACAGTGTTTAAAGTCTATATTACTAAGCCGCGCACAGCAGCTTGACCACGGGCATCTTCCGCGACACGCGATCGTAGCCGAAAGTATGCTGCGACCCGCGTACGGCTCCGTTCACCTGTCGTTGTATCCGATCGGATCCTTTCGGCTGTCAACACGGTAGGAATTAAACTATTTGACTAGGCGCAGAAACGGATACGTTCGCAAGCGACTGTACGGAGCCGATCGTATGCGTCCACATCCTGACGGACGCGTTCGGCTATCTTCGCATCCGTTCGTATCCTTTCCGATCCGATGTGAGGCGACCCGTTTGGTGGAAATCAGCCCCTATGGTTTCTTCGAACTCTTAGAGCTCTTACAGAAAAGCGGCACTTTGCCGACAACGGTGGTAACGCGACAACGACAGCCGCTTGACGCGTCCACGGCAACCGTCGACAAGTGGTGACACGGCTGCTGCTAACTCCTTTTGTAGGCAAAGTGCCGCTTGTCTGTAAGAGACCTTACCATGCTATTCTTTGATGCTCATACAAAATAATTGCCATTCTGGAGACTGTCCCATTTTTGTGCCAAAATATAGACCGACAACGACACAGGTCCCAATTTACAAGTCATAGCTAAATTAATAGTTTTCCATGCCTCGGGGAGCACGTTAAACCATCGGTCCCGGGTGTCTTACGAATACCTATGACAGTCGTTACGGGAAGTCAAGTCTGACAACTGGTCTAACCTTAGGATATCGGCATTACCCAGTAACTGGGTTGCGGAGGTCTGATGGCAGGCAGATATAAAATACTGGTATACAGCCGCATCTGGTTAGACTGGAAGCTGACTCCAACGTAGTTGAGAAAAAGCTAGGCAGAACAGAACAGCTAATGAATAGTTTAGTAGCGATAAGTTATTATAACCCAAAGTCAGAGCCCGAGTTTAAGTGCAGTTGATAGTGAATTAAAAATTTTGAATAGATAACAAAGTTACGATTGAGCTTTCGTCAGGGCCTAGCCTTACACATCGTTTGCCGGGGTTGCGGTAAATATACCAGCGAATCCCGCGACCCTAGTCACAGGTCTTCGGAGGAACACCATGATGGTTTTAGTCGGTAAGAGTCCGACATAACTCTCCGCTTTCCCTAGGGTGTAGGTTTCCCTTAAGTAAAACCTAGACCCTAGTCTCACCTGATGGTACGCTTAGACAGGGTCTTAGATGGAACACCCATATCCAAGGAACAGAGATATAGAAATAGATTCCCATATACCCTTTTGGTTCTCACATACACGAAACGGAACACAGTAAACTGCTCGGTGCTGGACTTTAATGTGTGGGTGGTAGCTAGCCAGGCGGACTGTATGGATCCACAAAGCGTGCTGAGTTTTGTTCAATTTTACAACACGCGTCAAATCCCAGAGTGCAATGAGAAGGTTTTATATTCTAGCCTATTCTATATCGTAGGATGAGTCGCGCCCGTTCACACAGCGGATCCGTTTTAACGGATCCATCGGTACTGGATGTGTTGTTCACATCTATACCGACGGATCAGTTAAACAAATGGCAGCTGCGTCGCATCTGACAGACAGGATACGATAAAAATAACGGATCCAGTATTTTTTACTGGATTCGAAATACTGTCGTGTATGCGAACTCACTCATACAACAACAGGCGCCATGATCAAAATAAAAACGGATCCGCTAAAACGAATCCTGTAAACAGTTTTTGTGTGAACTAGCTGGAACAAGGAACATTGGTGTATGCGAATAACAATCTGGACGCACAAGAACTGGTACATGCTGCCTATTTCCAGCACTGTGTAACTGAAAATAACAGTTTTCCTACTAGGTAGGAAGGCAAAGAACTGGCCATTATTCAATGTAGATATACACCCATATTCTAAGATGTTCCTCCAAAACTTACTTGACTCGTACTCGACTCAGAACCGCCTCGAAAACACCTTCAAAATTGTATTCTTAGTCGCAATTTCGAGTGAACTTTGAGGTTCCTCGACGGAGTCATTACGTCATAATTTAAATTATCTGCATCGCGCAAATAACGCCGCGATAAACAGTTGTAAGGATTATCGTAAGCATATTGGATAAAGTCTTCAAAATATTTTTTTGTTATATACGAATTTTGACACTTCCTTCCTTAAGGTAGGTGTTGAGGTACCTTGAGTTTGGCAGATGATTCCTTACCTCGACTGAGGAAAAATCTCGAGTCGAGGACGTTTATGTCAACTATAACTACCGATGGTAGTGAAAAATGCTGAGTCGAGGTGGAGTCGAGTCGAGTAAGTTTTGGAGGAACGTCTTAGAATATGAGTGATAATATGTAAATGTTAACTACTGTTAATGTGAGAGGTGCTACGTTCTCTCAGTCTCATAAAGTGATTAGGAGGAGAAATACTCTATTGTTTGTGTTTCATGACTCGTTGAATTGTCATGAAATTGGTAATATTATAAAACGCAATCATCATCAGCTTTGGAATTATTCATTGTCTTTGAAAATAATACACATACATAAACATTAAATAAATATAATAATTATGTTATAGATAAAGAAATATGTACCTAGATCTTTTGCTACATAACATAACATCACGCCTGTATTCCCCGAAGGGTTAGGCAGAGGTGTATTAACACCCTCATTTCGCCGTTATGTTTAAGTCCCATGTAATAGGGGGTGAGCCTATTGCCATCAACCGGGCACAAATCCAAATTCCGGGCTGCTACTGAGGAATTCCACTCGAAAAAACCCAATAACACTTTTGCCCGACCTGATCGATCTTTTGCTAATTAATATTTTATTATTTTGTCGAGTGGCAAAACTACGAAATGTGCTACTTATAACAATACCTAATTGTGCAGCGTTTAGTTAAAATTTAATTAAAAATAATAGCAACTTTACAACGTTATTATTTGTAACTAGCGACCCGCCCCGGCTTCGCACGGGTGCAATGTAGATACTAATGTGGGGCATATAAACCTTCCTCTTGAATCACTCTATCTATTGCTGAAAACTGTATTAAAATCCGTTGCGTAGTTTAAAAGATCTAAGCGTACAGACAGCGGGAGCGACTTTGTTTTATACTATGTAAAGATTTTGACACGAGCTTAATATTATATTATAAAAATAGATAAGTGAAAAAACTACGCAAAAAAACTGAAAGCTTTCTAAGTTCAAGATGCGATTCGGGCGTTGGAAGAAATATTGAACTGGCCTGAAGGTTTAGTAATTAGCATTAAGTTTATTCCAAACTATCGCACGTGGGTAGGTTACAGGAATTTGCCACATTTGACAGGTATTTTAAGGTTTAGACAGGCGTGCGGCCGGCATTACTCTGAGACAGGCATAAGGGTGCATTCAAAAAGCCTCTATGAGTGACGATATTTAAGTGGGTATGTACGAAGCACATACAAGCCCTGACCAACCTTGCGTACTACCTAATCTTTTCACGACACGGCATGAGCTATTCTCTTGCCGACGTGCGAGAGGTCTACGGGCATTTTTCTGTAAAATCAGACACTTAAAGCACTGTAGACCGGCATTCCTCCATTTTGAAATGGTGGTACCCTACACGTGGGTAATTACGGATAATTAATATTATTCATTCGTGCGTAGCGTGGTCCTACGCAGCATTGGATACTCTCTCCTACATTTTCATACAAAGCGAAGTTGAAAAACGTGCGTAGTGTGGCCGTGCGCAGCTATGGATTTGCCTTCAAGCATCTACAATGTTACAGCTAGTTCACACAGAAACTGTTTACAGGATCCGTTTTATATAGCAGTGATAGCTTAGTGGTGTGACCATCGGACTGCCAAGTCATAGGTTTCGAGTTTGAACCCAAGGCACGCAACTCTGTCTTTTCGGATTCATGTGCGTATTGTATAATTATCACTTGCTTAAAAACGGTGAAGAAACCGTGAGGAAACCGGCATGCCTGAGAGATATTTTTCGACGGCATGTAAAGCCAAGTCAGAGGCCAATGGGCGGCATAAACTCTGACACCAGGTTAGTCACTAACCATACGAAAAAGAAAGAAGAACGAATCCGTTTTTATTTTGGTGATGGCGCCTATAGTTCACATACACGACAGTATTCCGAATCCAGTAAAAAATACTGGATCTGTTATTTTTATGGTATCCTGCCTGCCAGATGCGACGCAGCAGCCATTTGTTTAACTGATCCGTCTCAGTACAGATCGACCATCCAATACCAACGGATCCATTAAAACGGATCCGTTGTGTGAACGGGCGCTTAGTTGGAAAGGGAGTGATAATCCGAAAGAAGGGTATTAAAGTAGCCATAATAATAATGAAAAACTTTTGTTCTATAATTTTCCTTAATAGTTCATAGTTCTAGAGAAATCCCTATTCAAAGATTTCTGTAAGTTCCTGGCTGTGTTTACATATTTGGGCGTATTTAGGGTCGTTGGTCTAGTGGTAGCAAGCGCGACTGTTGATCTAGAGGTTCTGGGTTCGATTCCTAGGTCGAGCAAAGTGTTATTGTGTTTTTTCGTGTGGAATTCCTCAGTAGTAGCCCGGAGTTTGGATTTGTGCCCGGTTGATGGCAATACGCTCACCCCGTATTACATGGAACTTAAACATAACTGTGAAATGAGGGTGTAACTATACACCTCTGCCCAACCCTTCGTGGAATACAAGCGTGATGTTATGTTATGTTAGCAAAGCAAGAAGTAAGTAAAATCCATTTTCTGAAGTCGATTTTCTTAAATAAGGGATTCCTTGCCTACCTTTTGCTACACCTACACCATGATGGAGGATGATCTATCGTGCGTCTCTTAATCAAACAGGAAAATTGACATAGAGATATCAGCCTAACTAAAAGTTTTCGTAGGCATTTAGGTTGTAAAACAACAAAAGTTATGTATATTTACTTTCTTTTAATGGTTTTACCGTGATTTTATAAGTACTTAAATAATACTTTATGGTTTTAGGTAGGTACCATATTTTTATAAGCGTGTAAAGAAAATAAATTTTAATACAGGGTTTAAGATAAAAATGTTAATATTAAGTAACCGTAATAACTTTCGACGATAAGGCCATTCATTATAACTAGTACAATTTCTTTCGTAATGTTATATTGGTGTACAATAAAGAGTAGGTATATTAAATAAAATAAATAAATAATACGTTAAAAGATTTTGTAATAAGATTGTGAACAGTAAAGTAATCCTAGACTATAATTATGTTGGCAAACATCAGCTGATACGAAGTAGCGACGCTTTTGAGATAAATCTTAATTTAGATTTTTATTTTCAGATGTTTTCTAGTTTTATGCGGGAAACAAAAATAAGTGTACGCACCAGGTGCCCCTTAGATTTCGCCCCTTTTATTAAAATGAACCACTTGCCCCGTTTTCAGAGTCAAACTCGTGCTTTACGACGGGGTGAATGAAATTTTTATATTTCTGTGCACTCATTCGTCCCGTGCGGTATTTCCTTTAAACATTATTTTAAAAAGGTAGAGTCAGCTAGAAAAATACAACCCAATTGTAAATAAGATTTGATTATTTTAATAATTAAAACTGCCCCGTTGGTCTAGTGGTGGCAAGCGCGACTGCTGATCGTAAGGTCCTGGGTTCGATCCCCAGGTCGGGCAAATTGTTATTGAGTTTTTCCGTCTGGAATTTCTCAGTAGGTAGCAAGCAGTGCGGAGTTTGGATTTGTGCCCGGTTGATAGCAATAGGCTCGCCCCCTATTACATGGGACTTAAACATAACGGCGAAATGAGGGTGTTACTATACACCTCTGCCCAACCCTTCGGAGAATACAGGCGTGATGTTATGTTATGTTTATATTTTAAATGTTTTTGATTTTTTATATAAATATTTAAAAATGTAATTTATATGATTATGAAAATTAATAAAGGGAATATAGTTGTCAATTTATTATTATTGTATAAGTAAGCTCTCATTATAGGTGTTTAAATTGGACCAACACTATTAGTTCTCCAAGTCTTATTATACAAAATTTAAGTATTAATTAACTGATCTGTGATTATTATGTGTTTATTTTGTTCGTTTTTATTAGATAAGTAAGTGTTAATTCTGGTGATCTATGAGTTTTTATTTCATAATACAAGGTTAGTCGGAAAGGGGGTACTAAGTCGCAAGCCACTTAATGTATCACTGATGATTGTTTTAAAGATATTGTTAGAATTTCAAAATTCGATAAAAGTATATCCGTGCAAAATTATTATTATTTTAGTTTTTCCAAAATTTTCATCATCCCTGCTTTAGTTACGAATTCAGAAAACGGAGGACTCGAATATGGCCTAAAATGTCAACACAGCTGGTCACAGTTGAGGATAGATAGATAGAATTTAGCGTATTTTTTATGAAATCTTTGAACAGCTATTTCTCTTAAACCAATGAGTTTTGCGGAAAGTTGTAGAACAAAAAATATCCATTATTATGGGTACTTTAACACTCTTTCGGCTTAGTACCCCCTTACCGACTAACCTTGTATAGTTAGTTGTTATAAGCGTTAAGTTTGTGCCTTAGAATCCTTTAGATTTTTAATATAACCCAAACTGTGAGAAAATAACAAAATGTTTTGTTAATATTAAAAGTATTTTTATTTAACTCTTCCCCATTCTATTATTTTTTTTATATAGATAACTAGCGACCCACCCCGGCTTCGCACGGGTACAATGTAGATATTAATGTGGGGCATATAAAGCTTCCTCTTGAATCACTCTATCTATTAAAAAAACTGCATCAAAATCCGTTGCGTAATTTTAAAGATCTAAGCATACATAGGGACAGACAGACAGCGGGAGCGACTTTGTTTTATACTATGTAAAGATAAAGAAGATTCATTGAGGTTTTCAGACCAAAATATTAATCGCAACAATCAAAAGATTAACGTTTCTGACTGTACTTTTAATCTATTAATAATCGTGGGTGATTTTGAGTATTTAATCCTCAAGGGGGCGATTGGGTACAATTAGGCAATCAGGGGCGAATGTTGCGGGGCGAGTGGTGCGTACACCGAATATTTACAGACGGCTGCATTAATTGGGTACCCCCCTGGAAACTTTGGAGGCTCTTATAATGTACTCTGGTACTTGTAGTTTTATGAATATAATAGGGATTATTGTAGGCCTTTATATAAGTACCTAGTATATTACCTAGTAGAAGTACATACTGAGGTGCTTCCACAGACTACATGGGGCACCCAACTGAGGCACCTGTCTGTACATAGGAACTTAACCTATTTCCCAGGTGCAGACCTACTTGCTAAGATCCGGTACAAGTTTAAGAAATACTCCAAAACAATATAACGTTACGCCTGTATTCCCCGAAGGATTGGGCAGAGGTGTATAGTAACACCTTCATTTCGCCATTATGTTTAAGTCCCATGTAATAGGGGGCGAGCCTATTGCCATCAACCGGGCACAAATCCAAACTTCGCGCTGCTACTGAAGAATTCCACACGGAAACCCCCAATAATACTTTGCTCGACCTGGGGATTGAACCCAGGACCTCAAGATCAACAGTCGCGCTTGCCAACATTAAACCAACATGGCAATATACTCCACAATTTTTAATTTATTAATATGGTAATATCTATTTATCGGGTGAAAACAACTCAATGGAGGTCATAATCTTCAGCACTGAGGGTACAACTTAGAAGATAAATTTATATCTATACTACATATATAATATTATAAAGAGGAAAGATTTGTATGTTTGTATTTATGTATGTAACGAATAAACTTAAAAACTACTGGACCGGTTTCAAAAAATCTTTTGCCGTTAGAAAGCTACATTATCACTGAGTAACATAGGCTATATTTATTACTGGAATAAAACTTCTTACGCGGGCGGAGCCGTGAGGACACAGCTAAATAATATTAATAAAGAGGAAAGATTTGTATTTTTAGATTTTATTATGTAACGAATAAACTTAAAAACTACTGGACGGATTTCAAACATTCTTGTGCCGTTAGAAAGCTACATTATCACTGAGTAACATAGGCTACGGGCGGAGCCGTGAGGACACAGCTAGTATTTAATAAAGGTCATTCTATTCTGATATAGTAAAAGACTAACAATCCTTCAGCTAGTCTAGACTTCGGAGCCAGGTTGGCTGAAGCAAGCAAAACCTACTCAGGTATTTAAAGACAACCTGGAGTGCAAATGCCGTGCTGTTCCGCAAACGACTGTTCCGCACTTAGACCTGTATTATTAAACGCTCTTATTTGAGACATCTTGAGTGAAGTTTTAACATAAACAGAAGTAAGAATTTAAAAAAACAATGCTGTTCCTTTTTTTCATTTTAGTGGCCTTCGTTAAAACTGGGTGGTCCTACTAAAGACGCCGCTCGTAACATAATTACATTATCACATTATGCGTACTGTTCGTCATTTAGGAGTTCCATTGTCTATCTCCGAAGTTCTTCATCAGATCTTCACCAAATTTAAATGGGACCATTTCGAAAGAATATTCTTTCATACAAAAAAATAATTTTCCAAATCGGTTTATAAATAAATGTCGGTGTTTTGAGATGACAACAATAAAAAAAAATACAGCCGAATTGATAATCTCCTCCTTTTTTTGGAAGTCTGTTAAAAATGTTTGGAATACTCTATGGTAGCTGCAGTTAGATCTCTCAAATGAGAACTGTTTATTGCGTGCCCTGGTACCTGCACATTAGAGGACTCTATGGACGCTATCATCATCATCCTCCTGCCCTTATCATAACTTATTTGGGGTCGGCGCAGTATGTCTTCTTCTTCCATACATCTCTATTAGCCGTCATCTCAATAGTCACCCCTTTCTAGCCATAATCATCTTTCACACTATCGATCCATCATTTCTTTAGTCTTTCGCTACTCTTATAACTATCCACATTCATGGATGAACGCTACTGATAGTGCAATACTTTAGCTGAGTTCTGGGCGGACACAGCTTAGATTGCCATCGACACGCTAAGGGAGGCTAGTCCTAAGAACGAATTCAGGATTAAAATCTATAAATAAGACTTAAAAACCTACCTGAAGTGACATAAAGAGTGCTATTAATAGCCATCGAGTATCTTCCTCCTAACTTTTAAAACACGAAAACTGTCTGAATAAACGTTCTGGTTTGGTTCGGTTGCGATTGGTCAATGTTTCTGTTAGTAGAATTGGCTCCCAGAAGCCGTGGCTGATTTTCATTACAAAAAAAACAACCATGAGTTAGGTACTATCCAGACCAGACTTCTACACGCGATAGAGCTTTCAGCTGATCTAGCTCTGACGAGCGACATGTTCGGCCTAGCCTTTTCCCAACTATGTCGGGGTCAGATTCCAGTCTAACCAGATGCGGCTGGATACCAGTATTTTACACGGAGCGACTGCCATCAGACCACAACCCAGTTACTGGGCAATGCTGATATCCTAAAGGCTTAATAGCCATCGAGTACCAGTGACAAATATACGAACAGTATCATAGAACACGCGACAATGAATGAACGAATGATCAGCTGTTCCTATGTGTCAAGTACGCACTTGTCTAATCTGTAGATGTTTATTTGTAAGACTGAAGAGCGGGTTTGATGAACCTTCAACAGGTTTACAGGAAATCTTGGTGTAATAGGAAATGATGATCAGTTTCCAGTACTGTTTGCTTCACTTATAGAAACTTTGCTGATTACTATTATACAAGGACTTTGGGAAAAATCATATATTGGGCTATTTGAGAACGATGGGGATAGTTGACAGTGACCAGTTGCATTGCGTATAAGCAATTAAGCAGTGGTTACCTCATAAGATTTAATTAACTACTCCATCTTTAACTATTACTATAAATAAAATAAACGTGTATCGCTATGATTTCTTTTGGTCAGAATCGTATTGAAATGGGCTTAAGCGTACTATTGAAAGGCGACATCGCTTGTACCTGCCTACCTAGTCCGAAAACCAATGCACGCCACCGATTGAGACAAACATGGCATAGGAGGTTTATCGGCATATTCTTTTGTACTATCTACAATTTATATCGAAATATAAAATCACATTGAAATCGTAAATTCACAGCACGTTCCTTAACTGAATTCTAGGTTCGGGGTTTTCAAATATCTCCATGTTACCGGTATTGAGTTCCAAAATGATTACTCTGTTATATACAATGTTCGGCTGCAGACTTCCTAACTACATAGGGGAATTGCTCCTATACTGTGGCAGAGTTATGCTTATGCGAATGTGGGTAAATAGAGCAGGGGCGTTGATTGTGAATAGGCGTAGCGTTTAACGGAAATAACCTAACATCACATTTAAAACTATTTCGCGCAATCCCGAACGAATGGACATGGAATTCATAGTGTGGTAACTGCATATGAAGATTTTCCTTTGTTAGGTATACAGAAAATTAGCAGTCTAAATAGTACCAACCGTACGGAACATAGTGGGAACATCGAAGTAGTCCTGTGGCGAGTCGACAGCCACGGCAAACGGCGCCGCGCATATGTTCCTTAGAGCCCGCAGCGCCGCCAGCGACAGCGTGGCCGCAGCTGTGGTGGACAGCAGCGTGCGCGCGCTGTCGCCCGTGCACTCGTTGAGCAGGTTCCACACGCCGCGCCAGGCGCCCACGCACGCCACTCCCGCGAGATACGTACACAACCGCGACAGCACGTAGTAAGTCAACCTGCCTCTTTCCGGATTCAGATGTTTGCTCAGTTGGGTTTGAAACACGCAAAAGAACAATTCACAGCACAGTCCGAAGGCGGCACACGCGGCGGCACTGCCCACGGGTTCGTCGGGCAGCACGTACAGGTCCATGAGCGTCCATGTGGACTTCCAGTAGGTGACGACGGCGGGCGCCACCACGAGACTCGCGAAGAGCGCGTCCGCGGACTCCAGCAGCGCGGCGTGCGCGCGCGATCCGCTCGCCAGCGTGTCGGCCAACCCGGCAGTGCTTCCACGCATGTCTGATGGCTGAGTGAGTCCCACCGGCACGATGCGACGACAGATTACTACTTGTAATTGCATTATCACCCGTCCCGCGCTCTGACGTAGCCATGTTTGCTCGAGAGTGAACGGTTGTGCGTATGATTCTACGCTACTAATGTCGATGCTTTGATCGTTTGTTTGAGATAAGAGGTCCTTAACCAGCTTAAATGGTGCATCTAGGTAATAGAGTGTGTTTGATGACGTAAGAATTGTAGTTTTGTATACTACATTCCTCACACTTGCTTTGTACCACCAGAGTATTCCACCAATGGCGACAAAACGGTTTGTGTCAAAATAAACTAATGTTTACCGAAGCTCATTACTTAATATCTTCGTATCCTTAGAGCACTCACTTCACATATGAGGCAATGTCAATAAGTGTCGATCATGTTAATCGCAAAATTTGTTTACTATGGCGATCGTTTAGGCTGGTGTACATTTTTCTAGTACACAGTGTTGTTTAACCAAAGAACTAGTGTTTGAACTTAAGCTGCAATTGACTTCTACCAACATCAAAAACAAGTAACTATCAACTTCTTTATTCTGGTAATACACATTTTTTCAAGGTTGCTATGTCATATTAGGTTCGACTAACTTTAGCTTTACAATAAAATTTTGCGTACAACTTTCCCAAGTGACTTTTCCTCTGACTTTAAAATCGTCTGACACTTTATTATTTGAAGATATATTTGGTGCATAGTGAAGAGTTTATCATCCATTCTGAGGGTAACAGGTTCATTGTACAGTGAGAAAAGTTAGCAAGTATTTTTTACCTGCCTCGTTGATCTAGTGAGATCCTGGGTTTGATCCCCAGATCTGACAAAGTGGTATTGGGTTTTTCCGTGTGGAATTCCTCTGTAGCAGTCCGGTATTTGGATTTGTGCCCGGTTGATGGCAGTAGGCTCGCCTCCTATTACATGGGACTTGAACATAACGGCGAAATGAGGGTGTTACTATACACCTGTGCCTAACCCTTTAGGGAATACTGGCGTGATGTAATGTATATGTTGTTTATTATTTGACTTGCTCGCGTATGACTCTAGTCTCACCTGATGGTAAGCACAGATAGGGTCTAAGATGAAGCACACGAATCCAAGTAGCAAAGATATAGAGGAACTCTACTATACTCTCATTCTCTGGCTCTCACATACACGCGACGGAACACAGTAAACCGTTTGGCGCTGGACTAATGTGAGGGTGGTAGCTATCCATGCGGACCGTAAAGATCCTACCACCAAGCGTGCTGAGGTTTGTTGAATCTTACAACGTCCATTCCCAGCGTGCGCTTCTTCTTCTTTTCGTGTCGTTAGTGACTAACCTGATGTAAGAGTTTATGCCGCCCTTGGGTCTCTGACTTAGCTTCACACGTCGTCAAGAAATATTTCTCAGGCACGTCGGTTTCCTCACGTTCTTTTCCGTCACCGTTTTTAAGCCAGTGATATTTATAGAATACGCACATGAATCTGAAAGGTGCGTAGCTTTGGTTCGAGCTCGAGACCTATGTTGGCAGTTCGACGGTCACACCACTAGGCTAACATTGCTATCGCTAGCGTGCACTAAGGATGTTTTATATCCTAGCCCACACAGGGTAAGACGCAAGAAGTCCATATTATGGAGGTCTGCTAACGTTTATCTATGTCCTCGCTCATTTGGTTCGTAAGTGCGACCGTGAAGGTAATCAGACAAACGGCCAACAAATCATGTCCAGTAGGGCAGTACAAGTGCGTACTTCCTAACTGATTCGGTTATAAGTGTTATAACTATTTGCTCAGCATTGACCGTTGAACTCTATTACGGTTGGAGGATTACTGGGAGTCGTAAATAACACCCGCCGCCGTGTAAAAGGACTACACAAGTACTTACATCACAGAATAATAAATATTACAGAAACTTTACTCTCGGACGAATACCTCATAAAACCGACTTAAAAAAAACGAAAAATAGAATATAATAATTACCATATTATAAAATTAACAGTTTCAGAAGTCGGTGCCAATCCGCGCTGAACCAAATTGAAGGCACCGACTTCTGAAACTGTTAATTTTATAATATAGTATTTTTTTTGTTTTTTGAAATCTTATAGTTTTATTTTTGTTAAAAGGTTTTTTATTTTTTGTCATGTTAGTGGCCTTATTTAAAACATGGTTGGACCTACTAAAGACGCTGCTCGTAACATAATCACATCATCACAATATGCGTACTGTTCGTCATAAGAAGTCGGTTAAAAAGACATCAATTATTTAGAATTCTAGATAATGTTAACATCCTACTTACGCAGATAGAGCATGCTAAATCGTCGGTCCCTGGTATCATATGAATACCTATGACAGTCGTTACGGGTAGTTAGCAATCCGAAAGTCTGACAGCCAGTCTAGCTCTAGGATATCGGTATTGCCCAGTAACTGGGTTGCGGAGGTCTGATGGCAGTCGCTCGGCAGAACGGACGTTAACATCCTACTTACCTGGTTTAAAGCGTATGGCACTCGTGGGTTGCAGCTGAAAATCAGCGTTAGATGGTAGTACCTAGTACTGCCACGTGACATTACGCTGAGATGATAGCTCTTTTGGCACTTATTTTTTGTCTTTGTTATTGATTGTACTGTTTCATTCTTCAATGTGCTCTGCGAAATGAAGCTTTAACCTGTATACGGGCCACTCGCCATGGTCACAAGCTGTAGACTTACTTTTCCAGATATTTCGCAGGGACTCGCCACCCACGCGTGGCCGGGGTCACTAGTGACGAGTGGCCCGTGGTATGGATTTAATATTAGGCGAGAGAACTGAAAGTCACAATCTATTCTATGC
The DNA here is from genome assembly GCA_910594945.2 of Amphipyra berbera. NCBI lineage: Eukaryota > Metazoa > Arthropoda > Insecta > Lepidoptera > Noctuidae > Amphipyra > Amphipyra berbera. Next base: position 18,167,530 of record OU343126.1, on the reverse strand, counting down.
TTTTTATCCGACTATTTACTCTGCAGGTGAAAAACGAATAGGCATGTTTTCAGAACTAAACCGCGGAGTGACACAGACAAGTCTTCAGGGCTTTTAGTAGAATCCTTGTGATATTCCGCTAAGACAAATATATCATTTTGTGTTCTCAAAACGCGAATAAAGAATACGTCCTCAGGACGAAAAGTAGCATCCGTATATGCGGTAATAACATTAAAACCGAAAACCGAGCTCTTAACTGAAACAGAATTCCAAATAACGTCGCCTAAAAATGTTAAAACTGATAACTCCATTTATACGATTTCACGGGCAATGATGGTGAATGTGCAGTCATATCCGCGAAATGTTTGTGGATGAACCTCTGACTTATACAGGCTGTAAACGAAATGTAATTTCTGGAAATCTCGTGATGTACTGCTGACATAGATTAACTCTGCACGGGACAAATTTGAATTCAATAAAAAAAAATACAAGAAGTAAACATGTGTTCTTAACGTGAGGCATTTTAGCGCCCCGAGTTAAATGACTGCGTGGCGAGCGATAGCCGCGCAATTCGCTCGGGGCGCTAAAATGCCTCACGTTAAGAATACATGTTTACTTTTTGTATTTTTTTTTTATTGAATCATAATTTATCTCGTGCAGGGTTAATCTATGTCAACTATATCACGCGGTTTTAAGGAATTACATGATTTCGTTTACATCCTGTACTTCTGGAAAAACAAGCAAAAACAAAAAATAATTGTAGTACTTACAGAAATCTTAAACCTAGTAGTAAATATGTAGGTGGGTTCCTTGCCGTCCGTGACTAGAAAATATGGCGAGGCGAGCAGGTTGCGGGACGAGCGCAGGATCGTGATGGCGACGAAGAACGTCAGCGTTATTGCAGCTATCAGTACTGGCCTGTAGAAAAAAAATGTTCTATAAGTTTGTGCAGTCCATTTGCAGTAATGATAAGGAACTGAAAGCGGTTACGATAAGTACCAGGTTTTGATACCTTTACAATACAGGGTGTAAAAGAAATCGTGTAATACCTTCAAACCTCGTGATATACTGCTGACATAGATTAACCCCGCACGGGACACATTTAGACTCCATAAAAAAAAATTACAAGAAATAAACATGTGTACTTAACGTGAGGCATTTTAGCACCCCGAGTTAAATGACCGCGCGGCGAGAGTTAGCCGCGCAATTCGCTCGGGGCGCTAAAATGCCTCAGGTTACGAACACATGTTTACTTCTTGTAATTTATTTTTATTGTATCCCGTGCAGGGTTAATCTATGTCAGCAGTATTTCACGAAGTTTGAAGGAATTACATGATTTCGTTTACACCCTGTATACCGTTTTGCATTTTGAAACTCTACTTTTCGGTACCGAAATATACTTGAGTAGCGAAATATTCCAGTAACCATAATTTAAGGGTATGACGTCATACCGTATTTTAAAGGTACGTAGGCAGAGTGATAAGTCTGGTAAAAATTAAACAAGGAATATATATTTTGTAAAAGTTATTATTTATTTATCAACATAGTCTCCCCCTAGCTCCATACACTTCATCCAACGTTTCTCCAACTTCTCGATCCCTTGAATATAATACGATTTTGTAAACCCTTTAAAATAGGCATTAGTTTTGTGCATGATCTCTTCATTGGAGGAATTTTTTTTCCACCCAGCCATTTTTAAAAATTCGGGAACAGAAAATAGTCGCAGGGGGTTAAATCCGAAGAATATGGTGGGTGAGAAAGTAACTCATAGTGTAACTCATGGAATTTGGCCATGGCGATCGCGCAGGTGTGCACTCGTGAATTGTCTTGATGGAAAAGGATTTTCTTCTGAGACAAATGCGGCTGTTTTTGCATTAAAACTTTGTTGAAATGGTCCAATTAATTGACATAATATTCGATGGTAATCATTTTACCCTTCTGTAGATACTCAATGTGGACTATACCACGTGCATCTCAAAAAATTGTGGCCATCACTTTGTTGGCCGATAAAACTGCTTTGGCCTTCCTCAGCGCAGGTTCGCCTCAAGCAATCTACTGTTTTGACTGTTCCTTGGTTTCTGGTGTATAGTGGTGGATCCACGTTTCGTCTACTGTTATGAAACGACGCATAAATTTCATTTTATCCCGTTGAAACAACGCCAAACCTGCCTCTGAAGTGGTCACACGCGTGTGTTTTTGTTCCATAGTGAGTAAACGCGGCACCCAATACGCGGAGAGCTTCTTCATGCTTAAACATTGGAGTAAGATATTGCGCACACGTTCGTCTGAGATGCCTACTATCTCAACTATCTCACGCACTTTTACTTGTCGGTCATTCAATACGATGTTATGGATTTTGGCGATCATCTCTGGTGTCGTGACCTAAACAGGGCGTCCTGGACGTTCAGCATCACTTGTGTTCGTACGACCACAACGAAAATCGGAAAACCAGTTGTGAATCATTTTGATCGACGGAGCGGAGTCCCCATATTATTTGTTAAGCTTTTGTTTCGTTTCCGTAATAGTTTTTTTACGCAAAAAATAATGTTTAATCAACATACGAAATTCACTTTTCTCCATGTTTGCGAAAACTCAAGTAATTGTTTTTATTTAATGGCTGTCAAAAAAAAGATAACCGACATAACTGGCTAAAAGTTATCATTTAGATTCTCAAAAGAGTGTTAAATAAAAAGACTATGTGCAATTTGCGATAACTTTATTCCTTAGTTGATTTTTACCAGACTTATCACTCTGCCCTCGTATCTTAATGTTCGGGTTATTCAGTCCCTGGTAATGATAACAAAACGAAATATGATTCATCAAATCCGACGTTATTAGCCCCCCAGGCGTGCATGAAAAGAGCCTCCACGAGTGACGATACTAAAGTACGTCCGGCGCACTCTGGGCAGTCAGTCTCGCTAACAACCTTGCTGACTGGGTAATCTTTTCACCACGACATTAGCTATTTTCGTAAAGTTATATCTTCTTCTTCTTCTTCCTGCCCTTATCCCACACTGGGTGGGTCGGCACATGTATTTCATAAATCCATGTTGTTAGAGGTTTTGGCTTATTGTTTTATGACCGGCCGCCTGCCTGACATCAACCCTCCTTGGGAATACTCGTTGCGCCGTCGCGTCGCGCGGGTGACCCAATGTGCTTGCTGATATTATGCACTGAGTCCCAAAATAATATGCTTGTCAATCTTATTGCCGACAACTAAGCAGACTGTTCTTCTTGGTGGGGTATGCTTAAAGTTCCTGACCCACTCATTCAGTTTTGCTAGGGACTTTGGTTCTGACATATCGTAAACTAATATAGCACCGTGAGCGTCTCTGTAAAACTTGAAACTTTTGGTACTCCGCTATTCGACATCTTTTACAATAGAAATAAACGGCGATTTATACCTACTACAAAATCTAAAAAAATTAAAAACACTCGGAAAATCAATTTTATAAAATACCTATCATTGATATTCGGTTGCCGGTTCTCGTATAGTTTATATGTCGAGCAGAAAAAGCCCCCATGTTTAAGTTTCAACTCACCTATGAGGGTCCTGGACATTAGGCAGTACGGTGTCCACGAACAAGTCCAGTAGTCCCCAGCCGCCACGCCAGTGCATGATGTTGCTCAGGATGAAGATGTAGGAGTACACTCTGCTAAGAAGCCGCTCCCGCACCCAGGAACAGGCGCCGCCTTCAGGGTTGCTCCATGCTCCCGTCGATCGGGATAAGAGTCTTGTTCTGTAGCAAAAGGATTATTATTATTTCAGATCATAGAAATTTATTAAATATAGCGGCCCGTCCCGGCTTCGCACGGGTTGACTGTTTTCCCGTTCTTGCAACATTTTTCATTTATGTTCTGCTCCTATTGGTTGTAGCGTGATGTTATATAGCTTATAACCTTCCTCGATAAATGGACTATCCAACACAAAGGAATTTTTCAATTCCAACCAGTAGTTCCTGAGATTAACGCGTTCAAACAAACAAACAAACAAACTCTTCAGCTTTATAATATTAGTATAGATTAATTATTATTAATATTTATTAAATATTAATTATTATTAACTGCCCCGTTGGTCTAGTGGTGGCAAGCGCGACTGCTGATCGTGAGGTCCTGTCCATCACGCCTGTATTCCTCAAAGGGTTGTGCAGAGGTGTATAAACCCTCATTTAGCCGTTATATTTAAGTCCCATGTAATAGGGGGCGAGCCTATTGCCACCAACTGGGCACAAATACAAACTTCGGACTGCTACTGAGGAATTCCAAACGGAAAAACCCAATAATACTTTGCCCGACCTGGCGATCGTACCCAGGACCTCACGATCAACAGTCGTGCTTACCACCACTAGACTAAGTAGGCAGTTAAAAAATCAACCTTGTTACAAATAAATGGCATTTCAGTACTATCCAGGTCTTTAGAAGGCTGGACCTTTTTCGCTTTCAACTAACTGAATAATAGCTCTGACGACGGAAATGGTGAGATAAAAATCCAAGTAGCAATGGAAATAGGCATAGATATTCAAAATAATAATATCTCAAGTCAATACCTAAACAGCCTTCCTCACTAAAATAGCAATAACGCAAGAGTAGCAATATAGAACAGATTGCTATTCAACGTCACAAAGGCGCTAGAATCACTCGTTAAACTTATCAGTGTACGAGCGCAAACAAATCGTTGATGACGTAGATTTTGCGAAACTAGGTATGGTTTCATGTTTACAAGAGCTCCTAATTACAAATGTATGGTTTTGGTGTAGGTGACGTAGGCAAGTAAGTAAGCAATATTAGCCTAGTGAGGTGACCGTCGGACTGCCAAGTCATAGGCCTCGAGTTTAAATCCAAGGCCCGCACCTCTGACTTTTCGGATTCATGTGTGTATTGTTTAATTATCTCTTGCTTAAAAATGGCGAAGGAAAACATCATGAGGAAACCGGCACGCCTGAGAGACATTTATCGACGGCATGTGAAGCCAAGTATGTGTGGCCCATGGGCGACATATACTCTGACACCAGGTTAGTCACTAACCACACGAAAAGAAGAAGGCGGCAGGGCTGTAGTCAGGACTTTTGTTCGGAGAGGGGGGGTTGAACCCTGACCAAGAAAATTAATTACAATAACTAGTGTATACATTTTAAAAGTAATTTAATTGTCTGAGGTTTCTGGGGTGTTTGAATCCCCAACCCCCCTTGGGTAACGGTGCCGACATCTTCTTTTGGATTTTGTTTCATTGGACAAACTTTATTATGCACAGATCTGTGCAGTCACGAAATAACAGCAATAAGTAAGTTAAGTAAGTATATTTCTCTATACTCGCCCCCTATTACATAGGATTTAAACATAACTGGCAAAAAGAGGGTGTTACCTAAAAACACCTCTGCCTAACCGTTCGGTTGATACAAGGCGTGATGTTATGTTATAAGTAAGTTTCTTTATAATTATTACAGCTAGCATGAGCCATCGTGAAGAAAAAGTCACGGTCTTGTAAAATGTTAGTAAATTAGAAGTATGAGGGTTTTCCAAGATACAGCCTTTGAATCATAATCTTGTTATAACGGCAATGCCCGGCTGAGAATTACACTTCTATTGCATAGTTTGTATTGTAACCTTGACAAGACGAGTATTATGTAGTCTATCTTTACATAATAGTATTGTATTGTAAATTACGGTCATGTATTCACTTGCCCAACGAGGTGACTATAGGGGTCTAGTCCCTGTCTCCCCTTAGCCTTCGGCCCTATGCCACCCATAGCCTTAGGCCTTGGGCCGATTTCCGACAGCCTGCTCACGACACGAAAAAATGTAGGACTTCGAGCGCCATAATTATTTTTATATGAACCGTTTACTACGTCACTAGTGTCGTATGGCGCTTTATGAAATACATGTTGTGCCGACCCCACCTAGTGTGGGATGAGGGCAGGAAGAAGAAGAGTTTATGGCGCTCGGAGCCGTCACCATATTTTGTTGTGGCGTGTACGGTGGAATAATGGCCCGCATCGCCCTATTATTATTATTTGTTTATTTAACAGACTACAGAGAGGTCCACTGTGTTAGTAACAATATAACTTAGCCTATGTTAGTACTCAATAACTAGAGCAGATCGGGTGCGATTAGTTAGCGCCCACACTAGCGGGCTAACTGCCCGGGCTGCTATCGATTGCAGGATAGTGTTGGGACTGCTACGCAGCCTGTGGAGTAGCGAGGAAGATTTATTTCGCTACAACGCGTCAAAACTCTCAGTGCGTGCGTCGGAAAACACTGCTAAAGGAACTACAGAAGCGTGGCAATCGCAACAATATCCTGAACGCATTATTAAATTGGATATGCAGATCATTATAAGCCTTTTGGGTATATGTGAACCATAGAGCTCCCGAGTACAGCGATGTGCAGTATATACAACCCTCTAAAAAGCTGTGTTTTTATTTATTTTCAGAATAATTACGAAATCTAGATGGCTGTATTTAACAGTTTTTTTCAGGTATCTGCTACCAGATTAGACACTTACCTGACAATCGCAAAGCAGCAATGTATGACGATACCCAGCAGGTATATCTGCGCGTACGGGAACAGCTTGGGCTGCAGCTCCATCAGCCCCCACGTGCCGCGCCATACACTCACCACGTGAGGAGCCACTATGAAGCACGAGAATATGGCATCACCTGCGAGGTATTAAATTCAGGTCAATATAATGTACTTGATCGTCGCGGTAAAGCTAGCGCTGCAGCGAGTTAGTCTACTAACTGGTCTAACTTAAAAGATATTGGTTAAATAAAGATATTCAAAAGCATCTGGGTTTCACTGGAAGTTAAACCTAACTTACTTGATGACAAGTTAAGTTGATGATGTCATTTAGTCACAATCAGAAGCAGCTGTAAATAGATGTAGGAAATCTGTAAGTCTAGATTTTCCTCGGGAAATGCTAAAGACGTGGCACACGTGTGCATTCCACCGAAGATAACGGAGCTCTCTCTTGTGCTGAGAATGATCACCGGGGGGTTTAAGTCGGTAAAGAGTCCGACATACCCCTCCACTTTCCCCAAACGGGGGGTACCTAGGAGGATTTACACTAAAAAAAAAGAAGTATAATATCTATAATAACCTATACCGTAGCTAGCTTCGTCGCAGCTGCAATCCTGGCTCGTGGAACTGGCACATGACTCTAAAGACCTGCTCTTCTCCAGCTTTCGAGGAGTTGTCTCCAGCAGAAGATTTCCCGATAAGTTAGGAGGCATCTGTAAGGTAATCGTATCCATTTCTTAAGATTAGTTACATCACTCAATCAATTGAAGCAAGAAGCTCTTAGAGTGGAGATAAATCCGGCAACGTAGACCAGTCACGAAGACCGAGGACTAGGATATACTAGACACAAAACGTTCAGCCTATTGCGACCTATTTGGGATGCCGTAATTACGGAAAAGCCTATGTCCGGCAGCCGACCGCGACCAACTAAGTACATTGATTCTTTAATATTGATTTTGAAGAGTCGAAGGGCACACCGGTTGTGTCCAATTCCATTTAGAATAATTATGTTCAAACATTAAAATTACTTTGGTTAAGTTGACAGGTGTTTATCGATGCTCGGCAGTGAAAAAATCGTAAATAAAAAATTCTTCTTAAGCGTTTTATCTGTTCTTTAGATTGATAAACTCGTGATACACGTACTAGTTCAACAAACTTTCAATTCAAATACTTCTAAGCTATCCATGACGTACGATGACAAACTTGTATTAACATTTGATCGGCCATTTTTTTCGCAGGAGACAATTATTTCTACCTCTTTAAAAAAAAATTTACACATTTGTGGTTTTCACTGCCGACCGACGCGACGTTATGTAGGCCATAACGTGGTGAAGGGAAACATCGTGAGGAAACCTGCAAACGTGAAAGGGGCGCGAAATAAAAAGGCCCTCGACGGCGTGTGTGGTCCGCCAACCCGCTCCAGGCCAGCGTGGTGGACTAAGGCTACTAACCCTACTCATTCTGAGAGGAGCCCATGCCCAGTATTGGGACAGTAATGGACTGATGAAAATGTATACCTGAATACATGTGAAACTAGATGGAATGCCTTGTTGGTCTAGTGGTCGCAAGTGCGCCTGCTGAGCATAGGGTTCTGGATTCGATCCCCAGTTTTGGCAGTGTTATTGGGTGTTTCCATTAGGAATTTCCCAGTAGCAGCCCGGAGTCTGGATTTGTGCCTGGTTAATGGTAATAGGTTCGCCCCCTATTACATGGGACTTAAACATAACTAGCGCAATAAGGGTGTACTAAAAACACCTCTGATCAAACCCTCGGGGAGTACAAGATGTGATGTTATCTACACATGAAAACTTTTAATTTACAATATAACATAACATCACGCCTGTATTCCCTGAAGGGTTAGGCAGAGGTGCATAGTAACACTCCCGTTTCACCGTTATGTTTAAGTCCCATGTAATAGAAGTATTGCCATCAACCGGGTACTAATCCAAACTTCGGGCTGCTACTGAGGAATTCCACACGGAAAAAACCGAATAACACTACCCGACATGGGGATTGAACCCGGGACCTCACGACCAGCAGTCGCGCTTACCACTACCAGACAAAGGATGCAGTTAAAACTATTAATACCTTCTATTATTTCTACTATGTACTTACGGTCGTAATTTCTATATTTATATTCCAGGTGAATAACTCGCAAACTACACTGGCCTGCAAAAATAAGTATCACACTTTTAAAATTTCAATTTTTTCTAAACTATAGAAGTTAGAGATTTAAAATAAAAAACGTTTTATAGCAATTTTTATCAGCTTTCTTTGAAACTATAGTAACAAAGTTAAACTCTTTTTTGAGTCCTTTTTGCTTCGAAAATATATTTTGTGTACTTATAAAGTTATTGCAATTTTAAAAGTGTGATACTTATTTTTGCAGGCCAGTATATATAAGTAAACACGACATAAATATATCAATTGGTAGATAATTCATGGAACTGACTGTTTCCTCTTAGAATCCAGTTGATATACTAACAATAAACGATTACAGTGGTAAGATTAAAGGTATGTACGTTTTCAAGACAATCTTTATACCTACACTTAATGCATTAACTAACAATTGCGTATATAATGTAGATCATGTTAGATTAATGTAATCTACGTAATTAGGTCGTGCTGTATTATTAAATATACACCTCAGAGTATAATGAGAAAGTAATCCACAATCATAAAGACGGGACTCCATTGTTACGCACAAAACCCACGCCCACGCTACCCGCGATAAGGCCAGGTTAAACAGAGCGTGGCTGGGTTATATGTATGAGTGGCCTTTTTTTTTTTTTTTTCTCACGTGGGGAAATCCTCATGGACTATCCCCCGTCTGGGGAAGACGGGGGGGTGTGCCAGACTCTTACTGGCTAAAACCCCACGGTGTCCCTCCTTCTGACCTAAGGCCGGGGTCACGGGATTCGCTGTTGCATGCACCGCGACCCCGACAGGTCTCGGTCCACCAGCTACTTCTGGTGGACCCCTCCTGTGGTGGGGCAGTTGCTCCCCTGCCCCACATCCGTCCGAGAGGCGCGCACAGGACAAGACGCGCCATCCTCCCTGGGATGTATGAGTGGCCTGCGGGCGGCGGGTTAGGGAACCCGTCGCCCGACCAGTAACAGGCCCAGGGAGGATGGCGCGCCGTGTTCCGCGCACGCCTTTCGAAAGGAAGTGGGGCAGGGGAGCAATTGCCCCACCATAGGAGAGGTCCACCAGAAGAAGCTGGTGGACCGAGACCTGCCGGGGTCGCGGTGCATGCAACAGCGAATCCCGTGACCCCGGCCTTTAGGTCAGAAGGAGGGACTCCGTTGGTTTTTAGCCGGTAAGAGTCCGGCAGACGCCCTCGCCTTCCGCGGGCGAGGGATATCCACGAGGATTTTCCAACGCAAAAAAAAATGGTTTGTATGTATGGAAGACGCCACATAGAAACTGCCACGCGAAGCTTGGCGTGGTGTGGCAGTCTCTGTGTAGGGTCTTCCATACCTTGTCGTAAAGTCCAGTCGCGGAGCAGGAAGAATTTCGTACAATGACCTCTGTGTTTACAACCAATTGCAATCTGTGTTGACGGCGGTCACCGCAGCTGTGCGAGCGCGACGGCAAGATATTTCTGCGCGAGCGACAGAGATAAGTAGTGACGTGTCATTGTACGAAATTCGTCCTGCACCGCGACTGCACTTTAGTAATTCGCACGCCAAGAGCACGCGATTAACACGCGACGTGAATACCACACCCAGACACGCTCTCTGTCTGACCAGGCCTTTAGCTGCGTGGTCGGCTGCGTGTGCCTACCCTATCCACTGCTGCGCACGCCATCCACGCTTAGCTTCGGATGATGCTAGCCAATTAAAATCATATTTATAAGATTTTTCGATCCACATACGATGTATGATAGTGTTATAGAAATGATTAGCTGTATCCTCACGGCTCCACCCGTAGCCTATGTTACTCAGTGATAATGTAGCTTTCTAACGGCAAAAGAATTTTGAAATCGGTCCAGAAGTTTTTAAGTTTATTCGTTACATACAAAAATACAAATCTTTCCTCTTTATAATATTAGTATAGATACAAGATATACGATGCGTAACAGAATTAACCAGAAAGCTTCAGAAACTTTCGATGCTCACACACCCCAATTAAATAATATTTTTTATAAAAATCGAATTAATAAATTTTGTTTGAGTTTGGAAAATTAAATTAACGTATTATATTTATTAAAGTTAGAATTCCGTGAAACTGATACCGCATCATCATCATCTGCACAGTTCTCTCTATTCCTTCTTCCACGAACTTTCCTATTTTGTTAAATTTTTGGATTCCGTAACTCTAATCGAATTACCTATTTAACTTCAAATTACTTTGTTCTTCTAGGTCAGAAAATATCGTATAAATACGATTTAAATCGTACGGTTGGCAGCACTGCGGTGCATAGGTACCTTTACCCTACCCCCGCGCGTCTCAGAGTCCACTTATGTAGTGAGACTCGGGCCAAGCTAAATCTGCATTAGAATTATAATGGCAGCACTGCAAAGAACCACTAAAATCTTTACAAAAATCTACATTTTCCAATGCAAAGTTTGCTCTGCCGGGATAGGTAAGTAGGTATAGATATGGCAAAGCTAACTCTGATTGGAGTAATAACGCCACTGCAAAGATTTTTACAGTGATTGTTTGCAATGGAAACGCCGGTAGAGGATGTCCTAGAAGAACATACATCGATGTTATTGGTGATGTTCTTCACAAAGGTCAGGTGCGTAGTACTCTCAGCCGTCGTGCGTGTATGACAAGATGTATGAATGTGGATGAAGCGAAAGGAATATGTAAGGGTCGTAGCATGTGGCGTTCTATAGTTTCTGCCTACCCCCATGGGAAAAAGGCGTGAGTTTATGTATGTATGTATGTTTGCGATGTTGCTATAACTCATCTGCAGAGTTAGCTTGACCTGACTCTACGCGAGTCCCTGGGTGATGTGAGCGACCTAGCCATGCTTATATTTGTGACTTCATAAACCCACGAATTTGTACGTAGCGTGGCCCTACGCAGCATTGGATAGTGTCTTCTACATTTTCATACAAAGCGAAGTTGAAAAATGGGCGTGGCCGTGCGCAGCTATGGAACCTCGCCCTAATGGAGACAGTTTACATTGTAGATATTACTACGACACTGTTATTCTATTTGAGGAGCAATAAATCCGGGTTAATATCTCACAAAACATTGTTAAACATCTCATTGTTTTGTTTACGTTTGTGATCCGGATTCATTGCTCCAAAGTGCAATTGGCACTAACCTTCTTTTGCATCGATATTTTAAGTTTCTTATACAGGGTGTTCCGAAACTCAACGTCAAGCCGGGAACAAATGAAACGGTTTATGACTGTTCAGAAAAAAAAAACATTTCGAGTTTCAAAGTAACCATGAATAAAATTTTACCTCATAAATCTAACTATTAAATGTAATTTCTTTAAGTATACCTACAAATATAAAAAAAAATACTTTCATATACCTACTACCCCTATAATTTGTTTCCAACTTGACATTTAGTTTCGGGACAGCCTATACAATAACAATATCGTCAGTGGAAAGGTAAAAAGACTAATAAAGCGCCAATATAGTAATAATATAGTAATAGGCTGGAAGTGAGAAGGGAAGTAGCTCTCGCCACTTACTTATTTAAGATTATGCGTGGTAAAATACATAACCCAGGCGTGCTATGCACAATTGGGTTCTGTGTACCTGATGGACACGTGGGGCGACGGAGGCGGCCGCCGCTGCTGTGGGTGCCGCCCGCTCGCACCAACCTGCTGCAGCACGCGCCGCTAACGCGAGCGCTGCTTACACTCAATATGCTGTCACAACAGATTGACTGCTTCAACTGTACTCTGAGTGAATTCACACGGGCCGCATTTTGTAAAATCACTCTTGATTCATTGTAAATTAATTAATTGTTGTATGCTATTATAACTACACTATTGTATTAGGTAAGCCTGTGATGATAGTTGTACTTGTTTAAATACACTCTTTTGCAAAAAAAACGGGCACCTAACCAAAGAACCAATTTTTTTGTTACTAATAGTTGTTTGATAATTTTAGGTAGTTTTATTCTCAGAATTTTGTAAATTAATTAGCGAGGCATGGTTTTCGTCAGTTTTATCGTAACATTTTGGTTAAATTATTGAGAAATAACGTTAAAGTTCCAAGCGCTAGTAGTGTACCTGCTCGCTAAGTAAAAATGAAACACGTTTTTTTGTTTGTTTTTTCTTTAATAAAGTAAAAGCAGATAAAAGTTTAGTATGGAGTGTGACCTCCTCTTGCTGAAATCACAGCTTGCTTTCGTCTGGGCATGCTAGCGAGTATGTCTCTTATGGTTTCTTAAGGAATACGTTGCCACTCTGCGGTAATCACATTCTTTAGCTCTCTGATGATCTGCGGAGCCGGCTGCACTGATCTCACTCGTCGCTTCAGAACGTCCCAGACATGCTCTATGGGATTGAGGTCAGGGCTTCGAGCTGGCCAATCCAAACGACGAATACCGACCTCTAGCATATACGCTTCCACATTGCCAGACCGGTGGGCGCGAGCGTTGTCGTCCATAAAAATTGGTTTTTCGCCGAGAGCGGCCAATGCGGGTTGTGCATGAGGAATTAGAACTTCCGTTATGTATCGGTGTGCAGTCAGTGTGCCGTTTTCGATGAAGGCTAACTCCGTACGATTAAACGAATTTATTCATGCCCAAAACATAACAGAACCCCCACCATAAGGTGTGATTTCTTGAAAACATGCCTCTGCAAAGCGTTTTCCTCGTCTTTGTAGCACTCGCCGACGTCGGTCTTCACCGTACAGAGATATCCTGGCTTCATCGGAGAACAATATCCTATCCCTGTCGTCTTAAGTCCATGAAACACAATTTCGAGCGAAGCTAAGCCTAGCAACTCGGTGCTCACGGAGTAATTTAGGGCCGTGGGCCGGGCGACGACCGCGTATATTGGCGACGCGAAGCCTCCTCCTGACCGTCCATAGACTAATTTGCACATTTCTTACTTCTTCGAGGTTGTTTTTGAGGTCCACATACGAAGATTTGCGATTTCTCAACGCTTGACTCGCCAGAAAACGATCATCCGGTGGTTCGGTACATGGCTTTCTTCCAGGACCAGACCTTTTCTTGACGGAACCGGTCTCTTGATAGCGCTTCCAGGTCCTTTGGACTGTCGAGTGACACACATTTAGCCTCTGAGCCACGAAGCATTGGCTGGAAGCTTCATCAAGCAGCGCAATTTTTTTGGTGGCTTTTATCACTTTATCTACCATTTTCGAGACCACTCAACAGCAATAACAATACTTCAAAATGTCAAGGAAATTAAATAACTCAATAAACATTGAGTTAAAGTTATTTAGAGTCGATATTAACTTTCGGGAATTCGCGCCCCAATATGTAGTAAAAAGTTGTTTTCTTTAAAAACCAGCCTCAGTCAAAAATTTGAATTTGGAATGTTCTTTTTTAAACACCATGGTACTTTTATAACCATCCAGTAACATGTTCCAATGATTAAAACCTTTAACGTATTGTATTTTTTCCAGGCAGGAAAAAAATCAAAGCCGCCCGTTTTTTTTGCAAATGAGTGTATATAAATAAATATACCTACTGTACAGTAGAGAGATTCTTTTTAAGAAAATATACATTGTTATTTTTCTTATGTATTACTTTAAGAAAGATAACTATGTTTATATTCTTAAAAAAATACTTTGAATCTCTCTACCGTAAAACGGGGCTATTTGAAATTCATGGGGCTAGTTGGAACGAACAAGGTACAGAAGATTTTTCGATTTATATTTTAACTAACTATGAATAATTTCATTTTTAATATTTATTTTTATAATAATAAATATACAATTTAATTGAAATGGTAAATATGTATAAGAAGTACGTTCCATAACTGAATTCCAACTAACCCCATGAGTTTCAGATAGCCCCATTTTACCGGTACTGTAAAGTAGGTGTATTGGCGCTTTAGTCTTTTTACCTTTCCACTGACAATATTTAGTATTAATTCCGCCAAACAGTTGATCAAGCTTGGATGTAGTTTGCAGCACCGCCCTTCCAAACAAACAACCAAACCGATACAAGTAATATATCGGTTTGAGTTGTTTGTTTGATGCATTTTATTAACGCATCTTCTGCATTTGCATATATTTGCGGATGGGACGGATGCTACGTACTACATCCAACCTTGATCAACTTTTTGGCGGAATTATAACTAAATATTGTTATTGTACTAGCGGCCCGTCCCGGCTTCGCACGGGTGGACATTTTTCTCGTTTTTGCAACGTAAGTTTGTAGGTACTAACAATTGTAAGTAGTAGAATAAATAAATAAATAAACATTTTGCAAGAATATCTGTTTACTTACCTCGACACACTATTTGCAAGTATCCACTCACGAATGTTATTTTATACACGTATCTAAAATAAATATCAATGGCAGCAAAGTAAAAGAACACATCTACAAAATCGCAACTTTACAGGAGAGCACATTTAGTGAAAATTGTGGTCATTTAGCTGCGATGTTTCTTAAAAATTGAGTGTAGATGTCTCCATTTACGTGCGAGATTTTCTTCATTATTTTAAAATATGTAATAAATTTAATACAGACTTGTAGATAGGGTTGATATAAGCTAATTTTTGTTTAAAAAATCATTTTCGCAAAAATGTAGATGTCCGTATCTACTTTGCTACATTCTTGGGATATGTCCGCGCCAATCATTCATTCTAATCGTTTATTGAGGCAGAAAAGAGTGCAGTATAAATAGTCTGATTACATCTGTGTCTGATTAAGGTTGGGGGCAACGATATCCTTTTGTAGATGGATATTTATCTTGGAGATAATACAAATGAGTAAACAAAAAAATAATCGTAGTAGAGCTCCATGTGAAAGAGTCCCGGGAAGTCGTACCTGACTTCCACCATACTTATTTCTGCCGCCAAGCACCATTGCTGTGTCCCGGTTTATAGGATATAGGTGCCGGTGGAATGACAGACACATGAGACTTTTCAACTTTGTCTCTAACAGCTAGTTCACACAGAAACTGTTTACAGGACCCGTTTTTATTTTAGTGATGGCGCCTGTAGTTGTATGAGCGAGTTCACACATACGACAGTATTCCGAATCCAGTAAAAAATACTGAATCCGTTATTTGTATCGTATCTTGCCTGCCAGATGCGACGCAGCTGCCATTTATTGTACTGATCCGTAGGTACAGGTGTGAACAACACTTCCAGTACTGAAGGACCCGTTAAAACGGATTCACTGTGAGAATGCACAGTAAGGTTGGAAACGCAGCAGCAACCCTCTTGGTGTAGTAGGTGTATGTGGGCGGCGGTAACCACTTCTTAATAGGTGGACCCGAATAAAAATCTATTACATAAACATCTATAATCGTCATGTATCTGACTCAATGATTAAAACTTAACTTTCTTTTAAGCCTCTTTCAATAAATTGGCTACACCTAATTCTAACCAACTACAACCGGTCGCATCTAGTCGTGGCCGGCTAAATTTAGGTGTAACTGCAATTCGCCGGCCTCTTCTATGAATAAGAAGGGTTTAGGCCTTAATCCACCACGCTGGCCTGGTGGGGGTTGGCAGACTACACACACCATCGAGAACTTTATGAAACCCTCTCAGGTGTGCACGTTTCCTCGCGATGTTTTCCTTCACCGTTAACGCAAGTGATAATCAAATTCTGATCCGCACATGAGCTCGAAAAGTCTGAGGTACGGACCGGGATTGAACTCAGACCCTCTGCATGGAAGGCAAGCATTTAACCGCTAGGCAGTACTGCTTGCACAACACAATTAATTGTTTAAAAAAGACACAAATCGATTTATCTCTAAATTGAATAGAACGAATAAAAACCATAGACATTTCTTTTGTTCCACTTAACGTTCGAAAAATAAAAAAGATGACTTGAAAAAAGTAAGGAGTAAAGTAGTATTTACGATTGAATCCAATATTTGAAGGTTCTTATCGTCATAATGTATTAAGTATACATTAAACATTTATGTAGGAACCTCATCAATTAATTTAATCAAAACAAACAAAACATTGATTTGTTTCATCAGTAATAAATTATTTATTACCAACAGTAAAAATACATTATTATAATTTTAGGGTTCCGTAACCGTAGTATCTGGGAAGTAATGGAAAATAAAAAAAGGTTTTTTGTAGGCTAAAGGTGCACTTTTTTTTTTTTTTTTTATAATGGGGAAATCCTCATGGACTATCCCCCGTCTGGGGAAGACGGGGGGGTGTGCCGGACTCTTACCGGCTAAAACCACCACGGTGTCCCTCCTTCTGACCTAAGGCCGGGGTCGCGGGATTCGCTATTGCATGCACCGCAACACCGGCAGGTCTTGGTCCACCAATTGCTGGTGGACCTCTCCACTGTAGGGCCCCACCCCACGACCTCCTGAGAGGCGCGGAGGGCACCCCACATCACCGGCGCACCAGAACACATGGTACGCCGTGACCACCCCGGGGACCAAACAAGTACATGGGCGCCAGACTACCCCGTGTCTGGGCACCCCTGGTCCCCCTGCGACGGGTCAGGTTAGTGGCCCCGCCGCCTACCACTTTTCGGCCGCAGAGGATAGGGAGAGCGGCCAACTAAACACCGACACTCCTCTCCCCCTGCGGCCCCACCGCGTCCGCCATCTGACGGTGGCGGCCCCGTCAGGCCGCGGAAGGTAGGGAGAACGGCGCACCGTAATACCGGCACTCCTCTCCCGCCGCGGCCTCCACCCTTCAGCCGCGATGCCTCCCATAAGACATCGCGGCCCTCCTCAGTTGCGATGTCGCCCAGGCGACACCGCAACCTACTTGGCCGCTACGTCGAGGGCTTCCAGGCCCAAGCCCCGACGAGCAGCCCCTCCTCGGGTTCCTCTTCGCTTCACCGTGGAGCTCGAAGCCACGGCTACTAAGCCCCCCCGCAATGACAATGCGGGAACCCACCGGGGGGGAGGCTAAAGGTGCACTAGAGCAGGTGTGGCCAACTTGATTCAACCCAAGATCTACTGTTTACTGAGTAGACTCTGTGCGATCTACCAATTACATAATCAGTACCTCTTCATTCAACTACTTTGCCTTGCTATGATCGACTGGTTGGCCACCCCTGCATTAGAGCATTTTCTCGAACATTTCCATGTAATGTAGTTTTTACGAATGGTAAGCAAAAGCGCAATTTAAAAAATAATTTCCATGTAATGTAATGTTCCTGCGAATGCTAGACACAGTGTTCGAAGTGATGTTCACGGCGAGTGAGCATTTACCTGTAACATTCCAATGCACGTGCTCTTACCACTGAGTGAACTTGAATGAGTGACGAACTGCTTGATCCCTCTGTCCACGCTGGTGTCTTTGTTGGGTGAAATATTACATAAATTCGCTCGTTTGTTTGTAAAATCAAGTTGAAACAAAGCGTCGAACGTCGTGCTCATTCTTCTGTTCGTGATGACACATTAGAGCGGCTCGGTGTTTTGTTACAAGTAAATGCTCTAGTCTACCTTAAGAGAACAAATAGAGTTTTCTAGTAATATTTTATGGTAGTTTGATATGCGTTTATTTCGAAACTTTGTAATCCAGCAATAAAAGTTGCATGACTATTAATAGCGTAGCATGGGAACGTCCATATATTACCCGTAGCCCGTAGCCCCCCGTAGCCATCCGTAGCCTCTCGTAGCTCTAAGACCTAGACTTAATATTTTGTACGATGCCTATTTTTGATATGATTTTAAATACCGCTTACTTAGAAGTTGAGGAATTGATGAGACGATGAATAAACATATATTTAACTAGCTTTTTCCCGCAGCTTCGCTTGCGTGATTTTTTTTCACCCCCTTAGGGGTTGAATTTCGAGAAATCCCTTCTTAGTGGATGTTTACGTCACAAAATGAACCTACTGTCAAAATTTCAAGTTTGTAACCCCAGCCGTTTAGGCTGTGCGTTGATAGATCAGTCAGTCAGTCTACTTCTCCTTTTATATATTTAATTCTGTCAAATAGTAAAATACCTACCTAGGTATAGCTTCCTTGTTTAAGTAGGTAATTTTTTTTATTATTAATCTGACCGGTTTGGTTCATAAAGGGTTCTGGTCGTTGTGTCTTTGTTGATTATATTATTTTAATTATTGTGACATGGTGTCCTTAAATATTAAACCAGTTTCTTAACCGATGTGGATTAATAATTCGTCATAGTGTTATCTTTTAAGGTAGGTAGGTACCGTAAAATGGGGCTATTTGAGAGTCATGGGGTCAATTGGAACGAGCAAGGTACAGGAGATTTTTCGATATACAAGGTTAGTCGGAAAGAGGGTACTAAGCCGCGGGCCACTTAATATATCACTGATGATTGTTTTAAAGAGTGTTAAAATTTCAATATTCGATTAAAAAAACCATGCAGAATGACTTGTATTTTAGTTTTTTTCATAAATTCTTCATTCCTGCTTTAGTTAAGAATTCAGAAAATGGAGCTTCTAATCCGTGACCCCAAAAATGACCGAAAATGTAAACACACCTGATCATAACTGAGGATAGATAGATTTTTATGATGATAGATATTTATTATGAAATCTTTGAACAGCTATTTCTCTTAAACCAATAATGCCTTTTGGGGAATGTTGCAGAACAAAAGTTATCCATTATTATGGGTACTTTAACACCCTTTCGGCGTAGTACCCCCTTTTCGACTGACCTTGTATGTTTTAACTATGAATAATTTTAATATTTATATTTATAATAATAAATATACCATTTCATTGACATCGTAAATACGTATAAGAAGTACGTTCCACAACTGAATTCCAATTAACCTTGTTCTCAAATAGCCCCATTTTACCGGTATTCATTTTATTAATTTGTGTATGCGGTTACATACAAATTCTCATAGTTACCTTCCTTAAACGTTCCATGCTGAACAAGCGTCAAATTAAACCCTCAGAAAAGTTAACCCCCACTGGGACTTATAGGGTTGCCTATCGTTGCCAGGAAGCAAAGGGTAAAACAAATATCGTTGCCTTATTACCAGTCAACATCTTTCTGCAAGGTAGGTAGAAGCTCAAGCATTAATTTGTGCATGGCACTAATTATATTTACAAAGTATACAAGGTTAATCGGAAAGGGGGTACTAAGCCGCGGGCCGCCTAAAGTATCACTGATGACTATTTTAAAGCAAGTGTTAAAATTTCAAAATTCGGTAATTTTTATTTGCATGCAAAAAGATTATTATTTTTTATTTTTCAAAAAAAAAATCATACCTGCTATAATAGTTATGAATTCAGAAAATTAATTTTCTAATCTGTGACCCCAAATATGACCTAAATTGTAAAAACAGCCGATCATAGCTATGTACAGATAGATTTTAGCATATTTTTTACGGAATCTTTGAAAAGCTATCGAGTTTTGGGGAAAGTTGTAGAACAAAAGTTATCCCTTATTGTGGGTACTTTAACACCCTTTCGGCTTAGTACCCCCTTTTCGACTAAACTAGTATAAAAAAATGCAATTGGCTCACACCCTGTTACATGGGACTTAAACATAACTGGCTAAACGAGGGTGTATTAAAAATACTACTGCTGGGCCCTTCAAGGAATACAAGGCGTGATATTATGTTATGTTTATTTCATTTATATTATTGTAATATAAATAATTTCAAACAAAATAGTTAATTAAATGTATCCTCACCCCATCATCCAGATTAATTTTCATTTTATTAGCACACTAGCAACACCAACTATTAAATATTTTTAATAAAATAAATGTCACTTTTTGAAAACAGAATACTTTTCGGCGGGAACTAGTTCGGAAGCAACGCGATCGCCCGTATAGTGCTACGCGCGAATTTAATCTGTGCTTCGTTCGTTCGTAGATAAATGCAAAATACCAGAGACAACAGATACAATCCAATATGAAGGCCATTGGTCAATATACGTTAACGTATTTAGATAGGTTTCAGAGGGTTAATTACATCGAAATCGATTTGATTGAATTGTGATTTTCCACGAACTATCATTTTTACGCTAAATTGTTAAAAAAACATGGCAGATTAATTAAGAGTAGTTTGCTCGTCATTCTTTTTTTAATGGAAATAAACTGTTTTGATTATCGTGCTTGATCCTTAAAATGACATTGAATCAAATTATGATTGATCAAAATAATATTATACTTCGTCGACTTCTAGTAGATTTCATCGTTGAGTTCGTAACAGCAAGGTAGCGGATATCATGATGTTTTTCATAATAGTTCTAGAATCTAGACTGTTCGATAGTACGTAACAAAACGAAGAGCAAGCCTTGAAACTGGTTGATTGGTAGGTAAAGTCAACAATCATACACTTTTTGTTGCTATCCATGCCATTCACCAATTTTAACTTTTCTTATTTTTCATAACCTCTTTCAGTATTGTAGTCTGTTAACACAACTAAGGGCGATGGCTCATTAGTGCGTTGCGTTGCGTCATCGCAACGGATCAACGCATTGTATGCCACACCTGCGTTGCGACGACGCACGACATCGTAGCGCAAGAGGACGATGACTCCGTTGTCGCACCGGGGCTCCGACAGACCCCCGCTTCATATCTCGTCCGCCGGTCCGTTGAAACGTCGCGTGCGACGACGCAACACTTTAATGTGGCATGTCATTTAAAATGTATGGAAAACGACGCAGCGTTGACGCTGCGACGACGCAACGCAACGCACTAATGAGGCAGAGTTCTAACATCATCCTACAAGATCAGCTGCACAATGTAAACAAATAAGAAATCAACAATTTCTCAAAATCCTGAATATTATAGCTTGAACTATCGCCACGTTTTCACACTTTGCGATGAGTGGATAGCATGGATAGTGACAAAAAGTTCACGCTTACTGTACACTGTACTGTATTATGGAACAGTCTTGGTATACCTACATATATTTCTAGTTATTTTTTATGCGCATCTTTGGTCCGTAGGGTGCGGGGCAGCGCCAACAGCATACTGTCTATGGTAGCAAGCAGGCTGGATTGTGCGTTTGTGAACCACTGCTGCAAGGTTTCGGCTGGGCCTGTCACCTTGCAGCAATGATGTCATAAACTATTTCTGTTTTTGTGTATTACTAACGTAGTTTATAAGTATATTGTTACTAACACTATAAGTCTTGTTGCTCGAAATAAATAAAATAAAATAAATTATAGACAGGCATGTAAAAAATAAACCGAAGATAAGCTCTGACACTAGGTACCCGTACTTCTTTTCAAGGGAGTGTCGAACTATACTAGGGGTATTTTTTAAAAGGTTACAGAATCCCTGCAAAGGATGGCTGGGTTATATTTTGCTTATTATTCTTCTTTCGTGTTGGTATGAACTATACGAGAATAGCTCATGATGCTGTGGTGAAAAGATTAGCTAGTCAGTAAGGCTGGCTGTCTAGGTTTGCCGGTTTCCTCAAATGTTTCCGTCAACATTTTGATCCGCACATAAATACAAAAAGCCTGATGTGCTGGGAGGGATCGAACTCAGATCATCCTGCATTGAAGGCAAGCGTTCTATCGCGAGGCCATCACTGCTATCTTATGTGCAAGTGTTAGTACTTCCTAGTTATTAATAAACACAACGTCACGTCCTGTATTCCCTGAAGGGTTGGGCAGAGGTGTATAGTAACACCCTCATTTCACCATTATGTGGAAGTCCCATATAGTAGGGGGCGAGCCTATTGCCATCAACCGGGCACACATCCAAACTCCGGGCTGTTACTGAGGATTTCCCCACGGAAAAACTCTATAACACTTTGCTCGACTTGGGGATCGAACCCAGGACCTCGCGATCAGCAGTCGCACTTGCCGCCACTAGACCATATACAAGAATAGCACATGATGCCGTGCTGAAAAGATTCGCTAGCTAGTCAGCAAGGTTGGTAACGGGGCTGCATGTCCAGGTTTGCCCGTTTCCTCACGATGATTCCGTCAAAATTTTAATCCGCACATAAATACTTCCTCTTAGCCTTTTCCCAATTATCTTGGGGTCAGCTTCCAGTCTAACCAGATGCGGCTGAATACCAGTATTTTACACGGAGCGACTGCCATCAGACCTCCGCAACCCAGTAACTGGGCAATGCCGATATCCTAAGGTTAAACCGTTTGTCAGACTTTCGGGCTTCTGACTACCCGTAACGACTGTCATAGGTATTCGTATGACACCCGGGACCGACGGCTTAACGTGCTCTCCGAGGCACGGAGGGGTCTCGATGTGTAACAAATGGTCACCCATCCACGGACTGACCGCGGCAAGCGCAGCTTAACCTCGCAAATCGTACGATCGGCGCGGTTGTTATTTAGCCACGAGCCCCGCACATAAATACAAAAGGATATATTAACGAACGAGGATATTCGCCGAAGAACCAAACTCACCGACATAGCTGTCAGGGTTTGCAAGCTGAAGTGGCAATGGCGACCACGAATCGGAAATGAAAGAAAGAAAGAAAGAAAGAAAAACCGTTTATTCACGTGAGAGTGACGCACATAACATAGCTTTTTATAAAAATAAAATAACTGGCACAGAAATATATTATGCGCCACTACCGCGCGAAACGGCCGACGCTCAGCATAATGCCGTGGCCCGTGCACGAAGGCACGGAACCACGGCGCTGGTTTTCAGCGTAAGCCGGCGAAAAATCAGCGGGAAATCGCAGCGTAGGTAGGCCTCCCACTAGGTGGATTGACGACATTGTGAAAGTCGCGGGCAACCGATGGATGCAAATGGCGGATTGTCGTTCGATGTGGCGGTCTAAGGAGGAGGCCTTTGTTCAGCAGTGGACGTCTTCAGGCTGATGATGATGATGATGAAATACAAAAAGTTAGAAGCCCGGGTAAGGATTGGACTCAGATCATCCTGCATGGAAGGCAAGCGTTCTGCCTCTAGGTTACCACTGCTATCTTATGTGCAAGTGTTAGTAGGTACTTCCTAGTTATTAATGTGTTGATAATAAATACGAATACACCATTAAATGCATTAGGAAGATATCTAATCAACAGGATGTGTGCTCTATGTCTACTCTATGTCCTATTTAATAGGTCTCATAAAAAAACTAAGTCAGTAAGCAGTTATTACACAAAAAAACTGATATTGGAATTAATGGGATAAACACATTTTATTAGTGTTATGTTGTTGATACGTTAACAATCACTATCTATAAATAGTAGCATAAATAAGATTGATTTAATAATACAAGGTTAGCCGGAAAGGGGGTACTAAGCCGAGAGGGTGTTAAAGTACCCATAAAAATTAATAACTTTTGTTCTACAACTTTCCCCAAAACTCGATAGTTTAAAAGAAAAAGCTTTTCAATGATTTCGTAAAAAATATGCTAAAATCTATCTGTCCATAGCTATGATCAGCTGTGTTTACAATTTAGGTCATATTTAGGGTCACGGATTAAATACTTAATTTTCTGAATTCATAACTAAAGCAGGTATGTTTTTTTTTTGAAAAAACTAAAATAAAAATATTTTTCCATGGATAAAAAAATTACCGAATTTTGAAATTTTAACACTTGCTTTATAATAGTCATCAGTGGCCCGCGACTTAGTACCCCCTTTCCGATTAACCTTGTATATCGGGTGTAAAAATACCCTTAACGAAGCCGAGAGCCACGTATTCTTCCCATCATTACGAAGATTTTTTGGTATTGGGCCATACCTGAGAACCGACTGGTTACGGACATTTGAAGGTCAAAATCACCATATTTTTGAACGTTTTTCACGAAAACTAAGATTAAAAATTATTAAGTTTGGGCAAAAGTGTTATTGGGTTTATCCGTGTGGAATTCCTCAGTAGCAGCCTGGAGTTTGGTTTGTGCCCAGTTGATGGCAATAGGCTCCTCCCCTATTACATGGGACTTAAATATAGCGGCGAAATGAGGGTGAGACTCACCTCTGCCCAACCCTTTGGGTAATACACGCGTGATGTTATGTTTTCCCTTACCTTAGTTCCTCGAACCGGTGATGAACAGCAAAGTCAAGGTCGCGAGAGGGCTGACAATACAGCTATGTTTTATTTATGTATTTAAGAGAAATTTACATTGTGTTCGAAAAATACTCGTAGAATGCATGTATGAAACATGCACATGAATTAACAATCATAAATAAATTAACAACTAAAACAAGATTCGAATAATTAATTTTAAGTGTCATATTAATACCGTCAGTCCCGGGTGTCATACGAATACCTATGACAGTCGTTACGGGTAGTCAGAAGCCCGAAAGTCTGACAAACGGTTTAACCTTAGGATATCGGCATTGCCCAGTTACTGGGTTGCGAAGGTCTGATGGCAGTCGCTCCGTGTAAAATACTGGTATGCAGCCGCATCTGGTTAGACTGGAAGCTGACCCCAAGATAATTGGGAAAAGGCTAAGAGGAAGAAGTGTCATATTAATGTTTAAAAAAGAAAATGTAAACATCCCTACCATAGATTTTATATTTTACATTAATAATAATAGTAGCTTGGACCCTGTTCCTGATGCAGGTGGGTTACTATTTTTTATATTTTTAAATGTTTTTTTTTATAGAAATATTTAAAAATGTAAATAGTATGCAAGTTAATGAATAAATGGAGAAACTGAATGACTGATCTATCGACGCACAGTTAAACCTGGGGTAAGAAACGTAAAATGTTGACAGTAGGTACCGTAACGTTGACGGTAGGTAAAACGTAGGCTACTAAGGAAGGAATTTTCAAAATTCCTCCCCTAAAGAGCTGAACAAAAAAACACGCAAAGGAAGCTCCAGGCAAAAGCTAGTTAATAATAACATAACATCACGCCTATGTTCCCCGAGGGGTTGGACAGAGGTGTATTGTAACACCCTCATTTCGCCGTAATGTTTAAGTCCCATGTACAACTCGGTCGAGCTAAGTTTGCACTTCACTCAGTAAAAATGATGTCAGTCATTGAAATTAATCATATAAAATTCATCATCTACATAGACTTATTACAATCATTATTGTGTTTAAGGTTCCTGAATATTTCCCATTGATGCTTTTTTGCATACCATACCAGAGTGTTCGAGTGACGTCATCCGCGCCAAGTGCAAACTTAACTCAACCAGGTTGTAATAGGGGGCGAGCCTATTGCCATCAACCGGTTACAAATCAAAACTTCAGGCTGCTATTAAGAAATTCCACACCGAAAAAACTAATAACACTTTGCCCGACCTGGGGATCGAACCCAGGACCTCACGATCAGCAGACGCGCTTGCCACCACTATACCAAGGAGGCAGTCAGCTAGTTAATAATAAATGTATATTACACAGATAAACGTGCCGCTATTATGCCGTTGATGGCTGATTACTTTCTTTATACGTCGATACTTACGGAGTCTGGAAGATCACGGCTCTGGCTGCCATAATACCTATAGATACTAGATGACCCGGTGAACTTCGTACCACCAACATTTTTGTTTTTTCTTAAACCACCCCAGTAAAAATGAAGGTGAACAAAACAAAAAATAAATATTCAAATCGGTCGAACCATTTTCAAGTTTTTGTGCTTTAAATATATAGGTATACAGGGTGTGAACGAAATCATGTAATTCTTTCAAACCTCGTGATGTAGGTACTGCTGACATAGATTAACACAGTATGGAATATTTTGGACCAATAAAAAAAATTACAAGAAGTAAACATGTGTTCTTAACGTGAGGCATTTTAGTGCCAAAATCGAATTGCCCGGCTATCGCTCGCCACGCGGTCTTTTAACTCGAGGCGCTAAAATGCCCCACGTTAAGAACACATGTTTACTTCCTGTAATTTTATTTTATTGAATCCAAAAGTACCCGTGCACAGTTAATCTATGTCAGCAGTACAACACGAGGTTTGAATTAATTATTGGTGTAAACAAAATCATGTGATTTTGTTTACACCTTGTATAAAGGATAATCCGATAACAATCATTCCGCTTGGGCGAAAAAATAAATACATTTTCTTTCTTTCTAATCCAACTTATTTAATTGGAAACGAGCAAACCCTTTCCTGAGTACTTTGTCAGTTGACTTTTTTAGTAGATGCATATTCAAAATCGGAATATTCCACAACGACATCAAGGTTTTTAACGCAAATTATGTAGGTAACAAATAAGACACTATTATTATTTCGCCATGATGTATATTTTCTATATTAAAACTAATTGGCTCAACAAATGGAACAGTAACAACACTATAAACATTCTAACACTCAACGCGTGATACAACTATTTAATATTTGTTGAGGTGCAGTACATTATGTCACACTAGGGTTGCCATCTCTAAAATTTGGCACGCCACAGACGCGTGAAAACCCCGGATTTTAGAGCCCTGAACGCGGACATGTCAACAGGTATTTTTAAACATAGTCAGTGTAATAAAAAACAGTTGAAAATGTCGCGGTGTGCGGGCACAGTGCGTGTGTCACGGGCGGCCCAAGACTAAATTTTTAAACCCGGACTACAAATGAAGCCACGCCCGGACGCTCCCCGGATGCCCTCTAAACTAGGACAAATCCGGGGAAACTCGGACAGATGGCAACCCTATGTCATACAAATATTTATAAAACACAACAATATTACGTTTTTTCAACCCAAAGTAACAAAAAAAGAGAGTCGAATCGTTTGTGGAAAAAATATATAAAAAGGTTAATTCAATGGATAGAGTAGACTTTTTTCTGACGCCTGGAGTTAGGCGTGTCTTTCTAACATTTAGATAAACCATGTTTTTTGATATCCAACACTAGTAATTATGCAAAATAATAGTATAGACAAGTCGTAATTAAATCATTTTATTAAACAGCTATGCAATTAAAAGTTGAGATAATAATATAGATTGTTGCAAAAGCCGAAGAAAAACAAAACATTAATAGCCGTTTTCAATAACATATCTATCGATGGTTTACCCAACTAGAGATAGAAATATGACATTATTGCTATGGAGCTTATGACATTTTTTTTATATTGACGACTGATCTCAATTATCGATCTCAATCTAAAATCTCTGGATTGATGTAAGTTTTTGACATTACATACTTCTATGGAACATAACATCACACCTGTATTCCTGAAGGGTTAGGTAGAGGTGTATAGTAACACCCTTATTTCGCCGTTATGTTTAAGTCGTAATAGGTGGCGAGCCAATTGCCGTCAACCGAGCACGAATCCAGACTCCGGGCTGCTACTGAGGAATTCCTAATGGAAGAACTCAATAACGATATGCTCGACCTGGGGATCGGACCCCATGATCAGCAGTCGCGCTTGCCACCACTAGACCAACGAGGCAGTACTGTACTTCTATTAAATTTCTGTTAAAAAGCAATCTAGGCTAGAGATTTTGGATTGAAATCGGTTATTGCGATCGACCGTTAGTAGAATCGTCGATAATAGCGTTATTGAAAATAGCTCGAAGTGTTTGGCCAGACTGGCAGCGCGGTGCGGGGAGCGGCGCGGGTGCGGGAACGCGCGCGATTTACCTGTCCGCAGTGGAGCGTGGCTTCGTTCTGAGCGTTGTCGTGTCCAGTGTTTGTCAAAATATCATATAGATGGAGAAGACTTATTTTTACTGGAAAATTCTTACTAAAAAACGATGTTTCGACATCCAAAGTGCAGATCGTGCTTTAATAGCACTTATTAATTCTTCAACATTTAATTTTGAAGACGCCGTTACAACAACGCGCGTGGTCAGCTCGAACTAGTTTGAGATCCCCCGCTCCCGCGCGGGTTGTCGCTTGCCGCCCGCGCTCTCACTGCGGCCACTTGTATGAACGACCTATGGCGTGAGCTACCCGCGCGCTCCCCGCGCAGAGTAGCCCGCGCCGCTTCCCGCGCCCGCGTGCCCACTACGGACACTCAAATGAAGTTCTTCTGTTTGAACTCGTTTTTTTTTATTTCACATAAACCAACATAGGTGCTTATGAAAAGTCGAATTTAGATGCACTGTTCCAATTAGTCGGTTCCTATGGAGAAAAGCCGGCAAGAAACTCCATGGTCAAACGTTTATCCACGATAAAATGAATCCTGTAGGTGTTAATTATAATATATATATATATATTTGCTTAAAGCAAACGACACGTACTACACCTCTGGCTAATGTGCGAATAAATTATCCATCACCTAGCTAGATAATATTATTTACAAGAAGAAAAAATATTTTAAAGCTACCAGATTATCTACATACCGGATAATGTCCATATTTGCTAATAAATTCGAACATTAACCGGCCAGTATCAACAATAACATTGAGATGGAAAAATATAGAAATTATTGAAATAAGCCAAGCATCACGGGACGTACATTTGTTTACATTTTTTTTCAAGTTTAATAAATTAGCTAAGAGATATGATTTTTTGTATATAAGATAGAGTATGTTTAGTTATAATTAGAAATGAAAATATTACAGAAAATTCTAAGACGTTATAACGTAAAAAATATTTTCAAATTCTAAAATCATTGTTTATTGTCATAGGGACACAATTTGTAACTATTTCTATTATTTAAAAATACATTATTATTATTACTACTATTTCAAATAAGGTGACACTTTTGTCAAGAATAAAGGCGACCGCACACGATCGATTTAATTTTTTGCTCAAAAATAAAGTATTTTTTTATCATCATCATTCTAGCCTACTCGCAACTACACTCGGGAGCAATCAATCCGGGTCGACAACATAAACAAAACAATGTTAAAATGTTAAACAATATTTTCCGAGATGTTAAGATTTATGTTAATGACCCGGATTCATTGCACCCGAATGTATGTTGGGTCTGGCTTTCTAACCAAATGGTACATCAGTATTCTTCGACCACAAATCAATCGTGTGCCTAAGCCCTAACATAACACTCCTCACTGTATCACGACTGTATCACCTTGAGTGAAATAATCTCTATTTACGATGAAAATGAATGCTCAACATAATTGAACTAAAGAAACCAGTGTAATCTTTAAAAAATCCTGTAAAAAGTAGATACACAACTGAAGAAAAATCGGTCTGCTCGTATCGATAATCAGATTTATTAATTAAACATTATAATTATATTATAATGTCTTATTTTAGTAGTGAATTTATATGGAGACTGTACTCGAAGATGAGTAGACTTTAAAAAAAATAAGTACCGGTACTGCTACTAGTATGTCGTCTACCAACGGTAATTTATTTTACTCTATTTTTTTTCGTATCGCCAACAGCTAAAAACTGCAGTAGTAATGATGTCTAATCAAGATAGAGCTAACGAATCTTAATTGTTATTCTTGCAAAGTGTAGTTATTGAGATGAAATTGCCAATATCGCCAATATGTTCGAATATATGTAAAGAAATACCTATACAAACTATTTCTTAATTTGATTTTATTTTTTATCGTTATAATTTGAATTTGACAAGGACAGATCAACTGTCAATCAAATGAAAGATGAATTTTATGTTTGTAAAAATGTGGCGTAAAAACTAATTAATTAAAAGAGATTACTCGAATATAATTAAAGTGAAAATTCAAGAGAGAGGAAAGGACATAAATGTCGTTTCTTTCTTTGCAGGTAAATTTAGATAATAAGATAAACTCGAAATTATATTTGTATGTAGGACATAGAGTACCTAATGTAATTAAAACAAAATAAATCTTTCTTTGCAGAGCAACACATTTTGTTTATTTCCATAAAATAAATACTTACTCATTATATATATATAGAGTCCAAAATATGGAGGGATTATTGTGTATCCGTCGATGGAGGATTGCGTACTCCGTACTTTCATGAACATGCGCAGATTTTCGTGAATATAAGACGTAATATCTAGTAATTTCGCAAAACCACGGGCTGAGACTAGGGTTTTCATTAAATTACTAAATTAGTTTAGTATTATTATGACGAAATCTGATAAAACAAGATAGGTAGCATGGCATGGCGAGGGAGGGTGTGACATATCGATAAAGTCTTAACTTGCACTTAATAATATCTACTCTTTCTTTTGTCATACAAGTCATCCATTATATCATACACTATTAAAATAAGAAATTATCATCGAACAAGTCCACTACACAAAATTGAGCACTTAAATACATTACAGCGTAGAACATTGGAAATCATACACCACACTTAATCTATTGATTATATTAGAAGAAATTACATTAAGAATACGTAGAGTTTTTGCCAAATTGATTGTAAGTACCTAACAATCTATTTCACAAAAACAGTGACAGTAAAAAAGATATCATTTTCACTTTAAAGTAAAAAAAGGCGTTTTATGTATATGAATTAACTTTGGTTTGATTAAACTCATTCCCTTTATTACAAAAGATGGTTTAAACCAAGACTAAGGCAAACCCAGATTTAAAATATATACCCATCACTTTCTAAACAATAAGAGACCTTTTAAAATCTGAGTTTTTCTTAGACCATCTTTTGTACTGAATTAGATCTAAACTAAGTCGAAAAATAGGTATCGAAGATTTTCGATCTTCAAAATTCATTCAATTTCTGTTGTATTTTTTATGATGGGGAACTGAAAAAACTAACCTTACTGAAACAGAGTAGTTACTACGTAGAACCTTTGTCTGCAAATAGTTTATTTCTTTGCCAGCAGGTAGGTACTTTTTATTCTTAAAGTGAAAACGATATTTTTTTGTAAAATACGATAGAATTACAATGTTAAAAGATTGAAGGCACGCATCATAAACGTATTAGACAGTACGAAGGATACTTATATCGTAAAAGGTACATGTTACAGCAATCATTTTGTTAATTATATGTGTATTAACAGCCAAGCGGAATATTAAAAACGATTTATAGATAAATTATAATTAAATGCGAACAGTATACAACAATTAGTATGAAAATTCGAGCAGAAGACCCGGGCGGCTATGATCGGCTACATTCGGCCATGGTCGGCTACGTTCGGCCGATATCCGCTATGTTCCGCCAAGATCGGCTATGTTCGGCCAAGATCGGCCATGATTGGCTACGTTCAGCCAAGATCGGCTATGTTCGGCCATGATCGGCTACGTTTGAGAAATAACAGAATAATGGCCAAATACTCAAGCGCTACTCAATTTTAAGTTGCCGTTATGTTTCGTGCTGTCACTGTCAGTTTAAGGCTAAGTGACAGCACGAAATTAACAGCAACTTAAAAATGAGTTACGTTGTATTTGACCTTTAGGCTGGTGATTACAAACATTAATTCTCTGATTAAACAACCGTTTACCTAAAATTCTAGTACACTTCTCGAGTTAACCGTAGTTTAATAAGATAATGAATCTTGGTGAACACCAGCCTTAGTGCTTTACAAAACAGCACTTTTGTTGTTGTATTGCCAGGGTCAGTAAGTTATCAACATTATTTCATTATATGGGTAATTAGAACGTAATCAATTATTATTATAGTTGTAATATATCCATATATCTGAAATCACTTTCCACTTATCAAAATAACATAATTATTTTCAGAAATTATGATACACGATTTTAAGTTCTCTGTCGACTCTATTTCTATTATCGAAACTAATCGAAAGTCGGCAATATTGTTAAACTTTCCACATTTTTTTATCCCCGATATGTTACACACGCGTCTTCATACTCTGTTTATGCTGACTTTACTCTAAAGGGCCGGTGCAGATTTGGCGAGGCGCAGCGACGAGCATTTTTCACTGCCAAACCATTATCGACTATCGACATTGTCGAAAATCACCGTTCACTTCAAGTCACTTCGATGCTCTCGGAGTCTCGGGGACTAGTAGTTGCGTTAATAGATTTTCGATATTTTTTAAACTGCAGCAAAGTCGATAATGGTTTGGTAGTGAAAAATACTCTGCGCTGCACCTCGCTAGATTTGCGTCAGCCCTTTATCTATTCAAATCGAGCGATTATGTAATAACACTATCAAGTACCACGCCAATACACATTTTTATGTAAATATACATAACAATAAACAAGAATAAATTCTCTTTCGATTATTTAAAACCGCAGTCTCCTTGAACTTGACCGAACAAAAACTGAACGCCTATCGAAATGTTCTAAAAAAACCTTATCTATTGTGTTATTGCTAATCTTTTTCATACACAGCCGGAATTCTCTCGATTCTATCAAAAAAATCTTTTGTTACACTGTATTATCGACTTTTTATAATCGATCTGTTTTCGATTACGAACGTGATTTAACTTGCAAGTCATTTTTACTAGAAAACTTGGAAATTTTATGTTATTTACTTTAAAGTGTTTTTGGCACTATAAAATAAACGATTTTTGAAAAACTGAATGTGAATACTTTATAGATAATATTTAAAGGTATACATGTAAGAAGTTTATTTTAAGATCAAAGGCATTTTCACAATCATCAGACAATAGCATTTATCTATAGTAAAATTTAAGTTTATAAAAATCACTTTTTTTTTTTGCGAAATCAGAATGAGAATGAATTTTGTGAATTTTCTCCCTCATTAAAGTACCTAAATGATTTTATTTCACTATTGGCTATACCTCCATTTTGAGAAATAACTTTGTCCAATCGTGGACTGAAATAGGTCAATGATACACCTCATAGTAATGAAATACCTACAATAAATCTGATAATTTAACATAAGAAGTCCTAATACAAACTACAATCGGGAGCAATGAATCCGGCTCACCAACCTAAACAAAACAATGTTAAAATGTTAAACAATGTTTTCCGAGATATTAAGGTTTATGTTGGTGACCCGGATTCATTGCTCCCGAGTGTAAATCTTAATGTTTTATAATAACAGCTACTGCAACGACTTACATTACATATAAACAACATGATTTATTAAGCATCTCTCTCTTGACTTTATTATATGTAGTTTGAACACTAGCGAATGAGCGCGACTTTACTCGCGGTTACCGGAATATACTATATTTGCTATAATAAGGATCCTAGTAAGAAAAAACTAAGCAACATAGTAACCATAGATCGTGGTCAGCTTCCAATGTAAGGGTGTGAACACATTTTTTTAAACGCACTTCGAAACTCCGAACTCTTCGAACGCGCACGATTTGTGTAAAGGCCTGGTCAAACAGAGAGCGTGGCTGGGTGTGATATTTACATCGCGAATTGATCGCGTGCTCTTGGCGTGCGAATTACTATGACAATGTATGGAAGGTGCCACACAAAAACTGCCACACCACACGAAACTTCGCGTGTGCACGCGATCAGCACGCGACGTAAATATCACATCCAGCCACGCTCTCTGTTTGACCAGGCCTTAAGGATTAGAATCTGAATGCTCATTTGGCGCGTTATTGAATGAATACACACCGTAACCATTCTGATATGGACTTTATAGTTCAGGAGAATCAATTTCAGAAATAGTATACTTAGTAATTAACTATGTTACTGTTTTACTAAACAAGAATTTTATTCTGACATGGATACTATGTAGAGACTTTTATAATAACGATTTCTACCAGATTTGAAGTATACAGCATCATTAAGAAAAGTTTTTTTTGTATTTTGTGCAACGCTATCGAAATTACTAGCTCATCCGAGTTATTTAATAGTTTTGACATAACGACAAGACTGAAAAAATATTATACTGATATTTTCGCTGTTCCCATCTGAAAGAAATTGTCCACACATTCTATTACCTCAGCTATGAAACTCTGATAGAAACACGTCGCTGCGCCAGCGCTGCGTTCGTAGACGAGTCTTCGCCGAAGCGCTGACGCAGCAACGTATTTCTACTAGAGATATCACACTGCTGGTAGATGTACAGTACGATATAAATTATGTATACTCTTGTGAACTAACATATCCTTACCAAAATTATTTCTCGCCATTTTATTTTATTTACGAGAAAATGGCAATATGAGTTCAATACTTTATAAATGTTTTGAATGAAAACGATGCTTAGTAATAAAGGTACTCACTATTATTCAATCATTATGTGCGCTTCTGGATATGTCAAATTTTCCGTACGCTCGCGGTAGCACTCTTGCGCATCCAAACCACACATCTATGTAGACTAGACGCAGAAGAAACATTGTGTTCCTACATTCCAAATTTGAACAGTGGCCAACGAGTATGGTGTAGTCACCATATTAAAAAAAAAATGGAACAGCTTATCTATTAACATTGATGTTGTTACAAATAACGCACTATCTGGGTAGCCTGAACGTTTAGAACTGTTGTACGTTACTGAACGACGAAATAGCCCAAATGCCCTATGAGGCTTAAATAAATAAAAAGATTATTCTCTCATGGAAAGTTATGGCTTGTTAAATAAAACTAAGGAAGGTTAAGTAGTGAGGAACGAATGAATTATTTACAGTTGATAATCGTATTATAATGTATAGCTACAGAGTTTAACGGTAGATGTATTAACATCAACAACTGGACGTTGTTTAGCAGAAAGGACTCAATCTACAAAATTGTCAAAAATGAGTTATTGGTACCTAAATGGTCTATAAGGTAGGGCCTTTCATTCAGCAAAAAAGATCCAAGAAATAAACAAAGGAAATACGTTTTTTGTGACAAGGAACCAAACCACATATTAGGCAGGTATTTTCTTTTTATTACCTATAAATACCCAACCTGCTTAAATCATCCAACCCTATATTTTCCTAAATAAGTCCAGAAATACACAATATAACCTTCAAGCACCGATTTTACCAAGGTTGGGTAATGACGTAACAAAATCTGAATACAACACCACTGAAGAAAACCACTCTGAACTTAAAACTTCAATAACTCAAAAGTGACTCTGTGTGGGTTGAGTCCTTTCTGCTTAGCTATGTCCAACTGCGGTTATCTTTTGGCATTTCAATGGAACCGAGTCTGGTCTCCTAAACAACGGAGGAGTTGTCTGTGAACCACGTGATATTGTCAATGTGGGGTGCATTAAAAGAGCCTCCACGTTTGACGATACTTAAGTACTCCGGCGCACCGTGGGCAGTCAACTATGCTACCAGCCTTGCTGACTGGCTAATCTCTACATCAGCTATCAACACAAAAGACGAAGAAGAAATATCAATACCACAAGAACAGTGGCATGCTATAAGATAATCTCCATAGTGGTACGTAGCAAAGGGTCTTTTTCTTCTCTTCGTGTGGTGACTAACTTGGTGTCAAAGTTTCTACCGCCCATGGACCTCTGACTTGGCACACATGCCGTCGAAAAATATCTCTCAGGCATGCCGGTTTCTTCACCATTTTTAAGCAAGTGATAATTATACAATACGCACATGAATTCAAAAAGTCAGAGGTACGTGCCTTGGGCTCGAACTCAAGACCTATGACTTGGCAGTCCGATGGTCACACCACAATGTTATCACTGCTGTAGCAAAGTTTTAAAGAAAGCCACTATAAGATATAATAAGGTTTTCTGACAGTTTATCATCCAATAGTGATCTGACCGCAGATTATAAGAAAGAATCAAGAACACAAAAATTTGGATCACTTGGTTCACAAACTTCTCAACAAACTACTGTCGCTAACTCTCTATTCACAACGCGTATAAGCTCAAGCTCAATCCTCCCTGCCTCGACTGAGGCTGAACCTTCTATGGAACTTGAAACCTTTCTTCTTCTCATGTCGTTCTTCTGAAGGTTTCTCCACGAGGTTATCAGCACTCTTCGCCACTTGCACACTTTTCCGTCTATTCTTCATAGACTTTACCAGTCTGTAGAATTTACCTTTCTTCTTTGTGGGGTCTGCGGCATGGTCTAGCGTGTCTTCTTCTACTTCGACGCTGAATTCTGAAGATATGTCTCCGAGGTCTTCGACGCTGTGGCTCTCGATTTCTTTTGGGTGCGGCACTTCTAGTTTGCCTTTAGATGTGTCAGGTTTTGGTTCTGCTGGGGGCGGTGGCGCGTCGGGGTCTACGCACTGGAAGTTGAAAAGAAATGATATAAATTCAATGGTTCATGTTAAAGAAATGGTCGTATCATTGTTAAATATTTCTAAATTAATTATCAAATCGAACCATCAACGCCCATCTTCCTTCTAGCTTTTGTCCAACTATGTTGGGGTCAGCTTCCAGTCTAACCAGATACGGCTGAACACCAGTATTTTACACGGAGCGACTACCATCAGACCTCCGCATCCTATTAGTAACTGGGCAATGCCAGACTTTAAACCGATTGTCAGACTTTCGAGGTTCTGACTACCCGTAACGACATAGTCATAGGTATCCTTATGACGCCCAGGAACAATGCTTTAATGTGCTCTCCAAGCAACGGAGAGGTCTCGATGTGTAACGAACGATCACCCATACACTGACTAACCGCGGCAAGCGCAGCTTAACCTCGCAAACCGTACGATCAGTGCAGTTGTTAATTACCCACGAGCCACATCAACGCCCATGAGTACCATTATTGACATAGAACAATTCTAAAGCGACATCCCATACCCCCTACGGTTGTAAAATTGATTGGTCTTCGCAGCATAATGTTATAAGTCCACATGTACCTAGATAATTAAGAGCGGAAGTTGCTTGGGAGATACTGTTATCCAGCAGAGAACTGGGATAAGCAGGTAGATGCTACCAAGGCCGTAGCCAGGGTTAGGGGGTTCAAATCCCCCCGAAACCACAGACAATTGAATTATTTTTTAAATGTATACCTACACTCGTTATTGTAATAGATTTTCTTGTTCAGGGTTCAGCCCTCTCCGAACCAAATTCCTAACTACGGCCTTGGATCCTACATTCTTCTAAAATAAGACCCCAGGTCTAAGAGACAGGTCGCAATTCTTAACCATCACATCACTTATGTGATGGCTAAGAATTGTTCAGAATTCAAGGAGGATAACGATTGGATATTGTAGCTATCGAACCCACGCTTTGTTTTATAAGAAACTGTAACAATTTTATTTGCTTTAAGATTAATTTGTTTTTAGTAACGACATCTCGTAAAGATAAGCTTTTTTATCGGATACTAACGGCCTGATTTTGTTATATCAACATGCTTGTTTGTTTCTAACGTTGAGATTACCAGGGTTAAAATTCAGTTTAACCTTAAACCATATTGTTTTTAATCCATATGTACCTTAGTCTTGTATTATAAATTACTAGCGACCCGCCCCGGCTTCGCACGGGTGCAATGAAGAAACTAATGTGGGGCATATAAACCTTCCTCTTGAATCACTCTATATTGCGTAGTTTAAAAGATCTAATAGTACAGCAGGGCGGGAACAACTTTGTTTTATAATTGTAAAGATAACTTTGGAAAATGAGAGAAATGGGGAGCCCCACCATAAAATCCTTCATAATATCATTGCCTTTCACACGTGTTCTGCCTAGCCTTTTCCCAACTATGTTGGGTTCAGTTTCCAGTCTAACCAGATGCGGCTGAATACCACTATTTTACACGGAGCGACTGCCATCAGACCTCCGCAACCCAGTTACAGGGCAATGCCGATATCCTAAGGTTAAATCAGTTGTCAGACTTTCGGGCTTCTGACTTCCCGTAACGACTGTCATAGATATTCGTATGACATCCGAGACCGAATGTTTAACGTGCTCTCCGAGGCATGGAGGGGTCTTGATGTGTAACAAACGGTTACCCATCCACTGAGTGACCGCGGCAAGCGTTGCTTAACCTCGCAAATCGTTTGATTCGTGTGGTCGTTAATAAGCCACTCCCCCCTCCCCCCCATTGCCTTTCACACGTAATTAAAATACTTTTTTCTTCCATGGTGTTGTCATAATACCTATAAATATGTTGTAGGTAATTGTCTTACCTAAGAGGTACATAATAATACGTGTGTTTCAAACAGTTATTTTTACTTTTTCTGTTATTTTTGCAATAAATTAAAATAACTATAATAACTGCCTCGTTGGTCTAGCAAGCGCAACTGCTGATCGTGAGGTCCTGGGTTCGATCCCCAGGCCGGGCAAAGTGTTATTCGGTTTTTCCGTGTGGAATTCTACATTAGCAGCCCGGAGTTTGGATTTGTGCTCGGTTGATGGCGATAGGCTCGCCCCCTTTTACATGGGACTTAAACATAACGGCGAAATGAGGGTGTTACTATACACCTCTGCCCAACCCTTCGGGGAATACAGGCGTGATGTTATGTTATGTAAATTAAAATAATTATAATAAATTAGGCCTGTCGGAAGTAAGATAAAAAATATAATTCGCAATTTAAAATATTCTTAGGAAATTAATAAAGTAAGACT
Source organism: Amphipyra berbera (assembly GCA_910594945.2). Lineage (NCBI taxonomy): Eukaryota > Metazoa > Arthropoda > Insecta > Lepidoptera > Noctuidae > Amphipyra > Amphipyra berbera. The sequence continues at coordinate 18,128,882 of OU343126.1, read as the reverse complement.
TACATGTTTATGATTGTCCTAATTTATTTGATTGTTCTAATTTATTTGAGATTGTCCGGTTATTTCGGAACCAAACTTAATTATGAGCTGAACACGCGGCGAGGTCGCAAGTCGACACGATGTTCGAGGAAAAATTCACATGAATAAACCGTAAACAAACATAAAATGTAAGTCAAACTCTTACTTTATTAATTTCCTGAGAATATTTTAAATTGCGAATTATATTTTTATCTTATTTCCGACAGACCTAATTTATTATAATTATTTTTAACTAGCGGCCCGTTCCGGCTTCGCACGGGTGGACATTTTTCCCGTTTTTGCAACATTTTTCATTTATGCTCCGCTCCTATTGGTCGTAGCGTGATATTATATAGCCTATAACCTTCCTCGATAAATGGACTATCCAACACAAAAATAATTTTTCAATTCCAACCAGTAGTTCCTGAGATTAGCGCGTTCAAACAAACAAACCCTTCAGCTTTATAATATTAGTATAGATTTATTGCAAAAATAACAGCAAAATGTAAAAATAACTGTTTAAAATACACGTATTATGTACCTGTTATTTATGTCGTAACGTGAATTACCTACAGCATATTTATAGGTATTATGCAAACACCATGAAAGATAAAAAATGTTATACGTGTGGCAGTGATTTTATAAAAAGGTGTTTATAATTTTATGGTGGTATTCTCCATTTGCATAATAATAAATTCACGGTACACGATGTCCTGTAGTCACGAAGTTATTGCGAACAACGACTAACTGAAAGTACCTATGTGTATACGTACTTCTTTTAGTAGGTACCTTTAGTATAAAGTTCTATTGTATTTTTATCAACTAGGTATAGTCGCCGGCACGTTACTTGGCAAGAGTAGAGAAAAGAATTTCTATCCTTTCTTTCTTCTCAACAGACATGATTTAAAATTAAATTATGGCAATAACCATAGAATAATGACAGGCAATAAAAGTGAGCATTTTTTTGTTGCACTAAGTGTACATGCGCGAACTTACTCCGACTACGCCAAAACCTTGCCAAGTCAAGTGCCGGCGACTATACCAACAGTTTCGAAAAATCTCTCGATTTTACTATTTTGATTCTTCAACTCCCGAGATTGCGTAATTTTTATTGCACCAAGAATCCTTAAATTACTTTACACAAAATAACTATAATAATTACAGATTCATACTAAGATTTTAGTCCTGACTCTGAATGTTATACGTATCACATAGTTTCTTTAACTTTTTTTAACAAAATCTAGAACTACGCACTTCAAAAAAAACTCGGCAACAAATCCGAAACGGAAACCCAACAAACATTGAATTGAATAAGACCCCGTTCGCACGTTTTTTGCAGGATAAATCTTAACGAATACCTAGTGGCGCATATATTGTGTATAGAACCGTTCACAAGTTGCTTGTACTGCAAAAAACGTACACAGCTTTATACGTTTATCAAATACTAGCTGTGTCCTCACAGCTCCGCCCGTAGCCTATATTACTCAGTGATAATGTAGCTTTCTAACGGCAAAAGAATTTTTGAAATCGGTCCAGTAGTTTTTAAGTTTATTCGTTACATACAAAAATCCAAAAATACAAATCTTTCCTCTTTATAATATTAGTATAGATTAGTATATAGGTAGATATAGACTACGAACTTTGTTTTGCAGGTGCACATAGTATAACACCATCACTTTCACATAGCGTGATTCCACAGGATTTTATCGAACAGCAATCGACCAAGCGTATCGTGTGAACATCCCCAAGTTTGTACGATAAAATTTAATTCTGCAAAAAACGTGCGATGTGTTGCCGTCTTAACGTGGCCTAAAGTAACAAACAATATAATCGATAATAAGGGATTTAGGAACCCAAAGTAACTTTCTGGAATATTTGGAAACCTTCGTAGGTCCCTCATGTTTACGTAATAAGGCATCTGCGGTACCTTTGCGAGTTAGCTGCTTCTTCGTCAACACTAATGAAAGATAAAAGACACAAGTTGCCAGATTTCCTTTTGGCTCGTTAAAAAGGTTTTTTTATTGAGTATTATTTTGTTTTGTATAATTATTTTTTGTTTTCTTTTTTGGTTACTTATTATTATAATTGTTAAATACGTTAATTCTATTTGGAGCTGCTTCTCATTTTGCTTTGAAGATCACCTATTAATTATTTTTTGTAACGTGTAATTTTCGTCTTGATTAATGTAGATTGGACCGTTTCAATGATTACTAAGTAAAACTTTTTAATCCGCATGGTAACATAATTTTTTGCAACTTCTAAATCCATCATTCGCATCAACTATAGCAGGGGTGGGCAGACTTACACCATCGGCGATCTACAACAATAAAATTGGTCGACATGCGATCGAGTTGCAAGTAGTTTTTTTTTTAAGGCATTTATTGTGGTTACCGTTTTTTATTTTTTTTTGTCGTTAGTAAATCAATCAATCAATCAATATTTATTTGTGGACATAGGTCATACAAAAAGGTTTTAAAAATATACATGTAGTAGGTATCTCTATGTTCTACCAATGGAAATTGGTGTACAAATAGTTTTAGTAATGTAAGCATAGAGACAAAAAAATGAATTTATTAAATGTAGTAGAAATATTCTTATACAAATCACAGTTTATCAATTTTATCATTTAAAAATATCTCAACTGAGTAATATGTTTTATCTATTAAAAATAAAATCAATTTGCGTCAATCCCCATGGATGTCCCTCGCCCGGGGAAGGCGAGGGGTTCTGCCGGACTCTTACCGGCTAAAAACCACCGGTGTCCATCCTTCTAACCCAAGGCCGGGGTCACGGGATTCGCTATTGCATGCACCGTAACCCCGGTAGGTCTTGGTCCACCAGTTTCTTCTAGTGGACCTCTCCAGTGGTGGGGCAATTTCTCCCCTGCCCCACTTCCTACTGAGAGGCGCGCGCGGAACACGGTGCGCCATCCTCCCGGGCCTGTTACTGGTCGGGCGACGGGTCCCCTAACTCGCCACCCGCAGGCCACATTTATTGTGGGTACCTAGTTACGTATATATTATTTAGAGGTCGACAAATGGCACTGCGTGTTTTCCGCAAATTTCTCGTAGGAAGGCACGTATTTACTAAGTGCTAAATATAAGCACGAAGACAGACAGACAGAAGTTCGTCAGTAAGCCGATTGCGATATTTTGTAAGTCTACGCGCGATTGACCCTAAAACTGCTAGTAATCGACCGGTCGACCACGATCGACTATTTGCCCACCCCTTATAAGCATTTTCACGATCAGGAAAAAAATACAATCATACGTAATACATCTCTGTAGTAATATTATTGCTACTTGCAATTCAGCCATCTTCCAATTCAATAACGTTACAATTGATCCAGTTGTTTCTTTAAAATACGGTGTTACAGCGTCTGGTATAAGGTTGAGTATACATCTACGACTGCACGTCGAACGCACGCGAGCAGCGCGCGTGTGTCCGCATGTGTTCGACGCCACAAAGATTATTTAATTCTGACAACTATTTGTTGCTGTATACTTACATCGGCTAGCGAAATCCTATGTGGTGGGACTTGCTCAGGGTGTCTCCATGGCTTGTGGTAGGGCAGGTCGGTGAGCGCCTTCCACCCAGGGTAGCGCCGAGCCGCTGAATGCAGCTGTTGTACCAAGCGAGGTGCTAGTTGCGCTGTAACCCTGGAAGAGAACAGCTGACAAGGTGTATTTGCTATAACAGTCCATATTTTCAGTAGTATTTAAGAAGTACCATTTAACGGGGTGAATAAGGATGCAGGGGTGAATCGGGACGAAACTAAAAAATGGATTTTAACGTAAATAATATTATAGTTTGTTGCCAACAAGGACACTTAATCATCTATATCTATACTCTATACTAATATTATAAAGAGGAAAGATTTGTATTTTTGTATGTAACGAATAAATTTAAAAACAACTGGACGATTTAAAAAAATATTTTGCTGTTAGAAAGCTACATTATCACTGAGTAACGTTGGCTACGGGCAGAGCCATGAGGACACAGCTAGTTACGTATAATACAGTTACCACATTAGTCCTTTTTTGGCGACAAACTTTAACTATTTCAATTCCTTTTAAAGTTTCGTCCCGATTCACCCCTACATCCCTATTCACCCCGTTTTACGGTATTCTATTTAATCATATGAATCCAAAACTAATCGAAACTGCAACAATAGTCTAGCATTTTAGCAGCCAGACTAACCCAACAATTTTCAATATTCAGTTATAAAGGCTTTATAAGAAAATTAATTATATGCATAGCAAGTAGAGAGCGGAACAAGATTTTATTCTCTTTCAATTTTCTTTTCGCTTCCGTCCGGAGTTTTCCCAGAGGGCTAGGTTTTTTCAATATCAGTTAGCATTGCCGTTCAGTCTAATAGAATTACGTTATATTAAAATACAATAAAACGTTCCACATACCTGTTAACAAGCCAGGCTGGAAGGGCTCCTCTGGGATCTGAGCGAGACACATATCCTAACCAGCTGCCAGCACCAGACCTCGTCCGCACCACGAACCCCGTCAGCAGCGACAAGGCTCTGAGGAACGGAATTATTGAAATGTTAGTAATTTGACTGCCTCATTGGTGCGACTGCTGATCATGAGGTCCTGGGTTCGATCCCCAGGTCGGGCAAAGTGTTTTTGCGTGTGGAATTCTTCAGTAGCAGCCCTGAGTTTGGATTTGTGCTCGGTTGATGGCAATAGGCTCGCCCTCTATCACATGGGACTTAAAGATAACGGCGAAATGAGGATGTTACTACACCTCTGCCCAACCCTTCGGGGAATACAGGCGTGATGTTGTGTTATGTTATATTCTAATAATTTGTGTGTTAAATTCATTAACATAACAGTCTTGTAATGCTCAGCGGAGACAGGAAATGCTGATAAAAATCTGGATTTCAATGGTTGCAGATGACCCACAGCAATCTTTTGAAAACTTAACATTTTGAACGAATAAATTTATCTTGAATCAGCAATTCAAAGAACCAGTTTTAAACTTTAACGCAAAGCATATCTTAGCAAAAGTCTGGAAAATGATAGCATAAAGAAAAAAATAACTAAAAACGTCAAAAGAAGTTTATGAACCAACTGAATAATCTCAAGGGAAGTACTTAAAGAGTGTCAATTATCTTTGCAAAGGCTTAATTATGTATTCACGACGGCGCGGGCGTAGCGGTGTGGCTTTAATTAACTCTGCAGATAACAGTAAATGGTATCTAACAGGTGACGCTTCTTTAACCTGTTGCCATTGTTAAGGCTCCTCACTAATATTAAAACCGTGAAAGTTCAGATGTAATATTGTCACTCAATGTAGTCGCTAAACGGGTTCGGATTTTTGTAGAAGTTAGAATATATCCCATATTGTATTACGTCTGTAGCTGTTGGGGTCAGCTTCCATTCTAATCACATGCGGCTGAATACCAGTATTTTACACGGAGCGACTAACATCAGACCTCCATAACCCAGTTACTAGGCAATACCAATATTCCAAAGTTAGACCGGTTGCCAGACTTTGGACTTCTGACTTCCCGTAACGACTGTCATAGGTATTCGTAGGACACCCGGGACTGACTGTTTAACATGCTCTGCAAGGCAATGTTGAGCACCAGTAAATGTTATAGTTAATTAAAAATTCTTTGCCTCTGAAAATTTTATTTAACTAATATTAGTGCGGAATAAAACTTAATGTAATTAAACTCTTGGGAGCAAGAAATAAGATTAACAGAAATGGAAAATTACTGTCGCTCTGTAGAAAAATTCCGAACAAAAATCTTCCGACAAAACGAACTGAAAGCTTCCGGACGGCTTTAGAATTCCATCTCAGAATGCAACGCCACTGCACTAAAGGATGTCACCCATTCAATGTCGCGGCACATGGTCACAATACCAGCTAATGTGTAGTAGCGGTAAACGTTCGCTGTGAAGAGCTTATTGACAACCCGGTATCGGAACATAGCATGGCGTTGATATAACCCTTTTGTTAGTGTACATATTTTTGTTTAAACAGTTTTAATTAACTTCACTTCGTATACAGGATGTAAAAGAAATTATGTAATTCCTTCAAACCTTGTGATGTACTGCTGACATAGAACGAACAGACGGTCTGAACGAGATTCAAAATAAAAATTACAAGAAATAAAAATGTGTTCTTAACGTGAGGCGTTTTAGCGCCCCAAGTTAAATGACCGCGCGGCGAGCGATAACCGCGCAATTCGCTCGGGGCGGTAAAATGCCTCACGTTAATAACACATGTTTACTTCTCGTATTTTTTTTTATTGAATCCCAATTTATCCCGTGTAGAGTTAATCTATGTCAGCAGTACATCACGAGGTTTAAAGGAATTACATGATTTCGTTTATACTCTGTATTTGTTTGTTTGATTCAAATCTTGCGACAGATTTTTCAACTACTTCTCCTTAAACGATTCTCCTGAAATTTCGCACACAAATTCAATTACCATGACAATATAACATTATAATAATTTCAACCTTCAATCCTCAAATCTTGATGCTGCAGCTGTACTGCAAAATAAAACCGTTTAACTCAAAAAAAAATTTTAAGAGATAATTTTTCCTAATTTACACTTTCTCGTAACCTAATGTGAAAATGACAGATTTTTGAAAGGCGATCCCTTGATAATACGTTTGTATAGAAAATCAACGTAAGAAACCAATACCACTTGAGACGCGACGATGTTTACTGAGGGCTTGAACGTTAAATGGGCGACTTTCCTAAGCCGTCCCACTAAACAGTACAAACAAATGCCTCAGTAGAAAAACTTGATGACGTAACACTAACCGACTCGCTTACATTAGCATGTTCCGGTTTGAAGGGTGCCGGTGAAATTACAGGCATATGAAGACTTCAACTTTATATCTAAGGTCGGCTATGCATCAGCAATCCTCTTGGTGTCGTGGGTGACCAATTTCCAAAAGGTGCGGTCGGCCGGCTTGGCAAAATAAAATAAAAATTGGTTGTCTGAAAAGTCGGTTTACGGACGATAGTTTAACGTGACAACGTCATAACAAAACATCGTGCCTCTCTATCGGTTGTTCCGCGCTCTCGCTCGCACGCTCGCCTCAGACGGAACGTGACAATGAGTCACGCTTTTTCGTGCATGCTGCCGGCGTTCATCGTTTTATTAGACGTTGTCACGTCAATGACTTCTGCCTATATCTAACTGTCTATATGTTATCGCTAGCTGGTAACACTGGACAATGTTGATAAATAAGGGTAGTCGTCATGATGAATCAACGTACCCGAAGTTATAAAAACAGTGGTCATTCGACGGAGCAGAGGATTCTATGTCGAACCGACAAAGAAGTCTGACTTTTTATATCTGATTTGCTTGTCCTTGTTTTCTGATCTTGTGTAAATTATTATATTGAGAACTAGCTTCTGTAACTAACCAAATTAAAAGTAGTCTCAGTGGTGGACAGACCATGTTGTTTCATTTACTTTATTTACCATGCTCGCATTCCTGACATACCGATATTAGCTATAACTGTAATGGTAGATTCACTCCTACAAGATTATCTTGTTGGTCTTTTACATATATAATCTTCTGCCGTCCTATTTCTAAAAGACCGTTAAGTGAGTAAACCGAATTTTGAGTAGGAGATAGGTGTACAAAATGATTTCTCGAGGTAAAATGATTCCCCGCAGTTCTCAATTAACTAATAAAAATATGTTTTAATAGAACCTAATTATTTTAGTATAAAAGTGTTAAATGATCCCTGGGATCATTTTAATCCGTCCCTTGGGATCATTTTGGACACATAAGTGTACAAAATGATCCTTTAGTAAACCTTCGGGAAACGAAAATACTTATAAATTAAAAAAAAGGGTACACCAATGAGACATAACTTAAATAAATGAACCAAAACTACTTTAATATTATACATTACTTTAATATTTTGGCTAGAGCATACATTTTCTCTTAGAGGGATCGTTTTGTACACCTTCCCCCTAATAAGCAAAAACATGGAAAATGTCGTCCTTAGAAATTCTCAAGACATACAGGTGTTTTTGTGATACCAAATTATTGGGCTACTGTTAAGCTTACTTAGTATAATTTTTAATGAGTTAAGAGACCAATAATGTTTTTAAAATTTCAGTTTCTGTGTGAGTTAACCGTATTTCAGGATTATACAATTTCAAAGAAGATGTAGTTAGCCGTGTAAGTTGTCCCTGAATCTCTTAACTGACAAGGGATATTAAAATATGAACCAGACTGGTAGATAGAGAAAAAGTTGCACTTTCACGTAAAACTCAAACTACTGAATGAGTTTTGTTTATATCAACATTAAACAAAAAACAAAAAAAAAAACATTTCTGTTTCGGTGACGGTTACCAATAAGTTCAATAAAAAAACTTTTGTTATATATTTTTTTTAAACGTTGCCTCACACTATGATTTCTCCTGTATCGTGGGTGCGTTTACAGACACAAATCTTCATATGCACAAACGCCCAGACCCGGTACAACTATCTGTAGGCCATATAAATATTTGTTCCGTGTGGGAATCGAACCCACGACCCGTAGCGCAGAAGCCAATCGTTCAGCAACTACACCAAACGTGTCGTCAAATTCGTCATATTCTCATGTAAGTGGCTATTGTCTTTTTGAGAATAAATTATTTAAACCTTAAATTTGGCAAAATGTCACTTATCAGCCTTTTAAGAAACGGACTGCAGACTTTTCCTTACTAACTACCTACATATTACAATTTTGAAATCGATTCAACTTCCGTGCAATCTATTTTACTTTGCGCGCTTGGGTAAGCCGACGTCTTGTTTTAATTAGCAAGAAAGTTCATTAGACGCACTTAAAATAGCTATAAGAGTCCTCGGTAAGCTGAGCTTTTTTCCTTATAATCCGCCTTATTTCAGAAGATTTACTTTTTAGCCCTTTATTTTTGCGAAGGATTAAGTAATTTAATGTTTCCTTTGATTAATAGCTGCGCGTTCTATCACCCATGTTCTAAGTCGTTCCTCCAAAACTTACTCCACCTCGACTCAGCCTTTCTCACTACCATCGGTAGTATAGTTGACATAAACGTCCTCGACTTGAGATTTTTCCTCAGTCGAGGTAAGGAATCATCTGTCAAACTCAAGGTACCTCGGAACCTACCTTAAGGAAGGAAGTGTCAAAGTTCGTAGTAACAAAAATTAATTTTGAAGACTTTATCGAATATGCTTACTTATCGCGGCGTTATTTGCGCGATGCAGATAATTCAATTTATGACGTAATGACTCCATCGAGTAACCTCAAAGTTCACTCGAAATTGCGAATAAGAATACAATTTTGAGGGTGTTTTCGAGGCCGTTCTGAGTCGAGTATGAGTCAAGTAAGTTTTGGAGGAACGTCTTAGAATATGGGTGTAAGTCACTAAGGCTGCGGCTACACCAGACCATGACGCGACCTGCGACACAACCGTTAAAACAACATAACATAACATCACGCCTGTATTCTCCGAAGGGTTGGGCAGAGGTGTATAGTAACACCCTAACTTCGTCGTTATGTCCCATGTAGTAGGGGGCGAGCCTATTGCCATCAACCGGGCACAAATCCAAACTCCGGGCTGCTACTGAGGAACACTTTGCCCGACCTGGGGATTGAATCCAAGACCTCACGATCAGCAGTCGCGCTTGCCACCACTAGACCAACGAGGCAGTTAAAACAAATGTATTAATTCACGTGTCTAGCTACACCACAGAAATCTAAATATAGTTCAGGTACTTCTGTGGACTGGAAGCTGACCCCAACATAGTTGGGAAAAAGCTAGACTAAAAAAAAGCTAAATTTAACATTGCTAGTAATTTTTGTTGTATTACTATAGTAATACAATTACAATTACTATAATAATACAACAAAAAATACTAGCAATGTTAAATTTATTTCGTTCTGTCTAGCTTTTTCCCAACTATGTTGGGGTCAGCTTCCAGTCTAACGAGATGCGGCTGAATACCAGTATTTTACATGTAGCGGCTGCCATCAGACCTCCGCAGCCCAGATACCGGCCAATGCCGATATCCTAAGGTTAGACCGTTTGTCAGACTTTCGGACTTCTGACTACCTGTAACGACAGTCGTTGGCATTCGTATGACACTCGGGAACGACTGTTTAACGTGGTCTCCGAGAGACGGAAAAATCTCGGTTTGTAACGAATGGACACCCATCCAAGCGGCAACCGTAGCTTAACCTTGCAAATAATATGATCCACGCGGTTGTTAATTAGCCACGAGCCCCTCCAAGGTTGCAACTGGCTGTGCCCGCGACTTCGTCTGCGTAGAAGTTGGATGGATTTTTGTTCATTCACGGAACCCTAATTCTTTTTATTTTTCTAAAATAAAAGTAGCCTAAATTACTCCTTATAACATCAGCTATCTACCAGTGAAAGTCCCGTCAAAATCGGTCTAGTCGTTTCGGAGATTAGCCGGAAAAAACAGACGGACAGAGAGACAGTTTTTTTTTTAAATTACCTTTTATAATTTCACTAGCGACCCGCCCCGGCTTGGCACGGGTACTAATGTGAGGCATATATTGAATCACTCTATCTATTGCTGAAAACTGCATTAAAATCCGTTGCATAGTTCAAAGATCTAAGCGTACAAACTGCTGGAGCGACTTTGTTTTATACTATGTAAAGATATGCATTTAGTAAAAAGCTGTTGTTTTGACATTACGAAGAGACACTTCTATTTTATTAATTTTGTATATTTATTTGTTTTATTTATTTTAATTATTTTATTATTATATTGTATAAATATAACATTCATAAAAGCCATCTTCAATAAGCTGCTAATACCTTCCATAATGTCAAGTTTCCGTTACCAAGAAAGCCACAGCATTAATATAGTCCAAAGCCTAAACAAAGGAGACTTTGCGAAAGGCTTAACGCGAAGCCGATGGACCGTACAATTGTAAAGGCAGGAATAGACTTCAATAGACTACAACACTATGGGTACCCCACAAACTCTCGTGTTTACACCGAGTTACTCCTTTGTGAAAATGTATATCTGTGTGTGTCTGTCTTTATTGTAGAAACAGGCCAATACTGTATTCGATACTTTTGGAGCAGTGATTGAGAGATTAGCTTTCTGTTGTTCGGGTCGCGGGTTAGATTCTCGTATGGAAGAAATATTTGTATGGTTTACAGATAGTTGTTCCGGGTCTGGGTGTTCGTAAATGTAAAGATTTGTGTCTGTAAACGCACCTACGATATAGGAGATATTTAAGTGTGGGGCACAAAGGCTTTAAAAGAAATACGATTTGTGGCATTCGCCTTTATTTTAACTATTTATTTATTTATTTATTTATTTACTAATTTATACAATAACAATATTTAGGGAGATACCCGTACTACGTGACCCGTTCAGAGGGGGGGTCTTCAAAATACCACGCTTGGTCACAGGAGCGAGGGGGGGCTTCGGTTTTCGTCACGTGGTCAATATCCTCTAGGGAAATCTCGCGCTTTTTCGAGCTATGTTCAAATATGGCGCGCAGCGTTTAGCGCTTTTTAAACTCACAGGTGGCAACATTGACGCACATTGAGCCAAATAATTTTCTTTTTGCAATAAAAATATTTATGACCATATTTATGAATTATTACGCGAAAACTAGAGGGGAAGGGGGGGCTATTAGCATATACTACGAGTTGTCACCGAGGCGGGGGGGGGGGTGTAATAAGTTGTAAAAAACGGGTCACGCAGTATAGGTACGTTCCCCTAGTGTTATTTCCGCCAAACAGTTCATCAAGCTTGGATGCAGTATGCAGCACCGCCCTACCGTCTGCGAATATATGCAAATGCAGAAGTGCAAATAATAAAATACAAAAAACAAACACCTCAAACCGATACAATTTGTATATACTTGCTGGTCCCGCCGGGTGGTACTGCATACTGCATCCAAGCTTGATTATCTGTTTGGCGGAATTAACACTAAATATTGTTATTGTATATTTGTATGTCATGGATTTCCACAGAGTAACGCCTAATTCCATTATTTAAGTAATTTAGTTACGTACTGATTTACAGTTGGGTATTTTACTTGTATACTATTTAGAAAAACAACAGGTAGCCATCTTCGCGCCGTGTTCCGCGCGCGCCTCTCAGAAGGAAGTGGGGCAGGGGAGAAATTACCCCACCACTGGAGAGGTCCACCAGAAGAAGCTGGTGGACCGAGACCTGCCGGGGTTGCGGTGCATGCAATAGAGAATCCCGTGACCTCGGCCTTAGGTTAGAAGGAGTGACACCATTGGTTTTTAGCCGGTAAGAGTCCGGCAGACCCCTTCGCCTTCCCCGGGCGAGGGACATCCATGAGGATTTTCCAACGATAAAAAAAAGGCCAGCCGTCTTTTATTACACAATTAATTTTAGGTATAAACTTTTTACTTATAATTATCATGACAAACCCAATTTTAAATTGGAATTCGGCAAGCGTTGCTAATCTGCTTAGCTTGTTAGAGAGAATTAACCGTGATTCTATGAACATGTAGGTATCTACCTACTGTTTGTTTATCTCTAAAGTTACGTAGGTATAAACCAATTTCATTTCCCTTTAATCTGGGATTAAAAAATATTATACCTAAGCTGCTTATCTTCGCAAAGGAAATTGTGAGTCAAATCATGGCCGTATTCCCGATGGTATAGGCAAGAGTGTAGGTACCTAAATCCGCAGATAAATTATTGGGTCCTATGTAATTGGGGGAGATCCTAATGCCATTTCTTCTTCTTCCTGCCCTTATCCCACACGAGGTGGGGTCGGCACAATATGTATTTCATAAATCCATGTTGTTAGAGGTTTTGACTTATTGTTTTATGACCGGCCGCCTGCCTGACATCAACCCTCCTTGGGAATACTCGTTGCGCCGTCGCGCGGGTGACCCAATGTGCTTGCTGATATTATGCACTGGGTCCCAAAAGATATGCTTCACAATCTTATTGCCGACAACTAAGCAGACTATGTACTTCTTGGTGGAGTCTACTTGAAGTTCCTCGACCCACTCATTCAGTTTTGCTAGGGATTTGGTTCTGATACATCGTAAACTAATACCTATAACTAATAATTCTAATGCCATTTACCGGGCGCAATGCCCAATCGAGGTGCTAAGAATTTTCTAACATAAATTTTTCGACTTATAGGGAACGTACCCGTGACCCATTTTTGACAATTTTTACCCCCCTCCCCCCTCGGTGACCACCCGTAGTATATGACCAAGTGCCCCTGTGACCAAGCGTGGTATTTTGAAGACTCCCTCGCCCCCCCTAAACGGGTCACGTAGTATGGGTACGTTCCCTTAGTCGCTTTTGTGCCTTGTTGCACCTGATGGTAAGCGCAGGCAGAATCTAAGATGGAGCACACGAATCCAAGTAACAAAGATATAGAGGGATTCCCCTATACCCCTCTGGCTCTCACATACACACAACGGAACACAGTGAACTGCTTAGCTTAGCCAGGCGGACCGTATATATCCTACCACCAAGCGTACCTACCCCTGTAGTGTTATTGAGTGTCGTGTTCTTATGTCCTGCACTTAATTCTGATTGCCAGGGTCTGATGCTTGGATCAGAGATGCTGCAGCCAGCGAGCATACTGAATAGCATACGAAAACAACCTACGTTCTATATATATATAAAAGGAGAAGCTGACTGACTGACTGATCTATCAACGCACAGCCTAAACGGCTGGGGTTAGAAACTTGAAATTTTGACAGTAGGTTCATTTTGTGACTTAAACATCCACTAAGAAGGGATTTCTCGAAATTCAACCCCTAAGGGGGCGAAAAAAAATCACGCAAGCGAAGCTGCGGGCAAAAGCTAGTACAAAATAAATATTTAAGTCTTAAATCAACATCTAGGCATCAAACCCCAGACATTACGCACAGCACCCGCATCTTGCAATCACTAGTCAAATGAAGCTGTTCTACAAAGGAAAATAGAGTTCCACTTTCTTGAAACTAAACACGCCGGTTAAATACACACACTTTATAAAGATGAACGTTCTAGTTTTAAGAAGAGATGCTCCCAAAATATACACACGACAACTATGTGTAGACGGAGGGACTACGTAAACTTAGTATGTACCGTAGGGGAATGAAAAGGTTCGCCAGTTTTCAAATTCATTCCTTTACCACATCGCGGGCACATGTTACCTTTTCAAACTGTTGAACGGGACAGACCAATGCATGGAAAATTATGTTTAATTATTTGGTAGCAAAGATCAAAATTGCCTTTTACCTCCATATGATGTAGCCATGTAGGTAATGTCTTTGATTTGATTTAAGGAGTTTTGTTGTAATAACTTTGGCATCAATCAAATCGTTGATTAAATAAATTGACATTACTGGTATCTGTCAGAATGTCACCATTATAATTTTTAATATCCTGTCAAAAAATACTTATATGTTCATTTCTATAATATTGGCAATACATAGTCGGTAAAATACTTTGTTTCTTGCAATGTGCAAGCAAAAATAGACCTTAAGGTGTTATAACCTTTTCATTCCCCCACTGTACCTACTTAGTCAGAATGTAGGAGAATGTTGTGAGTTCCTTTATATAGCTCAAAAGAGCTTTTTAAAGAAAATCTAGGCCTAGAGAGAGCTAAGACACGCGATTTGATTTCACACATTCTTGTCAGGCGTTATTACGAGTTTAACAATATAACATCACCCCTGTATTTCCCTAAGGGTTGGGCAGAGGTGTATAGTAACACCCTCATTTCGCCGTTATATTAAAGTCCCACGTAATAGGGGGCGAGCCTATTGTCATCAACCGGGCACACATCCAAACTCCGGGCTGCTACTGAGGAATTCAACACGGAAAAATCCAATAACACTGCCCGACCTGAGAATCGAACTCAGAACCTCACGATCAGCAGTCGCGCTTGCCACCACTAGACCAATGAGGCAGTTTAATAATAATAATTTAACGATTTTACGACACGTTTGGTGCAGTGGCTGAGCGATTGGCTTTGTGGTACGGGTCCCGAGTTCGATTCCCGAACGGAACAAATATTTGTATGGCCTAAAAATTGTTATTTCAAATCTGGGTGTTTGTGCATGTAAACGCCCCCACGATACAGGAGAAACCTTAGAGTGGGGCAAAAATTGTTAAAAAAACGAACAAATATATTTAAACACACTCTCTCTTCTATAAAAATGACGTCATACTTGAAGTCGACTATGAATAATTAGCAATACATTAGTAGCATATAAATTAACTGAATTATTAATAAGTCTCTAAGTACCTAATCGAATTGCTTCATATTCATTATCAGTAATAACGCTATGAGGTGGCTACATACTATTCTAAAATTATTTGATAATTAACCATTAACACAATATGATATGAAGAAATATACAGAAAAAAGAAAACAAGTTTTTTATATGGCGGACATAAACAAAAATTATTTATATAATGTTCTGCCTAGCTTTTTCCTAACCATTTTGGGGTTAGCTTCCAGTCTAACAAGATGCGGCTGAATACCAGTATTTTACACGGAGCGACTGCCATCAGACTTCCGCAACCCAGTTACTGGGCAATGCCGATATCCTAAGGTTAGACCGGTTGTCTGACTTCCCGTAACGGTAATAGGTATTCGTATGACACCCGGGGACTGTTTAATGTGCTCTCTGAAGCACAAAAATATAAAAATTATTATCAAAGAGTATTTATTTAATAAAGGTAAAAAAATAATAAGTTAAACAGTTTTATCTTGCAGTACCCCTGCAGCATCAGGATTTGAGAATTGAAGGTTGAAACTATTATAATGTTGTATTGTCATGGGAATTTAATTTGTGTGCGACGTTTCAGGAGAATCGGTTAAGCAGAAGTAGTTGAAAAATAACATAACATCACGCCTGTATTCCCCGAAGGGCGGGGTAGAGGTGTATAGTAACACCCTCATTTCGCCGTTATGTTTAAGTTCCATTTAATAGGAGACGAGCCTATTGCCATCAACCGGGCACAACTCCAAACTCCGGGATGCTACCGAGGAATTCCACAAGGAAAACCCAATAATATTTTGCCCGACCTGGGGATCTAAACCCAGGAACCCAGTTCAAAAATCTGTCGCAAGATTTGAAACAAACAAATATACGAAGTGAAGCTAATTAAAACCGTTTAATAAAAAAACAAAGAAAACAAGTTTATTATATGACGTAAACTAACAAACAAAAGCAAAAAACAGTTGAGGAAATGTGCTTCGTGCAAAAGGTAAGTTGTGTGGAAACCGTGGTAAGTTGTGTGATGCGGAAGAATGAGGAACGTGTCGTGAGGAAAGTTTTGAGTATGAATGTAGATGGTTATAAGAGTAAAGGAAGACAAAGAAAAATAAACGACAGATGGATAGTGTGAAAGATGATATGGCTAGAAAGGGGGGTGACTACTGAGATGACGGCTAATAGAGATGTATGGAAGAAGAAGATATGCTGTGCCAACCACAAAAAAGTTGGGATAAGGACAGGAGGATGATGATAATGATAATCCGTGCAATAAGTAATCGCTCAGTCTACTGTTCAGTATCTTTGAGCTATTAAGTGTGTCACAGCAACAACTGTGTAACAGCAGTGATAGCCTAGTGGTATGACCATCGGACTGCCAAGTCATAGGCCGTTTTGCGCGGATGTGACTCATATTTTTCCCCAAGTTTCTTTTCAGTTTTGTTTACTTTTATTTTATTTTGTGCGTCATGTTGGCGCGAATAAATAACTTTTCTTTCTTTCTTTTCCTTTCTTTCTTTCATAGGTCTCGAGTTCGAACCCAAGGCACGCACCTCTGACTTTTTGGATTCATGTGCATATTGTATACTTATCACTTGCTTAAAAACTGTGAATGGAAACATCGTGAGGAAATCGGCACGTCCGAGAAATATTTCTGGACGACATGTGAAGCCAAGTCACAGAGGCCCATGGGTGGCATAAACTCTGACACCAGGTTAGTCACTAACCACACGAAAAGAAGAAGAAGGTGTGTCCAACAGTTTTAAGCCTAGAATTTGAAGCCATTATTGCATATACTTACATCGTTCCATAACTTTTCTTATCACTCGGTTCTAAATGCGGCCAGAGTACCTTAAACGGCTTCTATAGATTAACCACAAGCATAGTTTACTAAAACAGTTTGTAACTTCTGCTAACTTCATACATCGCGTAATTTAGTTACCTACTGATAATCCAATATTTCAATTTAGATGCATACACAGCAAAATCGAATTTACTAGAGTAACAATGATGTTACTTAATTGTATTTATTTGCCGATAACCCTAGTAACAGGCAGAGATAGCTTAGCGGTTGAATGTTTGCCTTTCATGCAGGAGGGTCTGAGTTCGAACCCAGCTAGGGTTACCAGATGAAAAAATCAAAAGGCCTGATTTCCGTTGAAAAATCCTGAGATTTTTTACAGAGAATTTTCTCTCAAAAGTACTAAACGATTTAAAAAAGTCGTAATATTATCGTTTTTATACACTGCGGATCTCGCTCACGCGTTGCACACCGCACTCAAAGCGATAAATAAGTATTGATTCTAGTTGTGCAATTATTAACAATGGAAGATTATTCTTAGTTTGTTAACTTTTTATTAGAGATCTTTAAAATGTAAGCTGTATTTTATTGAAAATTCTAAAAATCCTGAAATTTAATGGGATTTACAAAATCCAGCCGCAATTCTGAGAAGAGTCCAAATATCCTAAAATCTCAGGACAAATCCTGAGATATGGTAACCCTAATCATCCTAGCCCCCACCTTTCGAATTCACGTACTGATCAGAATTTGATTATCACTTTCGTTAATGGTCAAGGATAACATCGTGAAGAAATATGCACACCTGACAAGGCTCCAAAAAAGATCTCGATGGTATGTGTGCCAACCCGTACCAGGCCAGCGTGGAAGACTAAGGCCTAAACCCTTCTCATTTTGAAAAGAGGCTCGCGCCCAGCATGCCCTCGAGAAATATCTCTCAGGCATGCCGGTTTCCTCACGATGTTTTCCTTCACCGTTTTTAAGCAAGTGATAATTCATACAATACGCACATGAATCCGAAAAGTCAGAGATGTGTGCCTTGGGTTCGAACTCAAAACCTATGAATTGGCAGTCCGACGGTCACACCACTAGGCTATCACTGCTTCTAATTCATCAATGTAAAATACTGACAACCGTACTCGGTTAGACGGGAAGCCGACATAACATTCTTTATGCCGGATTCATTCTTGCCTCAAAACTGGCTCGTTGGTCTTGTGGTGGCAAGCGCGACTGCTGATCGTGAGGTCCTGGGTTCGATCCCCAGGTCGGGCATTCCTCAGTAGCAGCCCGGAGTTTGGATTTGTGCCCGGTTGATGGCAATAGGCTCACCCCCTATTACATGGGACCTAAACATAACGGCGAAATGAGGGTGTTACTATACACCTCTGCCTAACCCTTGGGGGAATACAGGCGTGATGTTATGTTATGTCATTCTTTATGCACGTCTGCATACAAAATATATGAATCCGATAGCGTCAGATGCACCTACTGATGCGTAACGACACGAAACGTTAGTGTGATACCAACATTAGAAATCTATACTAATATTATAAAGCTGAAGAGTTTGTTTGTTTGAACGCGCTAATCTCAGGAACTACTGGTTTGAACTGAAAAAATATTTTTGTTGGATAATCCATTTATCGAGGAAGGTTATAGGCTATATAACATCACGCTACAACCAATAGGAGCGGAGCATAAATGAAAAATGCTGCAAGACGGGAAAAATGTCCACCCGTGCGAAGCCGGGACGGGCCGCTAGTGACAAATAACGATGGAATATATGGCTTTCAATCAGGAACTGAAAGCGGTTACGGTACGAGGTTCCTCCTCCTCGCGTCGTGTTCCTCATTACTGAGGGTCGTGATTCCCCGTTGGATTATTTTTTTCTCTGACAACCTTGCGCCACCTGTGATTGTCTTTGGCGATGTGGAATGCCTCGTGGAGTTTAGTGTCTAAAGCTTTGCGGATCTGGTCATACCATCTGATAGGGCTTCGACCTTTGGAATGTTTGCCATCGATTTGGCCAGTTACCATTAGTTGCTCGAGGTTATGGCAATCTTTCCTGACAATGTGACCAAAGAACTCCAATATCCTATGGAGACAGATGGTAGACAGTCTGGTTTTAACACTGAACTCCTGTAGGTACGAGGTTACGATACCTTTAAAATTTAAGTTTTTTTTTCTATTCGACTGCTTGTCTTGCGGACCGTTTCTACGTTACCAGGCAGTTATTGGTGAGACCTGAAGGGTCTCCAACCAATGGGGACGAGAGTAAAATACTTAACCTAAGCTAACTACTATTACTACTACTAACATCATGACTAGCTAGCAACAACAGCACTAAGGGCGGCCCCTAATGGGACTCGGACCTCGGCTTAGGGCGTTGCTTGCGAGAGGACTGGGAGAGAGACAGCTTGATGAGGGCTGAAGTAATGGTGTGACTGCGGAGTCAGAAAAGACGACCGGCTCCGCGGCTGCGGCGGGTGAGGACGGTGGATCAGGGAAAACTATAGGGATTCCGGGCCGTTATCTTATAAAGGTTGGGCCATGCCTCTATTTAAGCCTTTTACGATTTCGATACCGAAAAACACCGAAAGATGAATGAATCATACTAATGCTATCTGGGGCTTCATAGCGAAGGACAGGCTGGCGCGACGATTCATCAATGAAAACCCTTATTTATAAAGGTTTAGGTACCGATACCGGAATAAACCGTTCACATTCTCAGACTACATTTCGGTACCGACATATATTTAAGTATCGTAATATTTAGGTAATCAAAATTCAGGGGTATGACGTCATACCATATTTTAAACGTATCTTAATTTTCAGGTTATTCAGTACCTGTGTTCATTAATCAAACTATTCCCAAGGAGGGTTGATGTCGGGCAGGCGGCCGGTCATAAAACAAAATATTAATAATTTGAATAGGTTTTTGCGATCTATTTCCGTCCCACCCCTCCCGCAAACCTTCCCAATTGAGCGCAGAGACACCTGCATCTCAGACTGATTTCTCCTGTGCAATATTAACGAAATCGTACTTTCGTATTTCCCTGTTTCCTTCTTCAAATCTGGACCGATTTTAATATTTTTTTCTGTAATAATTTAAGAAAGACTTCGGTTGTCTGTATGTTTTTCTTTTATTTTTTATATTCGTCAAATTTGTTTGCCAGCTCTTTGAAAACGGCGGTAAAACCGGTCGAAATTTGTAAAATTTTAACGTTTCTAGTTCTCTTAATAATTAATTTATTGACAAAAGCAAAACATAGGGACATAGTGGTGGTAGATATTATGTATCATATGGTAAAACATATTTGCTCTAGTGACATTATTCAAGGAGGAAACTGAGGAATACGTTTGTATGGAAAATTTAAGAATTACATGTTGTGCCGACCCCACCTAGTGTGGGATAAGGGTAGGAAGAAGAAGAAGAAGCTTTCATTCATCATTCTGTTATGCACAAAAGCCATAGATTGCATCGCTAACCTTGCATCGCAGGCGCCTCCGCTGTAACCAGTTAGTCACGGATTGACGCGCGTGATACCTTATCTTATCACTAGAGTGGCGACCACAAATTGTGCAAATAAACTAATGAAACAGCACCACTCTACGCCTACACTACGTATACGGCCAGCGGAAAAGGTTCGTTAAAGGTTATTTCTAGCTAACTTTATTATTAGTTGGGTAGAGGTCATGAATGGGTGCTGATTATTTGAGATGTTTGGTTAGGTTTCAGAGGATTTAATAAATTAAAGGTATGAAGATTTCTTTGTTATTCTAGATGTAAGAGGTTTGGTAGGTAGAAAGGGTAGCTATGTGCTACAAATTAATTCAGCGAAATATTCTTGATGGAAAATTCGTCGTGATGGTTACGAGATAATGGCAACTTCAAGCACTGTTTTCTACATCAATCTATCTAATGGTGAAGTTCGCCGGTGGCAACCGAATATCAATGGTCAATTAGTCACTAACCACACGAAAAGAAAAAGAACGGATCCGTTAAAACGGATCCGCTGTGTGAACGGGCAGTTAGGCGTCAGTTTTTCACGATCAGACATAGTTTTACGGAAACAAAATATAACGCACCATACCTACTTATCAAACACAAACTAAAAACTTTCCTCAACGTTATAAAAACTTATCCAATCTACAATATTTTAAAACAAAAACTAATCTATCCTCCGCTCATAAACTAGCCGAGTTTTCTCAGCTAAAATCAATTTTACAGAGCCGAGAGTATCCCAAAGGCCTACCCTACTACAGGCGTTAATTAAATACGTATTTCAACATTTTCAAGCATTTCAAGTAGAAGCTCAAGTCAAGACTAATTGCGCTGTGAAATTGTAGCACTTACTAAAACGTTTTTGAGAAATTATTTCCTTTTGTAAAATTAAAGCAACCTAAAGTTAAGTGGTGGCAGTTAAGTGAGCGGTAATATTCTATCGATTTTTCTGTCGTCTATGGGTATGGTTTCAATTAAATATTTAGACGGGTTTTGTTCCATACATGAGTGATTGACACAAATGGGTGCTTGCCACCCTAAGAGAGCAATAATGAAACAGAAATTATTCTACTGACTGAATTATTATGAGACCGTCTTGTTGGTTTAGTGGTCTCAAGCGCGACAACTGAGCATGTGCTCCTGCGTTCGATCCCCAGGTCGAGTGGAACCATTTCTAAAGAATACTCTTTCATAAAAAAAGGAATTTTCCCAATCGGTTTATAATTTGACGGTGTTGTGAGATAACAAACATTAAAAAAAGATAAAAAATACAGCCGAATTGATAACCTCCTCCTTTTTTTGGAGGTCGGATAAATATAATAAGTATGTTTAAAAAAATAATAGTCACTAGCCTTTTCACTAGCTGTTGAATTACGTTGGCAAGTAGGTATGAATGAATCTACTAACGTAGGTTGTGATAAGACTGTTTTAGATAACTGACGTCATCCCCAAATTAGCCGAACAATGACATTATCTGAAACTTATTTAGTAACGACATTTTTATCCTGATTAACCGGGTCATTTGTTGTGTCCATTTTTGGATTAGTCAAGGGATCATATTAGTTAATTGTAAACTTGCGGCATTCCTCAGGAAACTACGTAAAAATAATAAAAAACTTAATAAAATAAACGAGGGGAATGCCAAAAATTTTTTAAGAACTTTAGAGAGGCATTTCTAGCAGTAGACTGCATGTGATGTACCTATCACAGTAAACTCTTTTGCTCAACAGATCTAAGTACAAATAATAATAGATTCAGGCGTAATAGCTAGTTCACACAGAAACTGTTTACAGGATCCGTTTTAGTGGATCCGTTTTTATTTTGGTGATGGCGCCTGTATTTAAATAAGTGAGTTCGCATACACCACAGTATTCCGTATCCAGTAAAAAATACTGGATCCGTTATTTTTATCGTATCCTGTCTGCCAAATGCGACGCAGCTGCCATTTGTTTAACTGATCCGTCGGTACAGATGTGAACAACACATCCAGTAACGACGGATCCGTTAAAACGGATCCACTGTGTGAACGGGCGCTTACTTTGCGGAAATCCATGACATACAAGCATAGAATTACAATATTTAGAGTTAATTCCGAAAAACAACTTGATCAAGCTAGGGGCATCCTCAAGAGATGTTGAGTCGTCGACTGCTTGGACGCTTTGCCCCGTGGAGGGGCGAAACACGTGTCGTATCGGTTCGGGTTGTTTATTGTTATATTAAACGCATCTTCTGCATTTACATAATATTTGCAGTCGGTGCTGCATACTTGCATTCAAGCTTAATAAACTAGTTTAGCCGAATTAACACTAAATATTGTAATTCTATATTTGTAAATCTAAGTACGTCTCTGGAGGCTCTATTGACTAGAAATTCGCTCCAAAATTCAAGCAAATACTTCTTCACCCTGCCCTTATCTCACACTAGGTGGGGTCGGTACAACATGTATTTCATAAATCCATGTTGTTAGAGGTTTTGGCTTATTGTTTTATGACCGGCCGCCTGCCTGACATCAACCCTCCTTGGGAATATACGTTGCGCCGTCGCGCGGGTGACCCAATGTGCTTGCTGGAATAATGCACTGGGTCCCAAAATGATATACCTCGACCCACTCATTCAGTTTTGCTAGGGACTTTGGGTCTGACACAATGTAAACTAATATAGCACCGTAAGCGTCCCTGCATAAACTTGAAACTTCACGTACTCCGCATTCGACATCGTTAACAGTTGAAATTACAGCGATTTATACAAAAAAAATAAAACTCTAAAAATATTTTTTATAAAATATCGTATTGATATTCTGTTGCCACGGCGATGATACAAGCAAATACATACCTCACATATCCCTTCCTCGGCGGATAGTCCTTGTGGAAGACGGAGTGGTTAAGGATCATCTTCTCGTCACCCGTGTCCAGCCACGACCGCTGCAGCACGAAGTCGCGGTTCTTGAGGGGGGCCGGGCATGACACTGGGAACAAAACGGTCTGCGTTACGCAATGTTCGTCACATACCAAGTACGAGACTGGGGACTCCCTGTGCGGTAGACGGCACTCAGGGAAATCATATTTGAAGTTACAAGTGATATAAACAATGATAAGTGCACTTGACTGTATTTTTGAATAGTGAATAATGAGTAAAAGATGCAAGATTTTATATGGAGATCTTTTGATAATAACTTTTGTGAATGACAGTCATGTTTACCGTAAATAGTTTACGAGTATGTAGGGATTTATTGATGTGCGTTTTTCGGGATTTCACGACTATTCAGACACAAATTACGGTCCCACTGTTGGGCTTCTAAGATTGAGATGGGTGTAGGACTGAGTCCAACACGCTGGCCTAAGTATTATTTAAACTATCCACAATTCCAAATATGCAGGCTGTTATAAAATTAACTCTATGAATTTTGTCGATACTTGGTATTGAAAATTGAACAACTTTCGTAGAACAAATTTTCGAAAGTCGGTTTTTTATACTTTTCCATACAAATCAAATACAATATTTTTTGACGTACCTAACAACGTCTAATAAAACGATGAAAGGCAGCATACACGAAAAAACGTGACTCATCGTCACGTTCCTTCTGAGGCGAGCTTGCGAGCGAGAGCGCGCAACAAGCGATAGAGAGGCACGATGTTTTGTTATGACGTTGTCACGTTAAAGTATCGTCCGTAAACCGACTTTACAGACAACCATTTTTTTTTATTTGTACCATAAAAATAAATAAAAAACCATGAATTTAAGTAAATTTATATTTATATATTAATATATAATGAAAATACGTAAATTTAATTTAAAAAGTGGTTCAGTTTCCGATACCGAGTAACCGCACAAAATTCTTAGAGTAAATTTTTTTACACCTTCTAGAGATACATTGAAATGGTAAATACATAGCACCTGAAGCCACAACGTTTGAAGAAGGCACTTTCCAGCCCAGTGAAATAGCCCTACCAGTACTTAAAAACACGTTATCCTATCATAAAATTTGCCAAAGCAGTAACAGGATACAAAGTAACGCCTTCAAAGTAGAACACAATAATAGGAACGATATGTCAAGAAACTATTTACGACAGCTTGTTAAAAGTTTACAGTAAGCGTAGTAGTTCTGGACAAGTTTACAAAGTGATTTATCTTGTCTAAAATGTGTCTTGACTTCTTGCTTACTATACAGTTTATAAAGGAGGCAACCTAAGGCTCTATTAACAGGGTACCTACAATACAATACAATACAATACTCTTTATTGTACACAAAACAACATTACTATAAAAATAGAGATGTACAATGGGCGGTCTTATCGCATTGGGCGATTTCTTCCAGACAACCTTTGGATGGACATGAAGCCTACCTACTGTAGATTTCTCGCGACTTTGAATATTTAATAATGGCCGGTTCCTATGACCAAAAACGAATCGTTTTACTTACCAATAGTAGCAATTTTCATTGCCGAACTTTGTTTATGAATAGATTTGTAAGCAAATTTAAACTTCGATAGCTAGTAACGTATGTGAGGGCCTTATAAATGCAAAGCTATGGGATCTTTGCTTAGTTATTGTTACAGATACAAGAGTCTTAATTTTAACTAATCTTCTTCTTCTTCCTGCCCTTACCCCACACTAGATGGGGTTGGCACAACACGTATTTCATAAATCCATGTTGTTAGAGGTTTTGGCTTATTGTTGTATGACCGGCTGCCTGCCTGACATCAACCCTCCTTGGGAATACTCGTTGCGCTGTCGCGTGGGTGACCCAATGTGCTTGCTGATACTTGCTGATGTATTATGCACTGAGTCCCAAAATGACATGTTTGTCAATCTTATTGTCTTTCTTAATTTTAACTAATAACGCTCGGTAAACCATAGGATTCAGGCATAAGTATCCTACGACAATCCTAAGGGACTTAGATGCATCACGACACGACACGTAAGTCTAGTGTGCATCTGGCATTAGTGACAATTAATTTAAAGGCCTCTCGATTACCTAAAATTGCAAGTTTTTTTACATTTAGGCCGGGACCGCACTTGTACAGCGACAGCGACGCGACGGCGATTTCGTGAAAACAAACTCATGTAAACATTTATGTACGTAGCCGCACTGCAGAAGCGACAAGCGAAGTTTATTTGTTCATATCGTAAAGAAATTTCAAATGTTCTATAAGTAATGGGGGTGTGGGGGGTGCGGGTGTCCGCATTCAATAAAATTATTCAGCGACCCTTGACGACACTTGAATTTCGTACGACAAGCAGCGGTGTGACGGCGATTTGTCACGATTTGCAACAAAATATGCGGTGATGTACCTGAGCGGCCGCACTGCCTCGCGGCGTTCGTGCGAAAAAGCGTGACATATTCGAGCGAAGAGGTGCGGCACTGTGCGCCGGTCTCCTGCGGCCATATTTTTGTTAGAAATATGAACATGTTTTTCTAACAAGATTGCGGCGTCGCTTAGCTGTTTACTGTGCTGTGATTGGTCCGAGTGTTCACTAAACATGTTTTGTTAGATTTTTGTCCTAGGAAACCCGGCTTTATAGAACTTGGCATTGACATCCATTTGGATCTCAATTCTTGGCAGAGCCGACAATTCCGCACGTCCTTTGTATCAAACTAGACCCCTTTATGCTTTTGATAGAATTATTATTACATAACCTACGCCCGAGAAGAATGTTGGACCATTTTTCACAGGCTACCACATACAGGATGTAAACAAAATAATTTAATTCCTTCAAACCTCATGATGTACTTCTGACATAGATTAAGCCTTATTTTTATTTTTTTTAGTTTGTTAAGGTTGTCTTGGAGAGGTAAAGACCGCCCATTATGCATTTTTGTATTTAAATAGTTTTTCCTGTTGTGTTAACCTAGTGTATGTACAATAAAGAGTATATAAATAAATAAATAAACCCTGAAAGAGATAACTTTGGATTAAATAAAAAAACATACAAGAAGTAAACGTTTGTTCCTAACGTGAGTCATTTTAGCGCCCCGAGCGAATTGCCCAGTATCGCTCGCCGTGCGGTTATTTAACTCGGGGCGCTAAAATGACTCACGTTAAGAACACATATTTACTTCTTGTAATATTTTTTATTTGAATCCAAAAGTATTCCTTGCAGGGTTAATCTATGTCAGCAGTACATCACGAGGTTTGAAGGGTTTACATGATTTCGTTTCCACCCTGTATTTATGACACAGATTAATTCAATTATTCCCTAATCTCCAAAACACCGAGCAAATAAATTAATGATCCCTTATACACAAACATAAATCATGATTACCAAAGTTCCAAGTTCTTCGGGAAATGAAATGCCATAAGTTCGAGACGAGAAGAAACTTGGGACTGCGTTGTTCGATCATTTATTATATCGCCGATAAGACGAGGTTCTGCCACAAACTAAGTGAGAAATGAATAATTCTAACGTAAATGGATGGTTGGCGATTAATTTTGTTACAAGAATAATTTAAATCGTTGAGACTTTTATAGCAGGCAAAAATGTTAAAAGTTCAATTTATTGTGTACATAGCATAACATCACGCCTGTATTCCCAGAAGGGTTGGGCAGAGGTGTATTGACACCCTTATTTCGCCGCTATGTTGAAGTCCCATAAAATAGGAGGCGAGCCTATTGCCATCAACCGGGCACAAATCTAAACTCGGGGCTGCTACTGAGTAATTCCACACGGAAAAACCCGATAACACTTTGCCTGACCTAGGGATCGTACCCAGTACCTCACTATTCAGCAGTCGCGCTTGCCACCACTAGACCAACGAGGCAGTTATCGTGTACCTACCTACATAAAATAGCGTAGCTATACAAGGTTAGTCGGAAAGGGGCTACTAAGCCGCGGGCCACCTAAAGTATCACTGATGACTATTTTAAAGCAAGTGTTAAAATTTGAAAATTCGATAATTTTTATTTGCATGCAAAAAGATTTATACATACATACATACATAAACTCACGCCTTTTTCCCATGGGGGTAGGCAGAAACTATAGAACGCCACATGCTACGACTCTTACATACCCCTTTCGCTTCATCCACATTCATACATCTTGTCAAAAAGATTTATATTTTAGTTTTTTTTAAAAAGAAATCATACCTGCTTTAGTTATGAATTCAGAAAATTATTTTTCTAATCCGTGACCCCTAATATGACCTAAATTGTAAAAACAGCTGATCATAGCTATGGACAATTAGATTTTAGCATATTTTTTACGAAATCTTTGAAAAGCTATTTCTCTTAAACTATCGAGTTTTGAGGAAAGTTGTAGAACAAAATGTATCCCTTATTATAGGTACTTTAACACCCTTTCGTCTTAGTACCCGGGCCATTCTTCGATAAATATTAACAAAAATTGAGTACGTCATTAGCATCATCCCAAAGTTAAGAATGCAGATGTTTAATATTATAATTATGATAATGAAAACTGAAACTATACCGCTGCCGTCAAGCAATAAGACAAGAATAAAAACAATCTGACAATACTATAACGTTAACAACCCGGGAGAAGAATGATTTGTTAAAATAATGTTAAAAAATTTCGAATATTCGCCCACCCCCTTTCCGACTAACCTTGTATAATCGTCTGAGAACAATACGAATGGACGCCGTAATACCCTAATAAAATCCACATCCAACAAGTAAATGTCTGACCTCATTTTTAACTCCAACCATTTTAGACACCAAAAAAACACTAAAAAATGCAGACATGCACCTTGCACAAGTACGAGAAAACTCAAGAGTCCGTAATTGCCTCTTCACCGCGATCGTCGGTTTTCAAACATCATTTTAAAAGAGACTTCAGTAAGAAACGTCTGTGAACACACGTCCACACCATACTTTTGAAAAGAGGGTTCTTATCTATGAAATCTGACTCGTTCATTTAATGGTGGCAAGCGCGACTGCTTAGGGAGCTCGTGACTTGAGCGCGCGGATCATACGATTTGCGAGGTTAAGCTACGCTTGCCGCAGTCAGTCTGTGGATGGGTGACCGTTCGTTACACATCGAGACCCCTCCGTGCCTCGGAGAGTACGTTAAATAGTCAGTACCGGGTGTCATATGAATACCTATGACAGTCGTTACGGGAAGTCAGTAACCCGAAAGTCTGACAACCGGTATAACCTTAGGATATCGGCATTGCCCAGTTACTGGGTTGCGGAGGTCTGATGGCAGTCGCTTCGTGTAAAATACTGGTATTCAGCCGCGTCTGGTTAGACTGGAAGCTGACCCCAACATAGTTGGGAAAAGGCTAGGCAGAACGAAGCGCGACTGCTGATCATGAGGTCTTCCCGGTAAAGTGTTATTGGGTTTTTCCACGTTAAATTCCTCAGTAGCAGCCCAGAGTTTGGATTTGTGCCCGGTTGATAGCAATAGGGTCGCCCTCTATTACATGGGACTTAAACATAACTGGCGAAATGAGGGTGTTACTATACACCTCTGCCCAAACCTTCTGGGAATACAGGCGTGATGTTATGTTTATGTTATTTATGAAAACAGAGATGAGACGAGCTCCGCGATAATTGATGCAGATGTGCCGTCAGTTAGGACAGGTCAACTCGAACCTGCTATGGCACTTTCCTCAAAAGGCCATTCCAGACGTTGCCCTACATCGTTTCACTCGCATAGTTTGTATACTACAATGTCTGGACTTTAAAAGAGACTTTGACCTCTGAGTTTGTTTCGGCTTTTCTTCTCAGAGCTAGTCAGATAGGAAATGCCGGCGCCATCTAGTCTTAAAAAAAACATTACATTGACATGTAAAAGTGTCTGTAACAGATTCATTTACAGAAATAAAAATAATTTATCATTTAAGCTAAGCGAGAAAATTATCAGATGGAGCTACACCTTCGCCTCGACCCACATACAACTTCGTCTAGATCCGTAATAGATCACATTTTATTCAGTTACTCTAATTTAATTCATTCATCCTTGAGCAAACCGCTCGAAGCGCTAAGCAAAATAAGACCCAGTTCAACGCTGAGTACGTTTTCTTGTCTCATGAATCAGAAATCGAGTGTGTTCACGCTCTTTTATTTATTATGGAAATGAAGGAGAATGTTTGCGGTTGGGTCATATAAA
The DNA here is from genome assembly GCA_910594945.2 of Amphipyra berbera. Classification (NCBI taxonomy): domain Eukaryota; kingdom Metazoa; phylum Arthropoda; class Insecta; order Lepidoptera; family Noctuidae; genus Amphipyra; species Amphipyra berbera. The sequence goes on along the minus strand of OU343126.1, from coordinate 18,099,276 downwards.
ACGGTCCGTTTAAGACAATGGAATCTTTTGCGACTGCATAGATTTTCATAGAAGTATATCATTACTTATTGTTACCGTTTTTCTTTTTTTCTCATTTATACGTTGTCCCACACTAGGATTTATCCTGTATCGTGGTTGCGTTTACAGACTCAAATCTCCACACGCACAAATATCTAGACCGGGACCAACTATCTGTAGGTCATACAAATATATGTTCCGTGCGGGAATCGAACCCACAACCCGTAGCATAGAAGCCAATCACTTAGCCACTGCACCAAACGTGTTGTAAACGTAACTATCTCTAGCAGGGATGGCCAACTTCATTCGACCTAAGATCTACTATATATTTACTGAGTAGACTGTGCGATCTACCAATTACATTATCAGTATCTCTTCATTCAACTTATATTAAAATTATATTTTTCTTTGCCTTGCCATGATCGACTGGATTAAGAGCTGCGATTGACAGGTTGGCCATCCTTGATCTATAGAGTCAAAAGTTTTTTTTTTTAAACCGAAAAGTAGCTTACTTTATTTTACATATAAACACAAAATATAGAAGGGGCTCGTGGCTAATTACCAACCACACGGATCATACGATTTGCGAGGTCAGTCCGTGGATGGTCGACCATTTGTTACACATCGAGTCCCCTCCCTGCCTCGGAGATCACGTTAAACCGTCGGTCCCGGGTGTCATAAGAATACCTATGACAGTCATTATCATTATTACAGTCAGAAGCCCGAAATTCTAACAACCGGTCTAACCTAAGGATATCGGCATTGCTCAGTAATGATGGCATTCGCTCTGTTTAAAAAACTGGTATTCAGCCGCATCTGGTTAGACTGGAAGCTGACCCCAAGATAATTGGGAAAAAGCTAGAAAGAAGATGAACGTAAAATATTATAGATCTACCTATATAGTTAAATATGTTGACATTTTATAGCTGCTTTATTAAAAACTAGCTGTGTCCTCACGGCTCCGCCCGTAGCCTATGTAACTCAGTGATAATGTAGCTTTCTAACGGCGAAAGAATGTTTGAAATCGGTCCGGTAGTTTTTAAGTTTATTCGTTACATACAAAAATACAAATCTTTCCTCTTTATAATATTAGTATAGATGTGTCCCCAAAATTGCTCAATAATAATAATAATAATATTTATTTTCTCATCATCACACTCCAGTCACTGGTGTCTGAGATAGGTAAAACCTGTGTTACAGATCATCAGGCTTCCCTCTGAAGAGAGGAATCACACTACCGATACTGAAATTCATTGGAATTAAATAAAACAAATAGTGATTCAAGAATAAATCATTCACACAATTTATTGTTAGTCAAAAGCATTTGGCACAATATGGCTGCGTTCCAAACTGTTGGTAGGCTTCAATAAAAAGCGTCAGCTTTGCTTCATGAACAAATGACCAGTAAACAATCCCGGCGAGCAAGAACTGTCGTATTTGTAGGTACAAATTGTTACTGTTGCTAACACACGTATGAAATATTTATAGTATTACTGTTAGTAGCTAGGAAATTCTACAGTTTTTGTATGAGTAGGTAATGTTCTTCTCTGATAGAATCAAATCAATCTTTATTTGTGAAAAAAAGTGTACATGGTTTTATGATATAATAACTTTTTAACAAAAATAAAACCGACCTCAAATTTTCTATCTCCGAAGTTCTTCATCAGATCTTCACCAAATTTAAATGGGACCACTTCGAAAGAATACTCTTTCAAACAAAAAATAATCATTAAAATCGGTTCACAATTAGCAAACATATCGCGGAACAAACACACAAAAAATAAAACATACAGTCGAATTGAGAACCTCCTCCTTTTTTGGAAGTCGGTTAAAAAATTAGTGTACCTACAAATAATTATTAGTCACTATTTATTAAATTACACTCCTCATTATAATTATTGAGAAAATGTATTAAAAATAACAATTATTATGATTTTTCGAAACTGTAAAATATTTATTAGATAATATAATAATTTATAGCACATCAATCAATGAAATGAAAAGTAAAAAAAACATTTTTTTTTATTAAGTTAAACATTTTTGTTATCTATAGATTATCGTCAAAAACCTTTGTTGGCATGATTATTAAGGACTAAATGATCCCTGAGAGGTCTTCAAATAAGATTCATAGGAATCGTCGAGTAATCTAACGATCATCAAATACCACGAGATACAAAGAGGTAAGTCCCTAGGTAATTAAGTTGTTTCCTAAGGTAGATTGACTTCAACACGGGGATTATTATTCCGGGACACAATAATAAGTCCCAAGCAATCACAGAATGGGTATAAATCTAACACTTTACATTGCAATTTCATAAACTTTAAACCCAACATATTATTATTTTAGGTCAAATAGTACATCTCCATACTAAATAATTCACTCCGGTATTAAAAAGGATATTGAATGTTCTTCAGGCGACGTTTCATAGCTTCTATGTTTTATTAAATTCCTAGTATTTATATTCAACCCTGACACAAATATCACGCATTTATGTTATTCGTCTGGGGTAGAAATGGGGGTAAGGCTAGATCATAAGGCAGTCTTGATAATATAGGAATGCGTAAACTGAGAGAAATTTATGGCCTAAGTTACGCTATAGACCGCTACGACTAAAAGTTAAATAACTTTAGGCGAGTAAGGACGCCGTAGACTGTTACGACCACAGAGTACAGAAATCGTGGTTACGACCAATGATTTTGGGCAAAAAGCAAGTGGGCCTATGCCGTAGACCGCTACGACCAATGATTTTATGCGAAATATTACACAAAGGTGAGTGAAATGTTAAACACAGGCGAGTGGGTCTACGATGTAGACCACTACAACGAATGATTTTGGGCGAAATGTTTAACATAGACAAGAGAATCTACGACGTAAACCGCCACGACCAAATGTTTGGGATGAAAAGTGATATATTTTTAATCACACTGTTTGGTGGACTTGACGGTCTAATTATCGCAGCTAGAAACACCTGCCCAAGGGCTGGTACAGTATTTTTTCTAGGGAGAGTACAAGTGCCAGATATGCAAGGAGTATCCTCATAAATTACTAGAAATTAGTGTTAGTGTTTGATCGGTGTTGATTGTCTGTGGGGGGGCAAGTGTCTCCGTGCCCCCCACCTCCCCTTTAATCCGCCCTTGCCTACTCCCCCTTTGCCATACATATTCTCACAGTTCAGCATTGTCATGCTATCCTTAGAATATCGTCTACGTTCTTACAAGCGTCACGTCCGAATGCTGAAGGAAAGTTCAATGAAATAAAGCTTTATTTAGCATGCTCCCTTGCGATTTAGCGGTAAAACTCAGATTCCCATTTGAACGGCGCCGTTTTATGGATTTTATCTTTTACGACTCGTTCCGCACGTAAAAGATCACGGATGAAAGGTTTTTTGGCAAAGGAGAGTACCTATTCTCAGGGTACTTTTCTTTCAAAAGAACCGAGAACAGTCTACAAAAAAAGTCGATGAATATTTTGAAATTACAACAATAATCATATCAGGAACTGTTATTGATGTTAATCATAATATTATAATTAGAGGAAATTAATTTGTCGTTATTTAATAATTGGCAAGTTTTCATTAATAAAACAATTTCTAAACTTTCAGCAAACATCACTTACTTTTGATGCTGACTATACCTACCAGCTCATGTTAACAGATCAGACCCTGGCACAAGGATGAAAGAGGAAAATGCTAGGTCAAAGAGGAAAGTACCTACCTACTAGAGATGGCATTTTCCCATCAATACAGCTAAACTAGAAGGAAACTGCAATATCACTAAATGGTCCCTAAATGGCACAAAAATAGGCCTTTTCAAAAAAGAGAGGAAATAATAACCTCCACCATCAGATAGCTTACCAGAATAGGAGTTCGGGGTTTAGACTTCCCCTCTTTTTACTATAACTTATCCATATATTATAAATAATAACCTCCACCATCAGGTAGCTTACCAGAATAGGAGTTCGGGGTTTAGACTTCCCCTCTTTTTACTATAACTTATCCATATATTATAAATAATAACCTCCACCATCAGGTAGCTTACCAGAATAGGAGTTCGGGGTTTAGACTTCCCCTCTTTTTACTATAACTTATCCATATATTATAAATAATAACCTCCACCATCAGGTAGCTTACCAGAATAGGAGTTCGGGATTTATACTTCCCCTCTTTTTACTATAACTTATCCATATATTATAAATAATAACCTCCACCATCAGGTAGCTTACCAGAATAGGAGTTCGGGGTTTAGACTTCCCCTCTTTTTACTATAACTTATCCATATATTATAATTATCCCTGTTTTGTGTTTGTTTTTTTCTTTTTCTGAAAATCCGCATGGATGTCCCTCGCCCGGGAAAGACGAGTGGGTCTGCCGGACTCTTACCAGCTAAAAACCAACGGTGTCCCTCCTTCTAACCTGTGGCCGGGGTCACGGAATGCACTATTGCATGCACCGCAACCCCGGTGTATACAAGGTTAGTCGGAAAGAAGGTACTAAGCCGCGGGCCACCTAAAGTATCACTGATGACTATTTTAAAGCAAGTGTTAAAATTTCAAAATTCGATAATTTTTATTTGCATGTAAAAAGATTTTTATTTTAGTTTTTTCAAAAAAAACATACCTGCTTTAGTTATTAATTCAGAAAATTAAGTTTCTAATCCGTGACCCCTAACCTAATATGACCTAAATTGTAAAAACAGCTGACCATAGCTATGGACAGATAGATTTTAGCATATTTTTTACGCAATCTTTGAAAAGCTATTTCTCTTAAACTATCGAGTTTTGGGGAAAGTTGTAGAACAAAAGTCATCCCTCATAATACCCTTTCAGCTTAGTACCCCTTTCCGACTAACCTTGTATTATAATTATCCCTGTATACCTTTTTTTTATTTTATTTTTTATCGTGGGGAAATCCTCATGGACTACCCCCCGTCTGGCGAAGACGGGGGGGTGTGCCGGACTCTTACCGGCTAAAACCACCACGATGTCCCTCCTTCTGACCTAAGGCCGGGGTCGCGGGATTCGCTATTGCATGCACCGTAACCCCGGCAGGTCTCGGCCCACCAGCTTTTCTGGTGGACCTCTTCTGTGGTGGGGCAGTTGCTCCCCTGCCCCACATCCTTCCGACAGGCGCGCGCAGTACACGGCGCTCCATCCTCCCTGGGCCCATTACTGGTCGGGCGACGGGCTCCCAACCCGCCGCCCGCAGGCCACTCACTAGGGTGGCCGGAGATCGTCACGCGCCCTCCGGCGCCCGGTGCGTCTAGCTCGAGAAGGGAGAGAAGAAACGGCCTCCCTTTCCGCTACCTCCTTGGTTGCCATCACCCCCTCGCAAAAGGAGGCGATGGCTTCCCACGCAGTCTCGCTCCCGACCATAGACAGAACCACGGCCGGAAGCGAGAGGTCACCGCCGATCGCCGCGACTCGGTCGCGGTGATCCCTGTATACCCAAGATTTATAAAACAACTTTTATTCAACATAAAAAGTTAAGAACTCAAGAAAAAAAATATATAAGACCGTAAACCTAAGCAATATCGATAAAATGAGGCTATCATGTGAGGTAATGGCGTAATTTCCGAAGCAGCTTAATTCTGCTCGTAACTGCTGATATATGAGCTATTACAAGTATAAGTTAAACGTATAATAAAAAAAATAAAAAAATATGACTTATAACTGCTGATCGTGAGGTCCTGGGTTCGATCCCCAAGTCAGGCAGTGTTATTGGGTTTTTCCATTAGAAATTCCTCAGTAGCAGCCCCGAGTTTGGATTTGTGCCCGGTTGATAGCAATAGGCTCGCCCTCTATTACATGGGACTTAAACATAACTGGCGAAATGAGGGTGTCACTATACAGCTCTGCCCAACCCTTCGAGGAATACGAGGCGTAATATTATTTATGTAGTAAAGTATTATAATTATAACACAGTTCTAGTTACCACTAACGAATAACAGATACAAACTCTAAGATACACATTTGAGGCCATACAATTATCTTTGTTCTAAATTCCCGATGCCAGGATTCTGCGGTTACAACCATACTACATACACCGCCCAGAGTAAATACCATCTGTTGCTGTTTCAAATGCATTCTCTGGAATTTGGTTTAAAGTAAATAATTGTTTAGTGAAATAAACTTTAGACTCTATACCCTACTCGCGGAACGAAAAAATAAAATGTAAACAACATTTGACTACTCTTGCATGCATACATAAACTCACGCCTTTTTCCCATGGGGGTAGGCAGAAACTATAGAAAGCCACATGCTACGACCCTTACATACTCCTTTCGCTTCATCCACATCTTGTCATACACGCATCTTGACTTCTCTCCGTAAAATCGATGAAAAATTTGAAACTTACTTACTACTAATCTATCATCGCACAACCTAAACCACTGGATTTAGAAACTTAAATGACAGTAGGTACTTTTTATAAAGTAGGCATCCACATAGGAGAGATTTTTCAAAATTCCTCCGCTGTGAATGTGTCAAAAAATCACGCAAGTGAAGTAGCAGGCAAAAGCTAGTAGAAATCTATAACGCTTGAAATCGTCACCACATTCTGTCATGTCGTACCATGTTCCGTAAAAAAGGTCTAAGAGTGCATGTCAACTACCCTCGACGCTGCCTCTAGGGGAGTTTATTTCAAATCAATCAAGCGTTTAATCTAGTACGGCTCAGCGGGGGCTGACCACTTTATTAAGTGCCAATTTATATATAATTGTATCGAGAGCACCGTCTGGCGATGCCAGCATTTATCTTCATTATTTTTCTCTTAAGGGATCAGTAGAATTAGGGCCACGTTAGCGAGCAGTAACCTTAATCTAAATAAAATGATCTGTACTAAAGTTGGGGAGCTATTAACCGACTTCCAAAAAAAGGAGGAGGTTCTCAATTCGACTGTATGTTTTTTTTTGTATGTTTGTTCCGCGATATCTTTGCTAATTGTGAACCGATTTTAATGATACTTTTTTCTGTTTGAAAGAGTATTCTTTCGAAGTGGTCCCGTTTATTTATGTTAAAATGTTTTTTTTTATAAATGCTAGGATTGTAACTCTGGTGTCCCTTGTTATAAATGGATACTTTATTCAGTAAAAACCTTTAAGGGCATAGAACCTTTGCGACATAGACATTATACCGGCCGCCATTTTCTTTTTCTAAATTGCGCTACGCCTTGGTACTGGTATATTTGCCGAAACGAGAGTGTCTGCCGAACCCTTCGGGGAATATAAGGCGTGATGTTATGTTTATATTTGGGTAGAGAACAGTTAGACAAATAAAAAATGTTGGCAATATGGTGCACTAAAGTGTCACATTGCCGAGATATTTGGAGGCAAAGGTCGTCATAATATGAGAACAATGACAATCATTGAAAATTAACTAACAACGTGTTTATATACAATCTTCCATAGGAAAATATTCGGACCTCTTGGCTGCCAATTTAGTGCTTTATGTTCTGTTTTCATTAGTACATTTTGTGGTGAAGGCCTGGCCATCTGATCAAGACCCAAATAGCAAAATGAATGTTTGTATATAACCTTTCTCTTGTTCTTTTCGTGTGGTTAGTGACTATCCTGGTGTCAGAGTTAATGGTGCTCATGGGCCTCTGACTTGGCTTCACATGCCTTCGAGAAATATCTCTCAGGCATGCCGGTTTTCTCACGATGTTTTCTTGACCGTTTTTAAGCACGTAATAATTATAACATACGCACATGAATCCGAAAAGTCAGTATATAACTTTAAGATCCCTTTTATCCTAAAAAAATATATCTTGTTAGAAATGCAAAGTAGCTGCGGCTTTTTTAACGGCTGCAGATCGAACAATTCTCGCAACTAACATCACGCCTATATTCCCCGAAGGGTTGTGCAGATGTTTATAGTAACACCCTCATTTCGTCGTTACGTTTAAGTCCCATGTCATAGGGGGCGAGCCTGTTACCATCAACCGGGCACAAATCCAAACTCCGGGCTGCTACTGAGGAATTCCACACGGAAAAACCTAATAACACTGCCTGACCTGAGGATCGAACCCAGGACCTCTCGAACAGCAGTCGCACTTGCCACCACTAGACCAACGAGGTAGTTATATCTCCAAACTAAATACCCTTGGACGCTAAAAACTATACTGGCCTGCAAAAATAAGTATCACACTTTTAAAATTGCAGTAACTTTTTAAGTACACAAGATATATTTTCGAAACAAAAAGGACTCAAAAAAGAGTTTAACTTTGTTACTATAGTTTCAACGAAAGCTGATAAAAATTGCTATAAAACGTTTTTTATTTTAAATCTCTAACTTCTATAGTTTAGAAAAAATTGAAATTTTAAAAGTGTGATACTTATTTTTGCAGGCCAGTGTATATAAGCGTAGGAAGACTTTACTCCACTCAACTAAATGCCAACGGTACACGGTACACAACAGTACACAACAAACAGTCCCTATCATACACTCAGAGTCGCCAATGGCGCTTTGTTTCAACTAACTTAGTAGTTTGTAGGTACTTACCTTAAAGCCTTTAAAACTTAAGCCTTTTAAACTACAGCCACAATAATAATATTATGATCATCTTCTTTACATAATATAAAACAAAGTCGCTCCCGCTGTCTGTCCGTCCCTATGTATGCTTAGATCTTTAAAACTACACAACGGATTTTGATGCGGTTTTTTTAATAGATAGAGTGATTCAAGAGAAAGGTTTATATGCGCCACATTAGTATCTACATTGCACCCGTGCGAAGCCGGGGCGGGTCGCTAGTTTCATATAAACTCATAAATCTTAATATCACGGAAAACATTGTTAAACATTATTTTGTTTATGATGGTGATCCGAATTCATTGCTCCCGAGTGTAATTTTAGTTTAGTAATTATTTCCTAAGAACTCATTTTAAAGGCAATTACTAATTATTGTAAACAAAGAAAGAATAATACAAGCTGTCTCAAAGATATGTCTAAACAGTATCAGGCAACGCTGTACGCTTTCAACTCTTCATCAAACGTCCATTTCTGAACAGCGGAATACCGCTGAAAACACTCCCAAATTCATCCAAAAACGTCTGCACCGCTACAAACAACATTTGCATAGTCTCTACGCTTGTCAAGCGTAGTGATCACAGTAACTATAAGCTATAAATCCTGAAATAAGGTTTGAGCTACACGATGGCTGATAGGCCAGGTCAACTCAACCCTGCTATGGCAATTTCCTCAAAACGCCATTCCAGACGTTGCCCTACATTGTTACACTCGCATAGTTTTTATACCACAACATTGAACTCCGAGTTTATTTCGGCTTTTATTCTCAGAGCTAGTCAGATAGGAAATGCCGGCGCCATATAGTCTTAAAAAAAAACATTGCATTGACTTGTAAAAGTGTCTGTAACAGATTTATTTATAGAAATAAAAATCAATTATCATTAACGCATAAAAAGATGTTGCTGCTTACCTTCTTGCCTTTGAATCTTTTAGAAAGAAAGAAAGAAATATTTTTACAACGTGCACAGAAGAAGAAAGGTTAACCAGAGGGGCTCTTCTTCTTTTCGTGTGGTGAGTGACTAACCTGGTGTCAGGGTTTATGCCGCCCATGGGCCTCTGACTTGGCTTCACATGCCGTCGAGAAATATCTCTCAGGCATGCCGGTTTCCTCACGATGTATTCCTTCACCGTTTTTAAGCAAGTGATAATTATACAATACGCACATGAATCCGAAAAGTCAGAGGTGCGTGCCTTGGGTTCGAGACCTATGACTAAGCAGTCCGACAGTCACACCACTAAGCTATCACTGATGTTAATGGGGGGCTAATAACGTTACATCCAGTCGCAAATGGAAACTATGCAACTGCGTGACAACTGCCGACTGGATGTGCAGTACACTTGCAGTTATAACTATGAATATAAAACTTAAGAGCCCGTTCACACAGCGGATCCGTTTTAACGGATCCGTCGGTACTGGATGTGTTGTTCACATCTGTACCGACGGATCAGTTAAACAAACGGCAGCTGCGTCACACTGGCAGGCGGGTTACGATAAAAATAACGGATCCAGTATTTTTACTGGATTCGAAATACTGTCGTGTATGTGAACTCGCTCATACAACTGCAGGCGCCATTACCAAAATAAAAACGGTACCACTAAAACGGATCCTGTAAACAGTTTCTGTGTGAACTAGCTGTAAATTATTTACCAAACATGACGTTATCAGTCCCTGAACTTTTCCGATAACCCCTCGTTGGAAACTGTAGATAATGCAGGGTTTCAATAAATTACCCAAAAAGTAACACTCACTGGCATAGTAACCGACGTCGTTGTTAACATTGAGGTGTCCTGCGTCTTCAGCGGCCAGCATGTGGGTGTCCCACACCGACCGGTACTCAGGGTCGTGGAGAACATCGTACAGGGCCTCCGGTTCCACGTCATCGAACTCTGCCACCACCTGTGGAAGGCTGGTGGTTATACATCCATTGCAGAACGCGAACTAACTCATTAGTGTCTAAACATAAACGGGACAATGGTGTCGATTCTGTTGCGCGCTTTGACAGGACTAAACTAAACTAAGGGTGTTTGTCTTTCTGTTTTAATAGAAAAAGAAAGTGACAGTTGCGTTTAGTCTAGTTTAGTACTGTCAAAATGTGCTATAGAATCGACACCAATGTTTGTCATATTCTAAGGGAATGTGATTTTAATTAGCTTCACTACGTATATTTGTTTACTCAAAAATGCTTGTAATGTGGTCATTATTTTGACAACCTTCTTTGAGCAAAGTCGACGTTTCCAAGCTGCTTGAATAGGCGCCAGCAAAGTTGTATGGAATTTCATTGCTGGTGAGACCAGCAATTTCCTTTAAAAATCCATTATTGTCGAGTTTTGTTTCAAAAATAATCTGGTGCAAAAAGTTTTTATTCATAATTTGGCTGTATAGGTACAGGCAGCACAATCATTAAAGACTCTTTAAAAAAAAAGGTAAAGCCCGGGGAAGAAACAAATCGTTACTTTAAATAAATTCTTACTATACTAAGCTGGTTTTATTTAAATTACTCGCAGTGTTTGAGTAAAGCACTATACAAGCCTTGGTCCGCAATGACTGCCCTGCTGGCCACGCTATGATGGCCTCGAGCTTAGCTTAGCTACGCTCTCGGCCTTCAAGCTTGGTCATCATTGCAGCCCTTGCTGTCCGCGCTATAAAGGCCTCGACCTTCGGTCCGGCCTTTATTCTAGCTTGTCCATCAAGAGCTGCAATGCTGACCGCGCTGTGATGGCCTGGAGCTGCGCTACACTGCGCTTTCAGCCATCATCAGTGCTGCCAGCAACGCAGTCATTACAGACCGCGGCAGTAATGTACATTTGAATCAAATCTAGCGAGAGATTTTATAACTACTTCTTCTTAACAGATTCTCCTGAAACTTTGCACACAAATTCAATTTCCATGGCAATACAACATTATAATAATTTCAACCATTAATCCTCAAATCCTAATGCTGCAGAAGTACTGCAAGAAAAACCATTTAACTTAAAAGGTTTTTAAGGGATTATTTTGAATTCCATCCTCGCGTTTCCATTGTCAGACTAACCCCTGGTTTCCGAAACGCTGATCAATATAATTTATTAAATTACGTGACAACAAATTTGATTGGTCGACTAAATTACTAACAACCAATCACATCACTTGAGATTTGAGAGCCGATTAGTATTGCATTGACCAATCTTCCAAAAGCCTTCTAATAAGTAAATATTAAACTGTCCTAAGGGAATATTGACAATATCACTGCGTCTGATGATCGCAGTAAACTGTTATCACCGCAAAGAAGACTCGTCCAGATATTAATTGGTCCTTTCTTGCCACAGGAAGATTGCGAGCGATTTTATTTATTTATTTAATGTTTACTTCAGATCGACAATCCATATTTTTGTTAGTAATACTTAGAAATATGTTCGTGGAGGGGCTCGTGGCTAATTACCAACCGCGTGGATCATACGATTTGCGAAGTTAAGCTGCGCTTGCCACGGTCAGTACGTGGATGGGTGACCGTACGTTACACATCGAGACCCCTCCGTGCCTCGGAGAGCACGTTAAACAGTCGGTCCCGGGTGTCATACGAATACCTATGATAGTCGTTACGGGAAGTCAGAAGCCCGAAATGTCTGACAACTGGTCTAACCTTAGGATATCGGCATTGCCCAGTAACTGGGTTGCGGAGGTCTGATAGCAGTCGCTCCGTGTAAAATACTGGTATTCAGCCGCATCTAGTTAGACTGGAAGCTGACCCCAACATAGTTGGGAAAAAGGCTAGGCAGATTGATTGACTTAGAAATATGTTAGTAAACAATAATAATACATCTAATTTATTATACCGACGTCTTGACAGGCATCTGTACACACTGCCACAGTATTGGACACTCAGTTCGGCTAGCCACAACGCTAAGAATGCCGTTGCTACTACCTCGGACCCGACTCAGCAATGATGCAGCTCTCTTTCCGAGGATGGCATGAAAGCCATCGGTACGAGCATCAGCAAACATGCCCGAAACGCTACAGTGCCTCGGCAGCCGCATCAGCATTCTAAAGGCATTGTTATGCTGTACGCCGTTTATAAAATGTAAAAAAATGGTAATAGATAATATTGAAAAAGATATTTATCACCCTTGAAGAAAGGGTAGAAGTTAGATTGGTAATTAAAATGGCGAAGTGACGACATGCTATAAGACATGATTAAGCAGTTACAACTTTTTTCATTACAGTGGATTAAGACTAGAGATTAAGAGTTAATTTTCCCCTCCTCGCCTTTGCTAGGAGCGCCGTTATTATTAGACCAGTATCGTTCATAATGGTACACATACTTTTTTTTTTCGCAGACAGGGTCCACAGGAATCCAAATAGCAAGATATACGAAATTCAAATTCAAAGTTTGTATTTCGGATAGGCACAGTACATGCACTTAGGAAACGTCTCGACAATTTAGTTGCACGGTTCCAAAAAGTAGATCCTATGGAGAAGATAAGAAACTCCATGGATACTCTTTTAAAATAATTTGCTGTACAATCGGGTATTGTTACAATGCGGTGCTTAAAATTAAAATTATGTAAGAACAATGCAGGTTAGTGTAATAACAAAATACAAAATGTCAATAATAATTTACATTTTGATAATGCTACAGGTGCAGCAAAATCAGGCTCGACCATAATATTATGGGAATCCAACACTGTCATCAGCAGTCTTATTATACTCCGAGTCAAAATGTTACACTAATGATGACAACAATAACAATAACAATATGATCTTTAATGGATTAAAATAAATGATTTTTGAATTTGAATTTGAATGGCTGCATTGTGCTCCCATTTACAATATATATGTAACACAGACAACAGATCAATAATGTGGTTACGGATAATTTATGGTGTATAATAAAAATGTCAAAAATAAATTGAGAGAAAAACAAGTACCTACATAATGTATAAAATGTCAATAAAACATGCTACGATGATTGAACGAGTAGAGTACGAGTAGAGGGACTTCTGTATACCCCATTGGTTTTCACATGCACTTGAAGGAACACAGTAAACAGCTTGGTGCTCGACTTTAATGTGAGGGTGGTAGCTAGTCAGGCGAACCGTATAGATCGTACCACCAAGCGTGCTGGGTTTTGTTGAATCTTACAACTTGCGACTATTACCAGCGTGAGGTGAGGACATTTAGTATTCTAGCGAATCGAAACATTTGGCCTTGAGTGTTTAGAGATAGATTTACAAATCAAATCAAATCAAATCAAAAATTTTTATTTCACATAAACCAATACAGGTGCTTATGAAACGTCGAATTTAGGTGCACGGTTCCAATTAGTCGTTTCCTATGGAGAAGAGCCGGCAAGAAACTCCATGGTTACTCTTTTAAAAATAATACCTTTAACAATTTCAGTGGATACAGTACAATGATTTATGATAGTGAGAGAACAATGAGGTCCTGACCACAGACCAATGAGTAATATAGTTCTAAAAGACTTGAGTACAAAAACTAACAAACAAAAATAAAATTAAAAAAAAAGTAATATGATATACAAACTAAATATTCTATCTTTTTCTAAGTAGGTTATTTAGAAAGAGACAGAATTTCAAATGAAATATTCAAGGCTAAATATTTGGACGTTCAGTAGGTGTTCGTAGTGTGGTCCCCATTTTTATAGGTATAGGTATACCTTCATGATTCTAGCTCGCCACGGGATAACCTAACCCTAGATTATTATGAATGATGATTAGACACGTGATGTAACAATGATTCAGCACGTGTAGTAAAAGTATTAGATACTAGCTGCTGCCCGCGGTTTCACACGCTTTTTAAGTAACTACTCCAATATACCCGGATAAAAAGTATCCTATGTTTTAATCCAGGACATGGTCTATCTGTGGGCCAAATTTCATCAAAATCCGTTCAGCCATTTATGCGTGAAAGAGTAACAAACATCCATACATACAAACTTTCGCGTTTATAATATTAGTAAGGAATAGTAAGGATATTTTTTTCTAAAAATCACAGTTAATTTGATACTTTTTATTCATTTATCATATTTGCACGTTTCTTTTTGGTTTCAAATATGATAACTCAGATAGCTTAATTTTAACTATCCAGCTTGATTGCGGTCGAGTTTATTAAAGTGAGATTGGTTGAATATGATACGGCGGAATCCAAACCGCAATACGAGTGCTGTTTCGTTAAATATTCTTTACTAGCGGCCCGTCCCGGCTTCGCACGGGTGGACATTTTCCCCGTTTTTGCAACATTTTTCATTTATGCTCCGCTCCTTTTGGTCGTAGCGTGATGTTATATAGCCTATAACCTTCCTCGATAAATGGACTATCCAACACAAAAATATTTTTTCAATTCCAACCAGTAGTTCCTGAGATTAGCGCGTTCAAACAAACAAATAAAACAAACAAACTCTTCAGCTTTATAATATTAGTATAGATTATGTTTTTCTCTAAAAATCACAGTTAATTTGATATTCATTTATCATATTTGCACGTTTAATTTTCACTTCAAATATGATAACTCAGATAGCTTAATTTTAACTATGCAGCTTGTTTGCGGTCGAGTTAATTAAAGTGAGATTGGTTGAAAATGATACGGTAGAATCCAAACCGCAATACGAGTGCTGTTTAAATATTCTTTATTCCCAAAGGGATATTATGTATAATTAAAATGCTAGTAGTGTAGTCTTTTGTATACAGTCTAAAGTTATTGTTATTTAATGGGCATAGTTCCAATTCCGGGTTCCTACTAAAGGTGAACGCACACTTATCCGAGCCGAACGCATCGAACGAGTCGAACGAAACGATTTGTAGAATTCTTTAGGGGCCATTCAAGTATTACGTAAGCAGAGTTTTTGTAATTTTTGACCCACCCCTCCCCCTTGTCAGCAAAAGTAAGCAAAGCTTTAACCCCACCCCCCCCCCCCCCCCACCCCTCCTATTCTTACGTAAACATTGGTAGGTATATATATTTTTTAAACTGATCAGGTTTCTTTATTCAGGGGCAGCAGTTTTTGAATGTAGAAAAATATGTAAATAAATAAAAATTGCTGACGTAATCATTATCTAGACACCCCCGTCCCCCATGTCATCAAAAATAAGCTAAGCAAAGACCCCCCTTTCGTGCTTACGTAATACTTGAATGGCCCCTTACATGAAATCTTATGAAACCTCGCACACTTGCCCGCGTCGAATCGTCCGAATCTGAAAGAACCCCAGAAATCCTAGACGAATTCGGATGACGTCATCAAATTCGGCGCGGCTGATGCGGTCGACTCGACCGATGCGCTCGCATTCTATCAGTTTCGTACGACACAGCAATGTGCGAGTACTACTTGTTCATTGTTTAAAAAAATTAATGATTCCATTCTTTCGGCGCGGTCGATTCTTTCGGTGCGGATATGTGTCCTTGACTTCGATTCGTTCGACGCGTTCGGCTGGGATAAGTGTGCGTTCACCTTTAGTAATACCAATAAAATAATCCTACTTACAGTTCGGCCAATATGGAGATTTGAATTCAAGACCTCAGTAACAGTAGTAATCCCAAAAATGAAGCCTATTTCATTGAATCGTGAAATATTTACATAAACAGAGCATCATGCTTGGGCTACAGTCATAGATCACTTTAAGCTTTTGTGACCAGTGGTATACAGAAACGTTTCGTTGATTAAAGGAACGCGTTATTTGAGGAATATTATTATTCCCTTTATTTATTTTCATACATATAAGTTAATATTTCGATTAAAACTAAAAACATTTAATAATATTAAAATTATAGCCCACCGGCATCGGGAATAGAGTCCAAGCTACCGTTGGTCAGGGCCACAGAGAGAGGAACTTCCTAACAATACGCGCCGTATCTAGAAGTTCTTTTCTGTAGGCCCTTGATCCAGCCGCCCAACAAGAGCCTCACCAGATGTTGGTTCTGTGTCTGTGTCGAGGCTCTTGGCTATTAAAACATTGGCCGTAACTACTATCGACACAATAACTGCTAAATCTACATCCCACATGGCGAGGAATATTATTATTATAGTCTGAATAATCCAAAATAACGCGTTCTATTCTTTAAAATCATCTTCTACGTTGTCTCGACAAAACGACTTCGCTGGAGCCCGCAAACGCCTGAAAAAGCGCTAATTGATGAACATTTCAAGAAGTGGTTTATATTTTACAAATGTTTATCGATTTTCTGTACGCCGCTGGAAGCAATTTAGTAAATGTAGCATTGTCCATTAGTGTTTATGAATGACCTACTTTGTAAATAAGTCAGGCACAAAATATGTAGGTAGTCCGTAGACTTCTCTACTCTATGGAATTATTGCGAACAGTTGCGAAACTAACTTTTATGTTTGCCTTTTTATGGTGGAAAGGAAATGGAGAGAGACAGTCGAGATAATATTCATAGCTATAAATGTAGATATATTTAGACTGTGTCATATTACGCTAGCGGCTCGTCCCGGCTTCGCACGGTTGGACATTTTTCCCGTTCTTGCAACATTTTTCATTTATGCTCCGTTCCTATTGCTCGTAGCGTGATGTTATATAGCCTATAACCTTCCTCGATAAATGGACTATTCAACACAAAAATATTTTTTCAATTCCAACAAGTAGTTCCTGAGATTAGCGCGTACAAACAAACAAACTCTTCAGCTTTATAATATTAGTATAGATTAACCGCCTCGTTGGTCTAGTGATGGCACGACTGCTGATCGTGAGGTCTTGGGTTCATTCTTCGGGTCGGGCAAAGTCTTATTGGGGTTTTCCGTGTGGAAATTGTCAGTAGCAGCCTGGAGTTTAGATTTATACCCGATTGATGGCAATAGGCTCCCTCCTATTACATGTGACTTAAACATAACGGCGAAATGAGGGTGTTACTATACACCTCTGCCCTGCCCTTCGGGGAATACAGGCGTGATGTTATGTGTCATATTATTTAGTAGAAATAGGCAGAGGACGTTTACGGGCGATTAGTTTGATGTAGTAAAAACTTTTGTCTATTTGTAAGCAAAAGATTCTCACAATACCCTTAAAAACTTTAACCATATACATAGTATTGAGTAGTTTCAATAGTACAATACGCCAAATGACACAGATTTGGTACTGCCACACGAGAGTTTGACGACACGTTTGGTGCAGTCGTTACGGGTATTCAGAAGCTAGAAATTCTGACAACCGGACTAAGCTTAGGATATCGGCATTGCCCAGTAACTGGGTCGCGGAGGTCTGATTGCAGTTGTTTAGTGTACAATACTGGTATTCAGCCGCATCTGGTTAGACTGGAAGCTGACCCCAACATAGTTGGGAAAAAGCTAAGCAGAACGAAAGTGTTATAAATCAGTAGTACATAACTAGCTTAAATAAGTTTAGTAAGGTATTATAATTATAACACAGTACTAGTTTCCCCTAACACATAAGGTCTAAGGTCCGTATTACAGAACATTCCTCAAGTCCAGTTTGATCTTTAATGAGTTGATCACTGTTTAAGTATAGAATCAGTACTTGAGGAACGATCTTATTCCAGAACGGCAATCAATCTATTCTCAGATGAAACGAGACTCAAATCGAGCCAATCGATTGGTTGATTACAGATCAAATCACTGCTTGGAGTCGAATCTACGAACTGAGTAACGATCTAGAATAAAGCCAAACTCAGCTGAACTATGATCAATGAATCTATGCTTGAGGAATGTTCTAAAATTAAAAGTCTACTCAAAACTAATTTTGGACAGAGATTAATGCTTGAGTTTCGTTCTGTAATATGGACTTAAGATACACATTTGAGGCCAACATAGTTGGGAAAAGGCTAGGCAGAACATATTCAGTATGCAACACGTTCCCACTTCATGACAATCTAAAGAGATAATATTCTATTGTAGGTACTTCCCAAAGGAAAACCTTTTCGGTAAGAATGTAAAAAGTGGGTTATCTTATTTCAGCGACCCGAGTTTCCTCTATATATTGTGACATTATCATTTAACACTTTCTATACGATATTATTGAGTAATTTTTGTATTAATATAATGGGTCTTCCAATCAATAATAACTAAACACACTTCGTTGGACAAACGTAATCCATCAACGACATAAAGTCCATCAAATTATATAATAATTCATTAACGACAGTTATTTGACTAATAGCGGGTTCACACGGTTCGATTTTAGTTGATCAACAAAAGTTGAAACGTTTTGTTCCTTCAAATTGATTCAATTTGATTGAAAGTCTGTTCAGACGGTTCAAATCGCATGCGATTTGGCAGTTGATCAACTAGAATTGAATCGTGTGAACCTGGTATAAGATATATGGAAGTTAGATGATTAGTGCCCGGTTTCTATAAACAAAAACGAATCGTTTTGCTTACCAATAGAAACATTTTTAACCGACTTTCAAAAAATGAGGAGGTTCTCAATTCGATTGTATGTTTTTTTTTGTGTGTTTGTTCCGCGATATCTTTGCAAATTGTGAACCGATTTTAATGATTATTTTTTTGTTTGAAAGAGTATTCTTTCGAAGTGGTCCCATTTAAATTTGGTGAAGATCTGATGAAGAACTTCGGAGATAGACAATTTGAAGTCGGTTTTATTTTTGTTAAAAAGTGATTATTTATTGCCAAATTGAGCATATAAATAGATTCGTAAGCTAATTTTACCTGTGATAAGTAGCTACTTCCATATGGGTTTACTATTCAAAGGTCTTTGCTTCATTTTTGATAATGATACAAGTCTCAATTTTAACCAATAACGCTCCGTAAATTATTGGAATCGGCCATTAGTGAGTCAATACCATTGATATAATATTATGTACTTACGTTCTTGATGCGCTGTTTAGAAGAATAACATGGTACCAACGAGTTGTGGTTCCGGAACCACTGTGCCATAGAACTTGATAGCTGTCTAACGGTAGTTTGAACCTTATTGCGTCAATGCATTTGGCACATGTTGTCTAAACGAGATAGCGTGTCTATATATTTCAACGTCGTTGGTCAAAACACTTAGGGTCAATTTTTCAATCGTAAGATAACTTTTATCTGAGAAATAAATATGGCGGTTTGACAGCTTTTGTAGAGAAAATATGTCAAACCGTCATATTCAGATTTCATTTCAGATTCATAATTATGCGTATTGTATAATTATTACTTGCTTAAAAAAGGGGAAAACATCGTGAGGAAACCGGTATTCCTAAGAGATATTTCCCGACGGCATGTGAAGCCAAGTCAGAGGCCCATGGGCGGCATAAACTCTGACACCAGGTTAGTCACTAACCACACGAAAAGAAGAAGAAGACCGCCATATTTATTCCTCAGATAAAAGTTATCCAACGATTGAAAGATTGGCCCTTTTTATTATGTTTTCTTACTCGATTTATGTTAACTATTAATAATGTAAGTAGGTATTCATGAATCCAAAGTTAAAAGTCGTAAGTAGTTTGACGACATGTTTGGTGCAGTGGCTGAGCGATCAGCTTCTGCGCTACGGGTCGTGGCTTCGATTCCCGCACGGAACAAATATTTGTATGGCTTACAGATAGTTGTTCCGGGTCTGTATGTTTATGCGTTTGAAGATTTGTATCTGTAACCGCACCCACGACACAGGACAAATCCAAGAAAGGTTTAAAAAAAATGTAGATGATTTTTTTTAAACCTTTCTTGGCACGATGAAGTAACTATTTTGTAAAATTCACATTTCAAAAGGTGAACTCGTGGTTCGTGTTATTACCTGCAAAGAATAGGTCACCTCTTCCCCACCTGTGGATGTCGTAAAGCCTGTCATATCCAAATAAGGAGATCAACAGAAACACAATCCTAAGTTAGTGCTGCCATCCGTCCGGCCATTTGCCATTTATCCTAGTTTGGTAGAGCGTCCAGGGGCGTCCGGGGAGGTTCTCAAAAAGTGTCCTGGTGAAACCCGAACGCCCATTGCTTTTCGTTCGTTTTCTGTTCCAGCAATTATTTCCACGCAGCACACAACACGTGTATATGAATTGGGTAAGAAAATTAATATTTAGGCTACTTTAATACTTTTTCAACACACTTGCTCATAAAGTGGCTCTTATTGGACCGCTTTTAGTTCCGTAATGCAGCTTATTGCGGACTATTCCGGTAAAATGTACCACAGATTGTTGATATAATCTACGAATTTTACTTTAATTTTTTTTAAATCTTAGCAAAGCATTTTTATTCCTTAAAATAGTAAACATTTTTGTTAAAAAAAAAGAATAAATAAACTGTGTTAATTAAAATATGATAATAAAAATTTAATTTTATCAAATTATTCATAATTCACAATAAGTTATGTTATAAATACGAAAATATTCACTGTATTATATTTTTAATATTGGCTGTATGTCGATGTTGTTTGTGCCCTCGGTCCAAACTACCCTATATATTCTCTCCTCTTTGCAAAAATGTCGACTTTAAGTAGGGAAGAAAAGCAATACGTACATATGAGACCGCCGGTAATACTAATCGAGGCACGGAGCGCATGTGATAGTCTGTTGCCACCAAAATCAGGAGAGAAATACCTAGCGGCTTACGAAACTTTCATACAATGGAAAATCAGCAAAAATGCCCAGTCATTTTATGAGAACGTATTTTTGGCTTATTTCAATGAACTGGCAAATAAATACAAGCCCAGCTCGCTTTGATGTATCTATTCCATGTTAAAAAGCACAGTTAAGACCAACAATTATATTGATATACCAATACCATAACACAAACTGTAAAAATGCCAACAATGTTCGGTATCATTTTGAGAATTGTACTTTCACTAATTGTTTCAACAATTAAATGTTAACAACAATACAAGTCTGTTTTTTTCCTCGCAATTGTGTTGAAAAACGTCGTATGATATGCGTGTGCATTGATCATTACAGTCTCGGCTCACTTATCGCATTCGCCTGAGGCTCGCGCGCACAATACCGTCTCGACCGTAATGACCAACATGGCACACTTATATCATAATGTACTATTTTTTAATATTTTCAAGGGCGTCCGGGAAAGAATCCCAATTTCGACCAAATGTCCGGGGTATTTGCAATCTTTGTCCGGTGTCTGCAGTTTAGATGATGGCAGCCCTACCCTAAGCCAATACCTAACAAGATTTCATATTGCGGATATTAATATAATCACTGTTAGTCAATACTGTGGTTTCCAGTTTGATTTGATCCAACAGTCTCAAACCAACAGATGTACACAATTATAGGCGTAGTACTATTTTCTATTCTGTGGTTATACACACAACCTCATCTCCGCAGTTTCCGTTGCGTCATCCAGATAACTTGACTAGGAAATTCAATTTCCCAATAAACCAGCATTAGAAGTATTTTGCACCGGGGTTCTGTTACGCATAGTTGGAGGAACGGGAAACTATGATCGATTAGTTTATCGATGAACTAACTACAGGCAGAGCCGTCTGAGGCTATGCAGGGGCCCTTGGGCACAGAAAATTTGGGCCCCTTTTGGAAAACCAAAAATAACGTGAATAACATCAGAACGTACTTTTGTTCAGTGACATAATTGGTTATTACATTGACACTAACTTGTAGTTCAAGTAGTTTTAATATGGTAGTGAAAAGTTACAAAGTCTGAAGTTAGCAGCAGTTTGTCTCAAATTAAAGACAACTTCTGCTGAGCAACGTTTTGCTGTGCAACCCTAGTTATCTGGGTGCTTTGTTAATGATGCGTTGAACTAAGAAACCGATGTGTACGTGCCCTTATGGTAAAGACGGAACTGACTACAGGGTGTAAACAATATCATATAATTCCTTCAGACCTTGTGATGTGCTGCTGATATAGATGAAACCTGAACGGGATAATATTGTTAGGATAGTGCTAAATAACCGCGCTGCGAGCGATAAGCGCGCTGCGAATTCGCTCGAGGCGCTAAAATGCCTCACATTAACAGTAAACGCGGGCTGCAACATATTAATAATTTGAATAGGTTTTTAAGCGATCTATTTCCGTCCCACCTCTCCCGCAAACCTTCCCAATTGAGTGCGAAAGAGACAATCTGCATCTCGGACTGATTTCTCCTGTGCTATATTAGCGAAATCGTACTTTCGTATTTCCCTGTTTCCTTCTTCAAATCTGGACCGATATTAATATTTTTTTCTGTAATAATTTAAGAAAGACTTTGGTTATGTCTGTATGTTTTTCTTTTATTTTTTATATTCGTCAAATTTGTTTGCCAGATGTTTGAAAACGGTGGTAAAACCGGTCAATTTTTGTAAAATTTAAACGTTTCTAGTTCTTTTAATAATTTTAATTTATTGTCAAAAACAAAACATAGGGACATAGTGGTGGTAGATATGTATCATTTGGTAAAAAATATTTGCTCTAGTGACATTATCCAAGGAGGAAACTGAGGAATACGTTTGTATGGACTAAAGGCCGACCGCATTTCCTCTTAAGAACACATGTTTACTTCTTGTAATTTTCTTTTATTGTATCCAAAAGTGTCCCGTGCAGGGTTAATCTATGTCAACAGCACATCACGAGGTTTGAAGGAATTACATGATTTCGTTTACACTCTGTATACACCGAAGCTTTTAACATCTTATGTGCGATTTCTATAATTTACGGAGCGTTATTGGTTAAAATTGAGGCTCTAGTATATTTACCAATAATGAAGCAAAGACCTCATAGCTTTGAGTAGATCCTCCCATATGAAAGTAACTATCACAGGTAAAACTTTACGAGTCTATTTATATCCCCAGTTTGGCAATAAAAATGCTACCATTGGTAAGCAAAACGATTCGTTTTTGTTTATAGGAACGGGTGTTAGATTACTACTATTTCATTTAGGTTTACCATTCTGTGGTTGGTTAGGTTAATGACTGGCAGTGAGTGCAATAATAGCACCAATTGCACTTTTGTTAAAAGCCGGGTCCAGGCGTGTGTATCGTGAAATGTGATGTATCGTGAAATGTAACGCGAATTCTGTGTGGAGAGCACTACGAAAATTACATGTAGCGCTCGTAGTGCCGTCCACACACACGTTACACATGTCTGGACCTGGCTTTATTTATCCTTGGGTCCAATTCTACTAACAAAATTGTTGCTAAACCGCAAACAAAGCACAACCGTCGATCGGTTTTCGTTTTGCGCAAAATTGTCAAAATGCTTTTATTTATTGTCAAATAATTTGACAGTTTTTATTAAAGATAACTTCTGAATGAACGGTTCGGCTTCGGTTTCTGTTATATTGACCCATTGTTTTGATGCCTTATTGGTCTAGTGGTCGCAAGCGCGACTGCTAAATATGGGGTCTTGGGTCAGATCCCTAGGTCGGGCAAAGTCTTATTAGGTTTTTCCATTTGGAATTTCTCAGTAGCAGCCCGGAGTCTGGATTTTTGCCCGGTTAATGGCAATAGGCTCGCCACCTATTACATGTGACTTAAACATAACTGGCAAAACGAGGGTGTACTAAAAACACCTCCGCCGAACCGTTCGGGGAATACAAGCCCTTCTTCTTTTCGTGTGGTTAGTGACTAACCTGGTGTCAGAGTTTATGCCGCCCATGGGCCTCTGACTTGGCTTCACATGCCGTCGAGAAATATCTCTCAGGCATGCCGTTTCCTCACGATGTATTCCTTCACCGTTTTTAAGCAAGTGATAATCATACAATACGCACATGAATCCGAAAAGTCAGAGGTACGTGCCTTGGGTTCTAACTCGAGACCTATGACTTGGCAGTCCGACGGCCACACCACTAGGCCACCTGATGTTATGTTATGTTTTGATATATTTCTCTTGAATTTTCTGTACAATAAAGAGTTGTCTGTCTATCTTAAATAAAACATTATCTTGTCATGTCGACACAAATTAAACGAGAATAGCTCATGACGTGGTCAAAAGATTAGCCAGTCAGCAAGGTTGGTCGCAAGGCTGACTGCTCAGGGTGCGCCGAACGTATTAAGTATCGTCACTTGTGGAGACTCTTTTAGTGCACCCCTTAACGTACTTATATTACTCGTAAGCATCTCTAATCGCATAATGTTAAAACACGCTTAAAACATTTAAAAAAACAATGGAAGTTGTGAATTTGCCGTGATGGAGGCGGTCCCACACTGAGATTGCGTTCAGACGACACGCGCCCGCTAAGCGCACGCCACGCGCGTCTACACCCGCGTCTAACTCGTTCTGAAATATTTTGTATATAATTTGAGTCTTATGACACATCAATAGATCTTAAATTGCATTTGTCGAAGTCCAACGGCACACGCCATGCGCCCGCTTCGCGCCCGCCTCGCGCCCGCCTTGCGCCCGCGTCGCGCCCGCCTTGCGCGGGGCACGAGCCCGCCTCGCGCCCGCCTCATGCCATGCTTCGATAAATGCAATTTGAGATCTATTGATGTGTCATAAGACTCTAATTATATACAAAAAAATTCAAAACGAGTTAAACGCGCGTGGCGTGCGCTTAGCGGGCGCGTGTCGTCTGAACGCAGCCTGAGGATACAAAATGTAGTGTAGGTAATAACATCAAACAGTGTTTTTTTTTTATACAACGTGTAACGGAAATGCGTGGTCATATTTAAGGGGGTTGCTTGGACTCTTTTAAAAACAGCATTATATAGGTCAAATATAAAAATAAGACAATAATTTTTCGACTCTCCATACGAATTGACACGCAATCAGCTGATGTTATAATGAAAAGCGCAAAAAAAGAACCAACTTTTTTTGTTTGACCTATCAAACATTACTCTGAATAAGAGTCCAAATAACCCTCTTAAATATGAGCACGCGTTTCTGATACACGTTGTATAATTCTGTAGAAGAAAGAAACAAACAAATTGTCTTGAGGTGATGCACATTAACACCAAAAAAATAAAAGTAAAAAAAAAAAAATTTTTGAAATATTCACGTCACATCTGAGCAAATCGGTCAAAGTAGAACCATAGTACTGGTTTTCAGCGACAGCCATGTATAATAATTGTTGTATTACATTCTATAACCTCAGTGTTGGAGCACCTTAGAAGTTGTTAACACTACAATATCAAAGGCTCAGTATATACCTTACTAATACAAAGGATCGGTGACGATGTGCTGGCACTTTGCCTAAGCCTTTCCGTCAGACGACTCTTAGGTATTGTGTGCTTGTCTTTTACTCTTAGAGCTACATGCGACAGACAGGAATATAGATGTATTATAGTATATGTAGGTACAAAAAAATCGAAGGCATATTAAGGGCCTCTGTTATGTGTGAAGTGAACGAAGTTTAGAAACGCCAGCCAAGGGCCCCTTTATATTGAAGCGCTCTTTATACTTTTTTTGAATCCCAAAAAGCTTATAACTTATATTATCGTGGCTTATTAATGACATACGGTTTGCGAGGATTAGCTGCGCTTGCCGCGCTCAGTCTGTGGATGGATAACTGCTCGTAACACATCGAGACCCCTCCGTGCTTCGGAGAGCACGTTAAATAATATTTCTCGGAAATCATACGAATACCTATGAGAGTCGTTACAGGTAGTCAGAAGCCCGAAAGCCTGACAACCGGTCTAACCTTAGGATATCGGCATTGCCCTGTAACTGGGTTGCGGAAGTCTGATGGCAGTCGCTCCGTGTAAAACAACTGGTATGCCAAAGATTCAAAGATACTTATTTTGTCAACTAAGTGTAGGTATATAAGGTGTTATAAATGAGGGTGTTACTATACACCTCTGCCCAACCCTTCGGGAAATACAGGCGTGATGTTAAGGTGTTATAATATTAGGTCCCCACCTATGAAATTGGCGTTTTTTTTCTCACAAATAGAGAACCTCGTCACTTCTATGATTTAAAATATACATATATCAATTGCTTGATATTATATCGAATAATGACCATCATAGACAACTACCAATAGTAAAAAAAACCTTATTACTTATAGTTTTCTACCCAAAAAATATACCTTGAAAATGACTCCTCTTTTTGTTAGCAGAAATAACCACTATTTTTGTTTTAACTTAGCCAAAACTTATTTTGGTCGCATAATCTAAGTGGCATACGTTATCTTAGTTTTTAAACATTAATGCATAAAAGTTTTAAAACATTAGTGTTCATAGTTGTTAAATAAACTAAAAAAATGTTAGTATGAAAAATGCAACTTCTTTAAAATTCTCCATACAAAACGCTGATTTCATAGGTTGGGACCTAATACATATAAAAAGCTCTCTTAAACTAATTTGCCTTTTTTAGGCGTTGCAAAGGCGTCGCATCTAGTTAGACGGGAAGCTGATCCTAACGTAGTTGGGAAAAGGCTAGGCAGAACATAGTTGTTATAGAAGAGTATTGACAGCACTTATAAAATAATAGAACCACTTTCAGGGCCTGTAAACGCTTTTACCGTCTTGTGTACTTACTTGCCTTTGTTATTGTAGCGTTGGGTATAGTTTGAATAACATTATCGGGGAACTGTGGATATAGAATAACACACCTTTGCCTCCTTCGGGACTATGCGTGCTGTGCATAGAAAATTGTGTATTTTGATATGAAAATATACGTAGTATCAGTTTCTTTGGTCTTCGTTGCTCTGGATATTATTTGATTGACAAACTTTTGTACAGTCAGCAACAAAAGTATGTTAACACTTCAGTTTTTTAAATCATAACTGAACACAATAATATTCAAATTTAATCGGAAAACATGTAACAATAAAACAACACAAACTCTTGACTATTATATGAAATTCTGAAAAGCAGTGTATCGTATAATTTTACGTCTTTTAGATGTTATATAATAGTAACAGTGTTAACCGACTTTTGTTGCTGACCGTACAAACAGTATAACTGTTATGTAAATAGAGCATTCTGATTAGTTAATTGCGAAGACTTCCTATTGACTGCCTTGTTGGTCTAGTCGTCGCAAACGCGACTGCTCAGCATGGAGTCCTAGGTTCGATTCCCAGGTCGGGTTAAGGGTTATTAGGTTTTCCATTAGGATTTTCTCTGTATTAGCCCGGAGTCTGGATTTGTACCCGGTTAATTGCAATAGGCTCGCCCCCTCTTTCATGGGACTTAAACATAACTGGCGAAACGAGAAACCCTTCAGAGAATACAAGGCGTGATTATGTATAGACGTAATATCAGTTTCTTTGGTCTTCGTTACTCTGAAGTTTATTTGATTGACAATGTTTTGAACAAAGAGTAAAGCTGTTATATCAATAGAACATTCTGATTCCTAAATAGCGAAGAATTCCTGACTTTCATTCGTATTTTCCATGTATTAAATTCAATTGGAACACAATGAGATCATCTCCTCTAGTTCTAACCTTTTTTACGGACATAGGCATGTCACAAAAACAGTATCAGCGAGTCGGATGATATAAAACAACACCTATCCCTCAACTCGGTCTATCACAGTTAACTATGACGATACCGACACATAAAATAACGCCTGTGTTCTCCGAAGGGTTAGGCAGAGCTGTATAGTAACACCCTCATTTCGCCGTTATGTTTAAGTCCCATGTAATAGAGGGCGAGCCTATTGCCATCAACCGGGCACAAATCCAAGCTCCAAGCTGCTACTGAAGAAAAACCCAATAACACTGCCCAACCTGGGATTCAAACCCATGAATGACCTCACGATCAGCAGTCGCGCTTACCACCACTTGACCAACGAGGCAGTTGACGAGAACCTATTTCGGATAAATCTCTCAGTAGTTCTCAGAAGTTCCATTTCAAGAAAATGGCCTAAATTTTCTTGAAATATACCCCCAAAGGTCTGCAATATTTACTACAATACGTTTTATATCGCTACGTTTGCTAATCCTCGTTATGGAAGCGCTGCGTCATGCTGACTTGACACTAGACAGTAATACATTATCGCCTTTCAACACACTTTATTGTTCGACGCTATGAGGGAGCTAAACACCACACTAACTGGCTAGGGGTGTGGGAAGCCCGAGAAAGTTAAGGTTTTATTTTTATTGAAGTTGCTGTCATAGTAAATATCTTTTCTATTCTTCCCATGACAGTATAGGTAAAAATGGAGACCACAACGAACATCTACTGAAAATCAAAACATTGCCTTGCATATTGCAGCCTTGAATATTTACTTTAGAATTCTGTCTTTTTCTAAATACCCTATTTAGAAAGAGATAGATTTCCAAACTAAATATTCTGTCTTTTATTAAGTAAGGTATTTAGAAAGAGACAGAATACCGAAGAAAATATTCAAGGCCAAATGTTTCGACGTTCAGTAGGTGTTCGTAGTGTGCTGTCCATTTTTAACCGACTTCCAAAAAGGAGGAGTTTACTATGTTCGTATGTATGATTGTTTTTTTTTGTGTATTTTCCTCGATATTTTCGCCAATTATGAACCGATTTTGATGATTTTTAATGGATAGGGTATACTTCGAAGTTGGTCCCATTTAAATTTGGTGAAGATCTGATGAAGAACTTCGGAGATAGACAATGGAACTCCTCAATGACGAACAGTACGCATATTGTGATGTTGTGATTATGTTACGAGCAGCGTCTTTAGTAGGTCCAACCAAGTTTTAATTAAGGCCACTAAAATGAAAAAAATAAAAACATTTTATACAAAAAATTTAAACCGACTTCAAAAAAGAATAAAATAATTACCATATAAAATTAACAGTTTCAGAAGTCGGTGCCTTCAATTTGGTTCAGCGTGGATCAGCACCGACTTCTGAAACTGTTAATTTTATATGGTAATTATTTTATTCTATTTTGAAGTCGGTTTATATTTTTTGTAAAAAATGTTTTTTACCCATACCTTCATGATTCTTCCTGATGTTTTTTTTGACAGTATTGCAATTGATTGACAGTTTTATATTATGTTATAATTTCAAGCGTTCCTGAGCCTTCAAATAGAGCGATTTACAAGTCTGGTTACTGGTTAATATTGAATCAATTCCAAAATCGTGGACACAACATGTTTTTAACAAGCTTTTATTAACTTGCCTGCCTTGTTGGTCACGTGGTCGCAAGCGCGACTGCAGAGCATAGGGTCCTGGGTTCGATCCCCAGGTCGGGCAAAGTGTTATTGGGTTTTTCCATTAGGAATTTCTCAGTAGCAGCCCGGAGTCTGGATTTGTGCCCGGTTAATGGTAATAGGCTCGCCCCCTATTACATGGGACTTAAACATAACAGGCGAAACGAGGGTGTACTAAAAACACCTCTGCCTAACCCATCGGGGTATACAAGGCGTGATGTTATGTTTATTAACTTAACGAAACCTAATTTTCACAATTGTATTTTAATAATCTGATGCTTATTTATATCTTAAATAATTCCGTAGCTTCGTGTTGGGAAAGATTTCTAAATGTCGCCAAGTCATTTTTTTTTTTCAAAATATATCTGCCTCCATATCTGACAACCCTAACGATGAAGCAGCTGGCTACGACATTCACTGCTCGTTGAGCTTTGTTTAAAGAGGCTTTGGCTCAACTTCCCCAAGTTTGAACACAGACGCTCGCCTAATGAATTTATGAAGAAAACTATCAACAGAGGCGCTCAACTTTTTATTTTATTCGTCTTCTACTTTTATTTCAACCCTTTTCAGTTTAATGTATCTCTAGTAGTTAAGTTTTCTTCTTTCGTAACTCCCTAGTAATTAGTTTTGTTTTTACGTTTTGGAGTTTAGATTTATTAGCTCTGTTGTTTTCAAACTTAAATTCCCATGGGTGATACCAGGGTGGTACCTTAAGAATGATACCTGATGGTAACTGCCTCCTTCATCTAGTGGTGGTAAGCGCGACTGCTGATCGTGAGGTCCTGGCTTCGATCCCCAGGTCGGGCAAAGTGTCATTGGGTTTTTCAGTGTGGAATTCCCCAGTAGCAGCCCGGAGTTTGGATTTGTGCCCGGTTGATGGCAATAGGCTCGCCCCCTATTACATGGAACTTAAACATAACGGCGAAATGAGAGTGTGTTACTATACACCTCTGCCCCACCCTTCAGGGAATACAGGCGTAATGTTATGTATTATCTATACTAATATTATAAAGCTGAAGAGTTTGTTTGTTTGAACGCGTTAATCTCAGGAACTAATGGTTGGAATTGAAAAAATATTTTTGTGTTGGATATTCCATTTATCGAGGAAGGTTATAGGCTATATAACATCACGCTACGTCCAATAGGAGCGGAGCATAAATGAAAAATGTTGCAAAAACGGGAAAAATGTCTACCCGTGCGAAGCCGGGACGGGCCGCTAGTGTTTTTATATTTTGGAGTTTAGTTTTATTAACCCTGTTGCCTTCCAACTTAAATTCCCATAAGTGACACCAGGGTGGTATCTTAAGAATGATACCTTTTGGATTGGCAGAAAAACCAGCCTGCACTATTATGGGTTTCACCAAGGAAGTAACGTTTTCATTCTGACCTTTTGGGCAAGACTAGTTGCGCCTAACAGCGGCCTGAGACGGACTGAGTTCATTGTTTTAAATACAGAAGAAACACAGCAGTGATAGCCTTGTGGTGTGACCGTCAGACTGCCAAGTCATAGGTCTCGTGTTCGAACCCAAGCCACGCACCTCTGACTTTTCGGATTTATGTGCGTATTATATAATTATCACTTGCTTAAAAACGGTGAAGAAAAACATCGTGAGGAAACCTGCCTGAGAATTATTTGTCGACGGCATGTGAAATCAAGTCAGAGGCCCATGGGCGGCATAAACTCTGACACCAGGTTAGTCACTAACCACACGAAAAAGAAGAAGAAGAAACACAGTAACTCCTTTTACAAAGTAGGGAACATATTTACAATGAAACCAGGTACCTATTATATGATGCGTGCAATAACCGTACACAATATCAACCAAGTACTTTTAATCTCTTAGTCACAGAAATATTCTTGCAATTTTATAATTTTACTTCAACTCTCTATGCGAAGTTATCTAAGTTTGTGACCCGTTGAAATCAAAATTACCTTTATTTACAGTGTAGAACAGATAGCTGATATAAGTTTCCACTTCGACGTACCTTCACCTAGAGGAATAAGTGAAATTCAAAAATCATGCAAAAAAATGCTTGAAAATAACAGATTATTAATGTACGCTCTTTTTTTATTTACTTTATCGCCTGCGACCCTAGTCTCATCTAGGGTCACCTGTAAGCGCAGACCTTGTCTAGATGGAGCACACGAATTCAAGGAACAGAGATATAGAGGGATTCTCCTATATCCTTCTGGCTCTCACATACACACGACGGAACACAGTAAACTGCTTGGCACCGGAGTTTAATGTGAGGGTGGTAGTTCGCCAGGCGGACCGTATAGATCCTACCACAGTATAATAGATTACGTGGTATCATTTAATTTCATTACGTCATCCCCACGTTGTGTAACAAACCTTACATATCCGATTGCCTTTTCAATCATGTCCCGAGTTTACACTTTATGAGCTTGCAATTTATCGCGTCGCTGAAACTGAAGCGATAAAAACGATTTTAATGTCGTATCCACACAATCCGCACATGTCAGGGGATGGACGGTCACCATAAATAAGCGTCGCGGCGCAAATAAAACATACTTCCTTATCTATGGTCGTCATAAATCTGTTGGATATTATGTATTATGTTTACGCAGGAATAACTTCTGCGTGCTTTTGCAATGATAAGCCGATCGATAGTTTGCAATTTTATCGTGTATGCAGTTTGCAACGTAGGGTCGTAAGTCCTATGGTTAGCATAGTGAAGCCGCGTTCCCACTTTGTCGTGACGACAGATAATCGTGTAGTTTTGTGTCGTGGCTTATATATTTAAATGGAGGTGTTCACATATAAGGCGATACGATTAACTGTCGTTCACGACTTGTTTTTGCAGTGACGACAGATTCTCAAGTCAATGGGAACAGCTAGCACGACAGTCATAAAACGATAAGAAAACGTCACGACATCGTGACGGTGAATCATGTGTCGTTGTTACGACTATCTGTCCTGGCCACGATAAAAATATCGTCTCGTCTTGTAGCTTGCTACTGGTGTGCAAACGACAAAGCGACTACCGTGAAACGATAAAATGTCGTCGCGATCCAATGGGAACAACTAGATACGATAGTCGCTAAACGATAAAAAAAAATTGACAACAAACAGTCGTTATAATGGGAACAGCTAGAGACGACAGTCGTCCAACGATACATTAATCGTCACGACATAGTGGTAACGCGCCCTGAATGATGACAGGGTAGGTTAATTGAGTAATGCAAACGATTGCAGTCTATCATTCCAGGGAAGAATGACTAAAATAAGCTTTAAGTAAATGGCAGGATAAAAAAAACAATTCTTTAGCCATAGATTGTTAACATCACGTTGTATTCGAATGATCTGAGTAATTATTTTTTTATGTGTGTTAT
The DNA here is from genome assembly GCA_910594945.2 of Amphipyra berbera. Classification (NCBI taxonomy): domain Eukaryota; kingdom Metazoa; phylum Arthropoda; class Insecta; order Lepidoptera; family Noctuidae; genus Amphipyra; species Amphipyra berbera. The sequence continues at coordinate 18,066,462 of OU343126.1, read as the reverse complement.
ATTGCGTAACATTTTGTTAATTAATATTTAACTACCTACATAATTACATGATTATAAGATGATGTAGTGACAAAAATTGAAAAGAGTATGCTTAGGTGGTTTGGTCATATTGAGAGAATGAGTGAACGGCGATTAACGAAAGGAATTTATAAGGCGGATGTCAGTGGAAACCGGTACAGGACGTCCTAGAAGGACATACATCGATGTTATTGGTGATGTTCTTCACAAAGGTCCGGTGCGTAATACTCTCAACCGGCGTGCGTGTATGACAAGATGTATGAATGTGGATGAAGCGAAAGGGGTATGTAAGGGTCGTAGTATGTGGCGTTCTATAGTTTCTGCCTACCCCCATGGGAAAAAGGCGTGAGTTTATGTATGTATAATTACATACAAATATACAAAAGTATTGTATCCCAATAAAAAAGAGCCATCAAAATATTCCTTCGCATTTCTGTCCACTGGTAACGTGCCCAGAAGACTGGCCGCATTGCCACGTTGTATAATAATTATATTATTATGGTATCGTGATAACAATGATACAATTATTCTAATCAATTGCAGTGACAACATGGAGGTGAAATAGCCTAGAGCGATAAGAGCGCCCTTGTACATATATTTTATGTAAATAATGTATCCTCCCTATTTTTATGTATAATAAAGAGTATTTGTATTGTATTGTGAACCTGTCTCGTTCGTCTAATGGTGGCAAGCGTGACTGCTGATCGTGAGGTCCTGGGTTCAATCCCCAGGTCGGGCAAAGTGTTATTAGGTTTTTTCGTGTGGTATTCCTCAGTAGCAGCTCGGAGTTTGGATTTGTACCCGGTTGATGGCAATAAGCTCGCCCCGTATTATAAGGGACTTAAACGTAACGGTGAAATGAGGGTGTTACTATACACCTCTGCCCAACCCTTCGGGGAATACAGACGTAATGTTATGTTATGTACTGTGGTAGTAATGATTTTTTCTAATCCCACAAGTTATTTTGTTGCTAAACTTCAATTAACTTTCCTTTTAACTTCGCCTTAGGCCGTGTCGAATCCGCTAATGCAATATTCGTTTTCCGACTTAGGGATGATTTCCACAAAACGGCTCGTATCGCATCGGATCGGAACGGATTTTACAATCTTTAAACGATATTAAATCGTGTACACAGTACTTAAAGTCTATATTATCAAACTGCGCACAGCAGCTTGACCGCGGGCGTCTTCCGCGGCACGCGATCGTAGCCGAAAGTATGCTGCGACGCGCAATCGGCTCCTTTCACCTGTCGTCGTATCCGTTCGGATTCTGTCGGCTGTCAACACGGTAGGAATGAAACTATTTGACTAGAAGCGAAATCGATACGTTCGCAAGCGACGGTACGGAGCCGATCGTATGCGTCGACATCCTGCCGGACGCGATCGGCTGTCGCCGCATCCGTTCGTATCCTTTCCAATCCGATGCGATGCGAGCCATTTGGTGGAAATCATCCTTAAGTTTACCTCGCTCTGAGGGATCTTTGAACCTTCTACGGTCAGTTTAACTTATTGGATTTAGTGCGAAAAGTAATTTTGGGAAGCCCTAAATTCCTGATATAAAGGTTTCACTGTGACAAGGGACTAAGCCCACCGCCATTTATTGGTAACAGTTGGTCTTGTCCAGACTAGAATTGAATTTTTATTAAGAAAATACCAATTACCCTTTTCCTGACGAGAGGATCGAGATTCGGGTCAAACAAAGAGTTATAGGTAAGTTTTACCCTTCGAGCATCCGCCTTATTACGAGAGATGGTCTAAAGGCTTGTACATAAAACTGCGAATCGGCGCGATGCGAATTCGCAACGCAGAACACTGCGGCGCAAATTGCTGCGATGCGATTTCGTGCGGCAAGGCGTCTTCCTTCCAAGGTTCGGATGACCAATCCCTGGACGATCGTCAACCGCATTGAACGTATTTTATACTAAGTAAAGCAGGTTTGCGCACTGCTGTTACTGATAAGAAGATTTAGGAAAAATCAATTACGCGAATCAATTCGTAAGTTCTTGCGATGCGTCGTGCGAGCTCGTATATTTCTACGATGCGACACCGCATCGCAGTTTTGTGTACAAGCCCTAAGTAAAACCCAGGTTTTAAAATATCCCCGCCTCTTTTTGTGATATGACGTTAAAAAGTGATGGGTGTATTTTAAATTTTGGTTCACCTTAGACTTTGTTCAAATCATCTCTCGTAATAATTTCGAGTCAGAGTTTAACTTTAAACCTCACCCCTATTGATATTGAGATTGCCACAGCGAACACAAAAGAGATTTTTCTGAAGATATTGAGTAGGAAAAGGAACTAAAGGCCTTTGTACCACCATCGCTGGTACAAAAGCAATTTCATTGATTACTGTTTATTTGACATTATTGACAACCAGCTGTTGCCCCGCGACTGTGCCCGCGTAAATAATTTGACTACAGCGCCACCTATCGGATCCCAACATAACTACGAACCATCGACTCGACAAAACAAATATATTGTGTAAATATGACTTCTATCGGTAAAGTCGTTCTCAAGTTATGGCGTGACCAAGGGAAATAGGGATTCATTTTTATATACATACTAGCTGCCCGGACAGACTTCGTAGTGTCAAAAGTTATTGTAGTGGGAAAAGAAAAGTGTTGTTTTTACTATTTTCCACTCATTTTTTATGTTTTTTCTCTCCATAAAAACCATCCTTGTGCCTTAAGGAATATATAAAAAAAAATTGCCGAAGTGGCCGAGCCGTTCTCAAGCTTTGCGCTTAGCAACACATTTGGCGATTCATTTTTATTTATATAGGTATATAGATTATTGAATTAAAATAACGAAACGAGGGCATTACTATACACCTCTGCCCAACCCTTCCGGAAATATAGGCGTGATGTTATGTGTTATGTGTGTGTATGGCAATTTAAGCCGTTCTGATTGGTAGTAATTGGTACTAGCACAGGTGCTTCCATCTGCTTTCGAATTGCCGCAGTTTAAACCGCTAAATAGCTATTAAAATAGTTGTTAATAGAGTCAGGACAAGCTAACTCTGCAGAGGAATTATAAGCGGCAGTGATAGCCTAGTGGTGTGACCATTGGACTGCCAAGTCATAGGTCTCGAGTTCGAACCCAAGCCACGCACCTCTGACTTTACGGATTTATGTGCGTATTGTATAATTATCACTTGCTTAATAACGGTTAAGGAAAACATCGTGAGGAAACCGGCATGGCTGAGAGATATTTCTCGACGGCATGTGAAGCCAAGTCAGAGGCCCATTGGCGGCATAAACTCTGACACCAGGTTAGTCACTAACCACACGAAATGAAGAAGAGGAATTATAGCAACACTGCAAAACATTACTGTAAAAATCGTTGGAGTGTCGTCATTATTCCAATCAGAGTTGGCTTTGCCATGTCCATACCTCAAAGTCAAAGTCAAAGTCAAAGTTTTTTATTTCAAATAGACCAGATTTCAGGCACTTTTAAAACGTCACGACTAGGTGCACGGTTCCAAAAGGTAGGTTCTATGGAGAAGAGCCGGCAAGAAACTCCATGAATACTCTTTTTAAAATAGTAGTTCATTACAATTCCATTACAGTAGTGTGAGAAATAGAATGAGAATAATGCAGGTTAATGTAACAAATAAACTCACATAAGAGTAACAAATAGAAAAATATGCCTTCTATGATTGCCATAGCAGTAAACCTACTTACCTAGCCCGGCAGGGAGAACTTTGCATTGGAAAATGTTTATTTTAGTAAAGATTTTAGTTGTTCTTTGCAGTGCTGCCATTACAATTCTAATTCAGAGTGAGCTTGACCTGTCAGAACCGAAGTCCCTAGCAAAACTGAATGAGTGGGTCAAGGAACTGCAAGTATACTCCACCAAGAAGACACCATTGTTGGACCCAGTGCATAATATCAGCAAGCACATTGGGTCAACCGCGCGACGGGCGCAACGCGTATTGCCAAGGAGGGTTGATGTCAGGCAGGCGGCCGGTCATAAAACAATAAGCCAAAACCTCTAACAACATGGATTTATGAAATACATGTTGTGCCGACCCCACCTAGTGTGGGATAAGGGCAGGAAGAAGAAGAAGAAGTGAGCTTGACCTGAATCTAGTCTTAATTTGATTACGTTTAAATATTAAAGCAACCATCGCATTTCATACATAAAACATGCTTACAATACTCAACCAAACATTGTCTAGAGACTAATGCAGTCCAAAGTTATAATTGCTTAAGTTTAAGTACTTACGTGCATAGTTACTTATATGCAATAGATTAGCCCTTACAATGTTTATTATAACAGAACATTGGAACATGAATAATGGACCTAAGTACCTGAAATTAAGATTCAAAGTTTAATCCCAAGAGGATTGTAAAACTTTGTGTCTATCCAATATTCACAAGAATTTATCTCAAGATTAGTTTCAAACTTGTATCCTAACTTAGGAAAAATTTAAAACTAAACTTTTAACAGTAATGCAGTTTGCGTGTTAGAATGGGGATGGTTTTACTGTATGGGAGGCTACAGGCTGCAAACTTTCCATGGTAATGCACCCATAAATCAAGTAAAACGTGTTGGAATACAGCTGAATATATTATGACCAGCTGCGACTACGTTTGAAGTTATATTGCTGTGAAATAACAATGTTGTTTTACCATCTTCAAAGAATAAAAGATTATTTTTGGAGTTTTGTAAGGAATCAAAAGAGGTGTTTGATGTATCTTTTCCAGATGAATACTCTTAATTTCTTACGCCGCAGACCTTTAACATCGAATGGGTCAACCTTCCCCTTCAAAAAGCTCTCCTTAAATAGACTAACAAATTACAGATGCTTCCATGCCATCCGAGTGAGCATAGATCGTTTCATCTCTCGTTTGCTGTTTTCACATTTCCAGATCAAGGGAAGTCTCGTAGCATCTCGTATAATATAGCTCGGTATAGGTCCGCAAATAATACAAAACTTCTGTTGACATAGCGAAAATTTACAAAAAATTATAATGCTGCCTGTCCATTGACGCGGAGCGAGGAAGCGGAGCGGACCGAGAGAGTAATGCGGAGCGGAGTTGCGGACTGTGTTTGTCCATTGACGCGGAGCGAGCAAGCGGAGCGGAGCGAGGGAGTAATGCGAAGCGGAGTTGCAGTCTGTGCGAACCTAGGCTGAGTGCACGCGACGAGTCATTTGAAGCGGGTAGCGGTCGCCTGTTTTTTGCTCCGCTTCCCCGCTACGTTTCTCCGCTCCGCTTCCCCGCTTCGCGTTAAAATGTATGAATTTTTAATCTAGTTCGCAAATCTATGTCCACTGAAGCGGAGCTTAGATTCTATTGGTTAATATTACTCCGTTTCTCCGCTCCTCTTTCTCGCTCCGCGTCAATGGACAGTTTTTACCTTGGATGTGAGCTTACTTTATTGTCCAATTTTGTTTTTTCAGCGTCAACAAAATGAATTTCATGTTCCAATATTTGTTGTGTAAACGCTAAAAATTACCAAGCTCAGTCCCCAACCTCGCTTATGAAAATGTATAGTACTAAACGCCGATATTTACATGTTTGCAAACCAAACTGATTCACAGGGACATCAGTTGTATCCGTTCCTAACAAAGTGTGACTTTGATAAATGAATATTTCCGAATGAAATGGCAACATTCGTTAGCTCGTTTGAAAAGCATGGTTTTGTGTTTATAAAGGTCAGATGTGCTTTTTTTAATGAAAAGATAGGAAGCGAAACAATTAGTTACGCGTGATTTCTATCCACCTCATTCGTTAGGTATTTATCAGGGGAGGGTTATAATTATTATTTACTAGCCGCCCGTCCCAGCTTCGCACGGGTGGACATTATTCCCGTTTTTGCAACATTTTTCATTTATGCTCCGCTCCTATTGGCGTGATTTTATATAGCCTATAACCTTCCTCGATAAATGGACTATCCAACACAAAAAGAATTTTTCAATTCCAACCAGTAGTTCTTGAGATTAGCGCGTTCAAACAAACAAACAAACTCTTCAGCTTTATAATATTAGTATAGATTTTTACCACGGATTACTATAGAAGGACAATTATATTATCGCCGGCACGTAACTTGGCACGGTTTTGGCGTAGTGGGGGTAACTTTGCGCATGTACACTCAACGCAACAAAAAAATGGTCACCCTTATTGCTTGTCATTGTTCTATGGTTATTGCCATAATTTATTCTTAAACATGCCTTTGTAGAAGAAAAAAGAAAGGAGAAGAATTCTCTTCTCTACTCTTGCCAAGTTACGTGCCGACGACTATACCTTGAAAACACCATACTGCAAAACGTGGTTCCTCTACCATTTGAGTCCAAAGTTTATAGATGACAGACGGCAGTAGTGTATCATAACATAACTCTTTACTGACTGACTCTACACTATTATAATCAATCACACTCGACGAACTAATGAGCTCACTACCTGTGAGACCTTGTTCTGGCAGGAACCAGGTCAAGGACTGCTGCACCTATTGTAAGGGACAGTTTGTCGCAAAATACGACTAAACGTATAGGTTAGAACACCAACAGAATCCTCTTGTGCGCTGCTAATAACAACATACTGCTACGATCACGAAATGCAGGGGGCTTACTCCGAATAACGAACGTCAAAGTTTCGGACCGAAACGAAATAACGACGAACATCGAACTTATACAATATGTAACATAATTAACGCACATCCTGAAAGTAGTTTGTTCAGAATCGTTTACTGAATCGATTTCTATCATTTTTAATATAGGTAATTTTTTATGCCAAAAATTATTAAAACTACGGAAATTAGTCACACTACCCCTGTACAGTCAAAACAAACTGAAATGAACCGTAAATAAATGCAAAAAAATATTTTTAAAGTGCATTTTTATTTGTATTAATACAAATTCCGTCATTCAATACAAAATAAAGAAAAATAAACCTTATTTCAAAAACGTTAATTAAGTAAATAACATGCATATACATGTTAAACTAAAATTTCAATGTATGTATTATGATTATAACATAATATTCTAATTGGAGGGTTTGAGGGTGTGCGTTAATTACGTTACATGTTGTATTTACGATCAAAGTATTGTCAAACAACGACCTACTAGATGTCAATCAACATTTGGAGTAGGGTGAACGAAAGACAAAATGTCAAATCGCGAAAATCAAATCGATCATTGGATCCGAAACACTATTGTGGTTGGAAAACGTGCGATCCGTCAGTCGAAACTTCGGCGTTCGATTTTCGAAGTGGGCCCGAGGCCACGTTAGGCACGGTAAGTATAGCTAATCCATCGATTATTTACAGGTTCATTATATAATACTAGCGACCCGCCCCGGCTTTGCACGGGTGCAATGTAGATACTAATGTGGGGCATATAAACCTCCCTCTTGAATTACTCTATCTATTGCTGAAAACTGCATTAAAATCCGTTGCGTAGTTTAAAAGATCTAAGCGTACAGACAGCGGGAGCGGCTTTGTTTTATACTATGTAAAGATATATGAGTCTTTAACCACAGAAGAAAACACAAAACATGTAATATGTTTTATGTATATACCCAATTCAAAATATATACATTAATGAAAAACCACAAGGAACTTCAATCTTCTTCTTTTCGTGTGGTTAGTGACTAACCTGGTGTCAGAGTTTATGCCGCCCATTATACGGCTTCACATGCCGTCGAGAAATATATCTCAGGCATACCGGTTTCCTTACGATGTTTTCCTTCACCGTTTTTAAGCAAATGATAATTATACAATACGCACATGAATCCGAAAAGTCCGGGGTGCGTACATTGGGCTTGAACTCGCGACCTATGACTTGGCAATTCTACGGTCACACCACTAGGCTATCGCTGCTATAGGAACTTCAATAACGATGCTCGATCAAACATAGGACAAAGAAAAATAATTCTCACACATCTACAGAACGCAAGTAGCAGATGTTGGAGAAAAAATAGTCAGGCTTAAGTGGGAGTGGGCCGGTCGTGTCGCTCGAATGCACCCGGACAGATGGGCAAAGATCGTCACTAACTGGACGCCTGAAGGAGGACACCGTCGTCGAGGTCGGCCGCGGCGTAGGTGACGTGACGATCTGGACGCTTTGCGGGGCTCACGTGGTTAGAAACGGCACAAAATAGAGATATTTGGAAGGCAAAAGGGGAGGCCTTTGCTCAGCAGTGGGACATTCCATAGGCTACAAAAAAAACTACAGAAACACACAGACGTACACTGTCTCTAACTGAATGGAGCATAGCGAGTGACGCGACACCAACCAAAACGATTGTGGCTAACTTACACCACGCAAGTCAAACTGTTGAACTACTAGTTTGAGAAGTTTCTACAATCGAGAAATGTTACCGGAATCTGCAACTGAACTATTTTAAAGACCACATGCAGCTTAGAATAACTGTAATAATATTAACGCTTCTCGAGAAGTGAAGAAAGATAAAGATACTCTGACACATGGGAAACGTTAAACGTCAAGGCGGATGCACACGTAGGCACACTTTAAATATTTACTCATTTACGTACAAATATCTATGTATATATTGTAATTCATTAATTAATTTATTTTATTTATGTAATTAATTTATTAATTTTTGTATTTGCACGTGGCTGCCCGTGGCTTCACTACAGGACCCATCCGAAAACCAGCGCTGCTATACTTCGGTGTAGCAGCATTATGCTGAGATGGACTCCTTTTTTTGTCACGTAGAGGCATATAACTTTTGTATATTGTTGATTTTTTATTTTATGTTTGTATGTCTGTATGTCTGTAACGAGACTCAAATAAACTATTTTCTTTCTTTTCTTTCTTATACTTAAGAAGAAAAACAAACATAAAACATAACATCACACTTTGTATTCCCCGAAGGGTTCGGCAGAGGTATTTTTAGTTCACCTTCGTTTCGCCAGTTATGTTTAAGTTGTTGTAATAGGGAGCAAGCCTATTGCCATTAACCGGGCACAAATCCAGACACCGGGCTGCTACTGAGAAATTCCTAATGGAAAAACCCAATAACACTTTGCCCAACCTGGAGATCGAACCCAGGACCCTATGATCAACAGTCGCGATTGTGACCACTAGACCAATAAGGCGTGTTTAAATGAAGAAGTAAAAGAAAAACAGAATATCCATTCAACACGTGTCGTATGGGAAGCGAAAAATGCTGTTTCAGGACCCGACAATCCGACACAATTTAATTTATGCCAAATCTGTTTCCAAGAATTGCTTTCACAATTGTTCAGAGGTTCACGATTATTGGTTTACAGAGCGTCAGATTTATTGATTTCAATTTATTTCAAGTCTTCTTCAATAAGTAATGTATGTGTTCTTTGTTCTGCCTAGCATTTTCCCAACTATGTTGATCAGCTTCCAGTCTACCACTATTTTACACGGAGCGACTGCCATCAGACCACCGCAACCCAGTGATAATAATAATAAGTAATGTATGTGATATTTTCTATTCATGAATCTAGTTCACATCGCGTCTAAATAGACTCCTAAAAGCAACACTTTTCCAGACCCTGTCAGTACTTTGACCAGTGATCTGCAACTATAAAGCAAGGTCAAATATAAAAAACGTTCCACCCGCGGGGTTACCGCAAAATCGTTTCTAGGTATTTTAACTACGTTTCATGAAACAAAATATACTCGTTCAGTATCTATATTGTTAGTAGCTTTTATAATAATATTGCTTCTGACTTATAAAAACCTATGGATATGGATGATAGGAAGCTTATATTTTTTTAATCATTGTACTGTGGGTATCATCCCGCATGTTCCTCAGATCGTATTTCTTATTAAAAACTTACTGATATAACGTCAGATCACAGAAAGAAGAGTTATAATATTGATATTAAAATCTGTTATCACAAACTCGTGGTAAACAATGCTGCAGAAACAGGAGCATGTTTGAGCGTGCAGCCTGCGACAAAACACGATTAAGAAGACTTTCTGCTTTCTACCCCCAGACTAAAAAAGAGAAGAAAAGAAAGATGATCACCAGCACCAGCTCACCCCTGTCACAGATAACCTAATTCCGGAATCGACGAACTGTGTATAAATAGCACACTTCTGTCTAACCTTAAAGGGTGGTCACAGGTGTGACATAAGTTATGCTACAAAAGCAAAACGATATTAATTTTAGAAGCCCATATATTGAAACGCTCTGAATCACATTTATCTGATAGCAGCAAACAATAAATAACAAAGCAAGCGGGTATGGGAAGAGGCAATAAAGTGTATTGTGGCCATAAGCTATAAAATAGGGTGTAAAATTATTATACGTTATGCCTCAGTAGATAGCCACAAAACTGTTGCGGGAGTTTTACGAGCGGGCTCTATAAAGACACGCTTCTTTGGGAATTTGGTAATTGAAGTATTTTCAGTCCTTGTTGAAGACCAAAGAAAGCCACTAAAGCGGTCTGATAATATTGAGGGCATTGCAAAGCGACACCGGAAAGAGTTTGATTGAGGTGATTAAAGGAATCGAACGGAGGTGGTCGAGAAAGATGTTGCACCAACAGGTCCATTTAATACGGAAAATATGTAGGTCGTAATCCATTTGCTTCATGACGCATTTCAAATACTTGTTTGATTTCCATGTTATCTTCTGTATTGTAAAACGGTATGCATACGAGGATAATTTTGATACAAGATACAAGATCATTTATTTGTCCAAAACATGAGTATACACACAGAGCATGCAAGATGTTAAATTACACAATATAATCAGTCATGTTTTGCCTTACGGCGTACAAATATGCGTGAATTTAATAATAATAGGTACATTTTTTTTTTGACTAGCAGCTATATCATGAAATGAAGAAACTATTAATAGAGAATTGGTGTATTTAAAATTGAGATATTAATAGTAGAAATTAAATGAGAACATAATTATACAAAACATCAAATAAAATTAAAATTGAGATATTAATACCTAAATATATATAGATATTAAAATTAATATAGATATAAATGTAGATATTAATACCTTGATGCAAAGTAGCTCCAGAAAATATAACTAATGTTTGTAAAACCTTTTGCAAGTTCTAAGATATAAAACATGTTCATCACGCACAGCTAGCTGTGGGACTATAAACGAACATTCTCTTAGCTACCAAATTGAACCTAAACAAACAGCTAGCGTAAACAAAATAAACGAACGACAAATTCTGTACATTGTATAACTTGAAAAATTGAGATCGCCCAGTAAAATTAACAATCGGGCGAAATGTCCGAAACGGTAGGTAATGCATATGGCTCGACACCGGGATTTGGAAAAGAATAAATGGAGAGCACAATAAAACAGACCTACATACTGGCCGAAGAAGAGATAGATCGATTGAATATGGGAAAAACTGAGAAAGATGCGTTGGACTACTATTCTGAAGAGAAATGATGAAGAACTGCGGTAAATACAGGTGAGATGGATGGTAGTCACTTGTAATGTTGATAATGGACAAACTCTGTCCCGACTAAACTTTTAGATGTTGTGTAACTTTATGCGTCGGAAGGTTCCGCATAGGGGCAGGAATACATTTATTAACTTGGAGTAAACTTTAAATCCGTCCTTTGAAAAACAGGTCTCAATTAGGCAAATTCAACGGAAAAAGGTAATCTTCAAAATTTCCAATTTTCATACATTTTCTCAGGTTGTATTATTTTTGACGACAGATACAATTTTAAACATTCGGTAAGAATAAGAATTGCTAAAACAGTCGCCTAAACTTTTATGATTATGTTAATAAGCCTTCAGAAGGAATTTCTAGAACTTGTCTGAATATCAAAGTGGTCACAAAGTAAAAAGTTATCAACGCAGCTGCGGGGGCATCTGGGCTCAGTATACCTATATTAATATTTTATGTTTTAATGCCGCAAACTACAAGGTTACATGTTTTAGGATACGAAATTCAAATTCTATTAGATAAAACAATATGATCATCATACTGTTAAATTATGACAAATTATGACAGAAATAGTCGTGTGTAATCACAGGACTTAGTTACCCATAGAAACAGCGATTTACTATTTGTTTTCAAATCATAATACAACAACAGACCTTGACAGTTCTAAGCGCGCCGTGCGCTGCATCTTCGGCCCACACTTTTACGCCTTCCTTCTCGTACTCCAGCGTCCAGCCTGCTTCCGAAGCAAGGAGGTTCTTCAGTGCTTCGAAGTCCGAGTCATCAGCAACGCGCGCTTCGCCGCGCGCCCATCCCGCGCCTCCCATTCGAGCGCGAACATCACAACGCAATGCGAACGGCGAACTGCCGCCAGTCAGTGCCAAGGCTGTACAAGTCGATGGCACGCGCATGCGTGGAGCTTGGACCGCCATTTTAATTTCATTTCTTTTTTAATTTTGATTGCTGGGAATTGCCAATTGACTTTCTTCAATACCTACTTGTGTCATTTAGCGAGCATTGACTGTCGATACTCTTCTTTTTCTGTAATCGGGAATCTTTTAAGGGTTGTTACTCATTTAACAGTATTTAAGGTTGTGTTTTCAACCCATATTGGTAGACCAATTAACTTTGTTGGTAATTGGAACATTTCAATTCCAATATCAGGAAGTTCGTTATATGGAAACAATGTCAAACTAATTATATCCTAACTTACATTGAAACAATATGATGAAACTTTCAAATAGCTTTTGAATAAGTTATTTATTACAAGCAGAAGCTCTTCTATGCAACTAAGTAGGCTCACATTAACATATCGGTGTAAAAATGTCGCCCATTCGTTTAAATTAAAATCTTTGAACATGACACTTTTACCCATTTGCCCAATTACCATAAATTCAAGAAAAAACAAAACCACCACAGAAACTCATTTATTTAGAATCGTATAATATATTTTCCCGATCTAATATATATAACATATAGTCTCGGATAGCCTATAGCCTATAGTATGCACTAACTCAAGGAATTTAACAACCATCTATGTATTTACGGGTACTTTGTAGGGGTTCACTATTGATTCGCATAAAATTTAATGGCATAATTTGTCATGGCATACTTTTAATTATCCTAATGATCATCAAATTCTGCATAAATGTAAAGGCATAATTTTTTTAACCATAATAACCTTACCTAACCTAATTTATTCTACAAAATTACCCCGAAAATATATAGCCAAATGATAGTTATGCCTATCTAAACTGTATGCCAAAACATAATATGCCAAAGTATTATTATGCCATTAAAAGTTATGTCGAAGTAGATTAGGAATTTGAAAACAAGCGAATCAAAGGGATCCGCTTTGTAGGATGTATATAATAGCCTTTATTATTAGCATTAGCAATCGCTAATATCGGGTAAAGTCCCCTGACAGCGTTTCTCCCAACCATGCCAAGCGTAGAACCCTTGGCGCCTATAGATTTTCTTTGCGCAAATTGACGCCGCCGTGATATCGTCGGTAATCAAATCTGGGAAAATAAAATTAAATGGTTAACTTTGTGCCTAATGACTGATCAGCCTGGCGACTTTATCATAAACTAGCTGCCCGGTGAACATCGTACCACCAATTTTTTTTTTTTGCTTTTTTCCCGATTTTCTTTTTTTTAAACCACTCCAGTTCTGAGGCGTACAAAACAAAAAAAAATATAAATCTTTCGAGCCATTTTCTAGTTTTTGCGAGACTAACGCACGGCAGTTGATTTTTATATACAACGTCAACATCTAACAGAAGTACAAAATAATACTTTAAGGGCCCATTGTACTTTTTATTACGAACAACTTTTACTAGGGACCAACCCTGAAATCGCGAAAAAAACTGCTGCTCCATACATTTATGTTCGCATAACTCGACAAAATGTAGGCAACAGCATATTTTTTTTTCACGATTCCGGGTTTGGTCGGTGATTTTTATAATGTATAATAGATTAGGCACGCAGAGTTTCTTCATTCTCTATCAAATAATAAGGGCAGGAGATCGTATCGGGTGCGCTGCCGGCTAGCCGACAGCAATTGCTTCTAGGCATACCTACTGCTAATATAATACCGCGAAATCTAAGTGTTGGCCTTCAAGTGAAAGAGGTCAGACGTTAATAGCTCCTAATATAATCAGAATTTCACCTTTTTTTTGACGAAGAAACTCACGGGTCAACGGGCCTTAGTAACAGAGAATGTTGTTTTTTATCTATACTAATATTATAAAGCTGAAGAGTTTGTTTGTGTGTTTGAACGCGCTAATCTCAGGAACTACTACTGGTTGGAATTGAAAAAATATTTTTGTATTGGATAGTCTATTTATCGAGGAAGATTATAGGCTATACCTATAACATCACGCTACGACCAACAGGAGCGGAGCATAAATGAAAAATGTTGCAAAAACGGGAAAAATGTCCACCCGTGCGAAAGCGGGGCGCGCCGCTAGTGTATTATAAGGAAAGTTTCTCAAGAAACATTATATTTTCCACACTTCTTCTTTTCGTGTGGTTAGTGACTAACCTGATGTCAGAATTATGCCGCTCATTGGCCTCTGAGTTGGCTTCATATGCCGTCGAGAAATATCTCTCAGGCAGTTTCCTCACGATGTTTTCCTTCACCGTTTTTAAGCAAGTGATAACTAAACAATACGCCCATGATTCCGAAAAGTCAGAGGTGCATTGGGTTCGAGCTCGAGACCTATGACTTTTCCACACCAATATTCCTGAATCGTGGGTGCGTTTACAGACACAAATCTTCACACTCACAAACACGCAGACCTGAAACAATCATCTGTAGGCCATACAAACACTTGTTCTGTGCGAGAATCATATCCGCGACACATTGCGCAGCAGCCAAGCGCTCAGCCACTGCTCCAATCGTGTCGTTAAACTTACCAGCACAAGTGACGTGGCAGTCCTTCCCTGGCACTGTTGAGTTGCTACACCAGAGGTTATCATTGATCTGGAACAACCCGTAATCCCTCGAACCATTCCTGTTCGGTTTCCCCACGATATCAGTGCGGCGACTACTCTCATTGTCTATCAGACATACCCCTGAAAAAAATAAATATGCAAAGAAAAACACCAGCCAAGTGCAAGTCGGACTCGCGCACGAAGGGTTCCGTGCCATTATCTATAAAAACGGCAAAAAAAACACGTTTGTTGTATGGGAGCCCCCCTTAAATATTTGTTTTGTTTTAATTTAATTATTAATTTTAAATTGAATACCTATGTAACTAAATATTCTGTGAATATTTCAAGCGTCTACCTGTTGCCGTTATCAATATCGAGCAAAAACGAGCAAAAAATCACGTTTGTAGTGTGGGAGCCCCCTTAAATATTTATTTTATTCCGTATTTGTTGTTATAGCGGCAACAAAAATACATCATCTGTGAAAATTCCAACTGTCTAACTATCACGGTTCGTGAGATATAGCCTGGTGACAGACGGACGGACGGACGGACAGCGGAGTCTTAGTAATAGGGTCCCGTTTTACCCTTTGGTTACGGAACCCTAAAAAACGGTAAGACACTTTACCAATTTAAAACCTCGAAATGGAAATGATGGAACGTAAATAATTTTCCATTCCAGTGAGAAATTCTCTTTTACATTCATGTAAAAAAGAATTACCTAATATAAATACTTCAATTACGACCATGTAATCCACGAAGTACAGATGAAACTAACATCAGTTGGGTTCATGTAAGTAGTTCATACAAGAACCCCGTAAGTAGTCCGGTCGGTCCCGGGTGTCATATGAAGACCTATGACAGACGTTACGGGAAGTAAGAAGCCCGAAAGTCTGACAACCGGTCTAACCTTAGGATATCGGCATTGCCCAGTAAATGGGTTGCAGAGGTCTGACGGCAGTCGCTCCGTGTAAAATACTGGTATTCAGTCGCATCTGGTTAGACTGGAAGCTGACCCCAACAAAAAGGAAAAAGAGGGAAAGGCTAGGCAGAATATGTAAAGGCGGGTACAGACTGCTGTAACGTAACATGCAATGTAGCATGAAAGGTACGTAGTACGCACGCGTAGTGTGCACGTTTCGTGCGCGCAAGGCCTCCACACTATGGGAATTCTGTTACATTGCATGATACATTGCGACAATGTGGACGGCAAATTCTGTCATTACGTGTTACATTGCATGTTTCAATTCGTAAGTCTATACCCGGCTTTAGCAGTTCATAGATACTTACAATTTCCCATCAGATCTTCAGGAAATGATTGTTTTCTCAGTTCATGTACTAAATCACATCTTGTCTTGAAATATTTTGCGTCACAATAAAAAATATGAGCAACTAACACAAATAAAAATATTTGTTTCATTTTAAGATAGTTTACTATCACATGCAAAATATGTCCACAGTGTAATGATGAAGTGAAGCTGAACACTGTTTATATAAAGATCTAGTGTATTTATCTCCACGGTGTTAACTTAAGGTGTATGTCCACTTGTTTAACAACCGTCGCTTTAGAATTCGACAGCTATTGATCCTTACGTCAAAGGGGTATATATAATACTAGCTGTGTCCTCACGGCTCCGCCCGTAGCCTATGTTACTCAGTGATAATGTAGCTTTCGAACGGCAAAAGAATTTTTGAAATTGGTCCAAGTAGTTTTTAAGTTTATTCGTTACATACAAAAATACAAATCTTTCCTCTTTATAATAATAATATAGACGACACAAATCGGCAAACTTCGTAAAACCGATCACTTCCGAACTGAGTGCGACTTCAAGGCTACGAATTTTTACTAGTAATGCATTAGTATTTATGGAGTTAAAGCTCATTAAATGTAAAAATTTTAAAACTATGTTATCGCTCAAATGTTTCTATTTATTTATTACCTTTTTACACGTTTTGCCATAGGAAATTTGTCATAATAATTATTTAAGATACCTACCTAAGTAACGCACATAACATGAAGCCTGAATTTCCCGATGCAGGATTTGTGACGTTTCATCTGACAGCTGTCATTATTGTCGCTGTAGTCTGCTAGACAATCGTCGTGCTGCGTAATTTGCCACAGTAATAACAATATGTTTTGCTTAAAAAGACCTTTCTAATGACATATCACTCATTGCTAGAGGAGGGGTAGACCAACTTCTAAACATTTCGCTCATTCTCCTTTGCCGATACGACTTCTAATTTGTTTCATACTGTACAAAGGCCTGAAACTGGATGTTGTGGAGCAACTTGGGAAAGACTTTTGTCCAGCAGTGGACTGCGATAGACTGGGTTGATTGATTGAAGGCTAATTTTAATTATAAATTATTTTTATAACATAAATTAGGTACATCTATTCATTAGCTTAGAACATCAAAACGCAGCTACACCTTACATAATGTAAACGGTCTCTAAATAGCAAACTGATGATTAATTTCTGTCGACGACGTGATAGTTTTGTTGTGCTAAAAGGGGGATTCCTCGGGGCCTGCGACTTGCTTTAACAAACTGCATTTAGAATTTTAGATACTTACCTAGAAGTTCAACTACTTATCACCTAAATTATGTCAAAATATTCTGGTTATATTTGGTTTTGGATAGTGAAAAATATACGAAATTAATTACTATTGAATGGTTGAGACTAGGGATGGGTTTTTACTCGGATGAATTAATACTCGAGGTTGAGTAAATGCTCATGACACTCATACTAAAACATGCCGGCCGTCATAATTTATGTAATAAAAAATGTAGGTAAACATTTAAATTTTAAAAAATCCCAATTTAAGTCATAATCAACGCTCTCACCTTGTAAATTTTGCAACTGGTATCCCTCGCCTTAAGTGCCATTTTTTATTTTTGGAAATGAAGTGGTGGGGCCTCGTTGTAAATTGGGCCGACTACCCAAGAGGGTGCGCCGGGCCTGCAGTCGGGAGGCTCTTTTAATACTTAACAGGTAAAAAAAACAGTCGACTAAAAGTAATAAAAAATTAGGTACTTACCTAGGACTTTTAATAAAAGTAAACAAAGTCTTACAATACAACAATAATATTGAAACAACAGTCACTTCATAACAGGAAAACACACAACTACGCTTCTTGAATATTTTAGTCCAAAAACATCGTATGTAGGTATGACTAATCTGGCCGACCGTTGCTTGATGCCATTGTATTTTGATCGTATTTATTAGTCAATGAAGAAGGGGCATCCCCTGGCGCTCGCAAAGGAAGTTGTGTAGGCATTCTAAATGAGAAGATCACGACTTCCTTGTTAATCTTGTAAAAACCATGCTATAATAATATACCTCCGTCTGATAGTCTCTTCGCGCGATGTCATGTCCTCATCTACGTCATGAATGATAAATGATTTTTATTTCTGTAAATAAATCTGTTACAGACACTTTTAAGGGAGCTCGCCCAAGTGCGACAATCGCTGAGCGATTATTTTATCGCCAAATATAAAATATGAGCGACTTTTTGTATCACGTGGGCGTTTCAGTAGGTTTTGAACTCTGAATGTTTTTATATTCGGCGACAAAATAATCGGTCAGCTAGCTATCTGACTAGCTCTGAGAAGAAAAGCCGAAGTAAACTCGGAGATCAAGATCTCTTTTAAGTTCAGATATTGTGGTATAAAAACTATGCGAGTGTAACAATGTAGGGCAACGTCTGGAATAGCCTTTTGAGAAAAGTGCCATAGCAGGTTTGAGTTGACCTGACCTGACGGCACGCATGCATCAGCTATCGATTTAACATAGTTATCCAATTCCATCAATAACAACAGTACCACATAGGTCTCGAGTTCGAACCCAAGGCACGCACCTCTGACTTTTTGGATTCATGTGCGTATTGTATAATTATCACTTGCTTAAAAATGGTGAAGGAAAATATCGTAAGGAAACCGGCACGCCTGATATTTCTCGACGGCATGTGAAGCCAAGTCAGAGACCCATGGGCAGCATAAACTCTGACACCAGGTTAGTCACTAACCACACGAAAAAGAAGACCAATAATAACAAAGTTTGACCACAAACACCGAAGCTTAGGTATTAGATCATGAGTACCTTCAGTACCTAGCGGTGACGCAGTAAAGGAAAGCTCATTGTTCTAATGCAAAGTCACATGATGTAGTTGTCACGAGAGGAGACTAATCTGTATTTTTTACTTTTTCCTTGACTTCCTGCGTTGCGCTGGGTTTGTTCTCCACATAAAAAGATTAGGTAGGTACATACAAGTAAATTCGGTCTAACCTTAGGATATCGGCATTGCCCAGTTACTGGGTTGCGGAGGTCTGATGGCAGTCGCTCCGTGTAAAATACCGGTATTCAGCCGCATCTGGTTAGACTGGAAGCTGACCCTAATATAGTCGGGAAAAGGCTGGCAGAACGGAACATGCAAGTAAATTATTGACTGTAAAAATAAGAAATTAACTTGGAATTTCAACTATGGACCTGAATGTTTTTGTATGGAAGATTTGTGTCCTTTGGAATTTATGCTTAATTAAGGTTAATTCTTAGTTAAGATTTTTACATCGCTACAAACTATATAGTTGTACAGCATTAATAATACGATTAGTATAAAATCGGAAATAGCGAAAGTTTTCACAGAGGAATCGAGATGCGGTACCTACTAGGTAATGTTCCGATCAACGTTAACCCTTTATAAGGCAAAGGGAATATACACACATCAAAAAAAGTTTGCGATCACTTTGAAAAATCGTTTTTTTTTTGTTACGGTATATTATATTATGATTTCTTCTTCTTTTAAGATTCTTTGTTTAAAAATATAGATTTAGAATATAAAACAATAAAACAGTTCAATTGTTTTTCCATATAAAAAGGCTTTCAGTCCTAGCTTACGCTCATTCAGAAATCTGATTTAGTCAATTTTAACGGATTTAAAATAGATTTCACGGAAAGTTGTGATTGAAAAATGCCAAGAGGATTATCAGAAGTTTTACGAGCAAGAATAGTAACTTTGAGGGAAGAAGGATACACCACGAGAGAAATAGCACGCAGAGTTGCTATATCCCAATCCTGTGTCCTGACTACGTTGCAGAGGTACCACGGGATGGGTAATTTAGCTGACCGACCCCGCAGTGGTCGCCCAACTGATTTGACTGCTGCTAAGCGCTATATTAGATTGCTGGCAGCCCGTGACCCAACAATCAACGCCACTAAAATAAAAGCAGAAGTTCGGGCCGCCTCTGGGCTTGAAGTTAGCACTCAGACCATTCGGAATTGCTTGCACCAGGCTGGATTACGAGCACGGAGGTCTTGGCGAGCTCCTCTGTATTCCCGGCAACGTCAACGACGGAGATTACAGTGGGCTAGGCTTCGGCAAAATGAAGAAGAAAACATTTGGCAAAACTGTCTCTTCGTTGACGAATCGCGAATCAGTACTCATCCAGATAACCGACGTGTCCGTGTCTGGAGAAGACCAGGAGACCGTGAAAGGCAAAGAACTGCCACTGGAACAGTTCAGCAAGGCGGGAAATCGGTGTCCTTTTGGGGTGGTATTATGATTGGAGCTAGAACGCCTTTGATCCCGTATCGAGGCTTCATGACAGTAGACACGTACAGAGCAGTTGCTATTGATGGAATTGTCAGACCATTCCGAGTAAACCATGGGCACCAATTTGTTCTGGTCGATGATAATGCGCCCACCCATCGAGCTCAACGAGTCAATGCTGCTCTCCGAGAATACGACATCACAAGGTTAGACTGGCCTGCTGGCTCGCCTGACTTAAACCCAATAGAGCACGCGTGGGATGCTCTTAAGCGAGCTGTTTGGAACCGTCAGCCACGTCCCCAGACAGTGCCAGAGGTCAGGGAAGCCGCTATTCAAGAATGGGACAGGTTACCCCAAGAAATGCTGGATAACTTGATTATCAGCATGCCCAGGAGGATCTTCGCATGTGTTCGAGCCAGGGGAGGAGTTATATTGAATATAAACCTTTTATTAATAAATTGTTGTTTAAGTTTGGTTAAACAATCTTTTTCTTTCTATCAAATTTCTGTTACAATTACATTATGATTAATTTCTCTTTTTTTTATAAAAAATAAGAATTCGTTTTATTTTTTAATTTCAAACTGGGTATTTCTATTTAAAGAAAACACACAACAAAGAATTTTTCTTAATAAAGTTCAATTTAAAAAATTATATCAGCTTATGCTAGTGATCGCAAACTTTTTTTGATGTGTGTATTTCCCACCAAATTTTTTGGAAGATGTCACGAAGGCCTCGTTATAGTATTTTTAAACCTAGCAATATTTTGTTTTTTTACTATTTTCTGTAATAGAATTTAAAAACAAAGAGGTAACGACATAAAATACAAACAATTTTTTTATTATTTATAAAAATATGCCAAATTGTTTATTATTTTCTTTTCTTAAAACCTTCTGCCCGATAAAGGGTTAAAGTATTTTTTGAGCTTATTACTTTGTATTTCTTTACCTAATTAAATAATACGAGTTTACATAAACCGCAACGTTTGAATAATATTTACTTCTAATGAACTGAAATTGTCGTCTATCAATTTATTAATGTGGTCAGTCCATGTACCTATTTGAACATGAGCCAAGTTAGACTGTAATATAGATATTACAGTAGACCTAACTTACTAAATAATGGTGTCGATTCTGTTGCGGTAATAAGATTGACAAGCATATCATTTGGGACCCAGTGCATAATATCATCAAGCACATTGAGTCACCCGCGCGACAGCGCAACGAGTATTCCCAAGGTGGGTTGACGTCAGGCAGGCAGCCGGTCATACAACAATAAGCCAAAACCTCTAACAACATGGATTTATGAAATACATGCTGTGCCGGCCCCACCTAGTGTGGGATAAGGGCAGGAAGAAGAAGAAGGAGTTGGTTCTGTTGGGCACTTTGACAGGACTAAACTAAACTAAGGGTGTTTGTCTCTTTCTGTTTTAATAAAAAAAGAAAGTGACAGTTGCGTTTAGTCTAGTTGAGTAGGTACTGTCAAAATGTGCTACAGAATCGACACCAATATCGAATTATTATTGTTTTAAGTAATTGAAGGCACCGTTGGCTGAGCTAACTTAGCTTAACTTAGCTCATGAAGCTGCGGCGCCGGCGTCTTATACTCCGATTCTTACACCCATATTCTAAGACGTTCCTCCAAAACTTAGTCGACTCGACTCCACCTCAACTCAGCCTTTTTCACTACCATCGGTAGTTATAGTTGACATAAACGTCCTCGACTCGAAATTTTTCCTCAGCCGAGGTAAGGAATCATCTGTCAAACTCAAGGTATCTCGGAACCTACCTTAAGGAAGGAAGTGTGAAAGTTCTTAAGTATGTAATAAAAATGAATTTTGAAGACTTTATCGAATATGCTTACGATAATCCTTACAATTATGTATCGCGGCGTTATTTGCGCGATGCAGATAATTCAAATTATGACGTAATGACTCCGTCAAGGAACCTCAAAGTTCACTCGAAATTGCGACTAAGAATACAATTTTGAAGGTGTTTTCGAGGCCGTTCTGAGTCGATTAAGTTTTGGAGGAACGTCTTAGAATATGGGTGTTAGTGCACGATGTGAACGGAAGTATGAAAAGACGCCGCAGCCTCGTGAGCTAAGCTAAACTAACCTAGCCTAGCTTGCGGTGTGCTCTGTGCTTTAGACCCCTACCTCTCAACATCCCAACAGCACCAATACACCCTCCCTGAGACCAGCATCCCAACAGCTGTGAAAATGTAATCATTATCTCAATTTCATACATTTGACAGCAATATCATGTGTTTTATTTTTTAACGTGGTATAATATTCAAGTGGTTTATTAATATGACTCTTATCTTTGACTTACGATACTCATCAAATGTATCTTGAGAAATCGGAGGCACTTACTGTCTTGATCCGTATTGCGAAATATCTATACTAATATTATAAAGCTGAAGAATTTGTTTGTTTGTTTGAACGCGCTAATCTCAGGAACTACTGGTTGGAATTGAAAAAATATTTTAGTGTTGGATAGTCCATTTATCAAGGAAGGTTAAAGGCTATATAACATCACGCTACGACCAATAGGAGTGGAGCATAAATGAAAAATGTTGTAAAAACGGGAAAAATGTCCACCCGTGCGAAGCCGGGACGGGCCGCTAGTTAATAATATAATTTTTATAATATTTATTACTTAGGTAGGTAAGTACTATCAATCTGTACAAGCTTATCGCTCGCTGACTCCAGAATAAATACTTTACTTACAATAACAATAAATATATGGTACCCAATGATAACATAACATTGCTTTGCAAAAGATAAACAGATTGTTTTTATGCAACAACGGTAGTCCAACAAAGGTTAAATTGATTGTAAGATTTCGGACTTATGACTCCCGATAATGCTTGTCATAGGTATTCATATGACGACTCAACATGCGCCCTGCCATGCTGCCCTCTAGTCATGTCACGCTTGGTGGTAGAATCTATACGCTCCGCCTGGCTAGCTACCACCCTCACATTAAAGTCCCGGCCCAACAGTATATTGTATTCCATCGTGTGTATGTGAAAGCCAGAGGAGTATAGGAGAATCCCTCTATGTTTCTGTTCCTTGGTTTCGTGTGCTCCATGTTAGACCCTGTCTGCGCTTGCCATTAGGTGAGACTTGGGACAAATGCAAACAAGTCAAGATGTAAAAATATATTTTCGCGCTCGAGAGTTGAGGCCTGCAATGTCACAGTATAAATAATATATAAATATTGGTTTTGTGAATAAATAAGAATAGGTAACAATAAATAAGAATAAATGTATTGTCTCAAAGATTACGATTACAATTCAGTTGAAGTCCTAGACCTCACACTAGGATTCCCTGTGTCGTGAGAGCCAGGCTCTTTCGTTCCGTTTACTAATTTAATATTACTGTGTTACACAAGACAAATTTTGGAAATCATGTATTAAGGTATGTTCTTTTACATAATCTAAAAAAAGTAAATAATATAACATAAAGTATAAAAGATTTATCTTGTGTTTTATAAGGACTAAATAAATGTGTGGATGTGTGTGTTTGTGTAGATGTGTGTGTTTATGTGGATGTTGTAAGACGAGTGTATGTTTGCGTGTGTGATAGTTTGTGTATGTATCAGAGGGCGTGTTTATATGTAGAGTGTGTGTTAGTGAGTTCTACTTTCGACTAGACATTGAGCGGGGAGTATTTTGTGCGTGCGTAGGATTATAATGTATAACATTCATTTAATTATTTTTAAAAAATCTTCTGTCATGTCATAGTCCAGGGTAAGAAGCCATTTTGTTACTGTCATTCTGCATTTTTTATAATATGTCTACTCTTCAAAAACCTAGCTAAGTGCAAAGTTCAAGATGATGATTTGCTATAAAATGAGGCAGAGCGAAGCCTCTTGCGTTATTTCCTAAATCTTTCTTTTTAAACTTACGATTTATCACCATGTTTTTTTTGTCAAATTTATTTCATTTGCTAATGAGTGCTTACATTACGCACAATGTAGATAAAATCTGTTTTTGGTCATAGTTACAATGGACATAATTATTATAAACATTAGGTACCCACCTATGTATCGTAGTAGGCATTGATTTATTTTAAAAGCTTGTTTGAGACTGCCTCGTAACATCCCTTGTAAATAGGGTTACCATCCGTCGGGGTTCCCCGGATTTGTCCTAGTTTAGAGGGCATCCCGGGAGCGTGCGGGCGGGGCTTCATTTGTAGTCCGGGTTAAAAATTACTTTGATTGACGTCATAGTGATATGACATTTTCAACTGTTTTTTATTACACTATGTTTAAAAAACCTGTTGTCATGTCCCGGTTCTGGGCTCTAAAATCCGGGGTTTTCACGTGTCTTGTCCTGGTTGCCAAATTTTAGAGATGGCTACCCTACTAGTAAAGAAAAATGTTGCTATCTAACTCATTCCCAATCAAAAAATCCTTGGTCGCCTTCTACTGGAGCTGAAGACCACAAAGACTATGAGAAAAAGAAAGGTCTAGATTTATAACCTCAATTTACAATTTATTAACTTGGACCAGTTTTAAATGAAAACAGATAAGGATGGCACCTCAACGTCACCTATCGAAACAATCTTTAATCTTTAAAATAATTACTTAACCAACACACGTTTTTATTTAACTAGGTAAATAACAACATGCGTCGAAAACCCCAAGACTCGCTACTTAATTATTTCTTTAGGTACATCTGCAAAAAAAAAACTTTTTTTCTATATCGCCAGCTTCTTTGTATTATTTGCGGTTATCTAAACAGTTACAAAGTTACTTCGCAACGAGTATCGTATGTGACCCCGTAGGTATGTTTTTATACTGATAAAAAGGAATCCCCTGTTCCCAGACAGTACCCTACACACACAGACATACACATACACACACTGTAGATATGCCACGTAATATATAAATGCAATTTGTTCAATCCCGTTCAAACACAAACCAGTCGTCGAGAGTATAAGTTGTGCTTAACTAGGAAACATGCAGGCATTGAAGATATTTTTATTTGCGCTCGCAACGTTCTGCCTACATTGTGAAGCGAAATATTTTGCAACGAGATGCGAGCTGGTCCATGAATTGAGGAGGCAAGGCTTTCCTGAAGACAAGATGAGAGATTGTAAGTGTTATTTAAATTCTAGATTAACTTTGGAGTCATAGTACCTATTAAAATAACATGTCCATTCAGCGACCGAGAACTTTTTTGTTACTTTATACACACACTAGCGGCCCGTCCCGGCTTCGCACGGGTGGACATTTTTCCCGTTTTTGCAACATTTTTCATTTATGCTCCGCTCCTATTGGTCGTAGCGTGATATTATATAGCCTATAACCTTCCTCGATAAATGGACTATCCAACACAAAAACAATTTGTCAATTCCAACCAGTAGTTCCTGAGATTAGCGCGTTCAAACTAACAAACTCTCCAGATTTATAATATTAGTATACATAGATATCTGTTTTTTTCAGCCCAACTGCTACTAATTTTCGTTTTCGCACGATATTGCTATAAAAAAATATAAGGAGAATTTTAAAACTTCATTAGAAGTTCGTAAAAAAGTTAAAAACGGATTCCTTAATTTTCACTCTGTCTGACTGTATAATTTGGAATTTCTTGTAGAGATATCTGTATTGTAAAGGTGGACGTAGACTTATCCTAACTTGCACTTATCAACATTAGCAGCCTGTTTTGCGTCCACTAGCAAGTTAAATTGTGGAAATTGACTTCCACAGCCGACTTTCATTGTAGACACACCTGCAGCGAGACGCCTTGTGGAAGTTTTACAAGCAAGCAATTGAGAAAAAGAAAGAGAAAGAAAGAAAATTATTTATTTTGGACTCACACAGGCAGTTACAGAAACAAAAACAATATTTAAAAAAAGAAAGAATAAGAATTTAGACTACCTGCACGAGGCCAAAAAGGGCTCCTATCTCAGCATAATGTTGCGACATTTAGAAAAAAAAACAAAATGTCGCAACGCTGGTTTTCAGATAGGACCATAGTGATGCCACGGGCAATAACGACACAAATAAATAAATAAACATGTTACGTACATACAATATTAAATAAATTAATTGCTTCAATAACATTCACAATTTAACTTGCTAGTAGATTTACCACTTTAGTGCTAAGCTTCCTTTTTGTATTTCAGTTTAAATTACCCTAATGGACAACTATCACAACTGTATTCCCCAAAGGGTTTGGCAGAGGTGTATAGTAACACCCTCATTTCTCCGTTATGTTTTAAGTCCCATGTAACAGGGGGCGAGCCTATTGTCATCAACCGGGCACAAGTCCAACCTCCGGGCTGCTGAGGAATTCCATATGGAAAAACCCAATAACACTCGAGGGGATCGAACCCAGGACCTCACGATCAGCTGTCGCGCTTGCCACCACTACATCAACGAGGCAGTTACCCTAATGGACTACGAAAGAAATACAAAATATTAGATAAGAACTTTGTTAATGTTAAACCTTTAAAAACTCAACTATTTTCTTCAGGGGTATGCTTGATTGAAAACGAAAGCGGCAGAAACACATCCAAGATGGGAACTGTGAACAAGAACGGGTCCAGAGACTACGGGCTGTTCCAGATCAACGACAAGTACTGGTGCAGCAACACCAGCACGCCTGGCAAAGACTGCAACCTCACGTGTGCTGGTCAGTAACGCTCATCTTTATCATCTCTGCTACATTAATAATTACAAGGCGGGATCTGCTGTAGGCTCCGTAGTTACCCAGTCAGTCTTCTTCTTTTCGTGTGGTTAGTGATTAACCTCGTGTCAGAGTTTATGCCGCCCATGAGCCTCTGACAGCTTCATATGCCGTCGAGAAATATCTCTCAGGCATGCCGGTTTCCTCACAATGTTTTCCTTCACCGTTTCTAAGCAAGTAATAATTATACAATACGCACATCAATCCGAAGTCAGAGCTGCGTGCCTTGAGTTGGAACTCGAGACCTATGACTTGGCAGTCCGACGGTCACACCACTAGGCTATCAATGCTGTTACCCAGTCAGTGGGAATACCGGCTTCTTAGGATTGGACCAATGACAGACTTTTTTAAAATTACGGGCTCATAAAGATTACCACATACGTTCTCTTGACAACCGAATCCAGTTTTATGGTCGCAGACGCCCTAACAAGGCGACTTGGGGAACGACCCAGTATCAGAGCACCAGTATGCCCACGTTTCACCCCTTCAAGCATTCCATCCTGAAGACGAAACTCTTATGAAATGGGTTAAACAGTTAATAATAAACGTTGCTGAATCTAGACTTCAAACTCATATAGTGACTTATATTTATTTCCAGATGTGCTGTTAGATGACATAACCAAGGCGTCGACCTGCGCTAAGAAGATCTACAAGCGCCATAAGTTCAGTGCTTGGTACGGATGGCGCAACCACTGCCAAGGAACGCTGCCCGACATTAGTAAGTGCTAAACAACGGCCTCGGGAACTGCACCAAAGAACTTGTTGCTTCAGCGCAGTGTACCAGCTTATCGACGTTACAAAATGTTAAACAAACGTAAGATATTGTGTACGGAGTTCATTGAAAGGTAAATAAATTATGTTTTTCGGATATAAACATATCATTTATGTAACTAAAGTTGTTTTAAAAATATTATAAATTGTTCCAGACTGCGTAGTACTTGCACCCGGGAGCAATGAATCCAGGTCACCAACATAAACCTTCATATCTCGGAAAACATTGTTTAACATTGTTTTGTTTATGTTGGTGATCCGGATTCATTGCTCCCGAGTGTATATTTTAGTAGATATAAATTTAAACTGCCATAATATATATATTTGTTTAATACAACTACTATTGTATTATGTATGCTACCTGCAATATCGACGGCAATCGAAACATTTCTCGGATATAAAATATAATCGATTATTTTAAGATTAAACTGTAACGACGCATTAAATAAAATTGAAAACTATTGTTATTATTTCGTGCTTTATTTCCTTAATATTAAGAATTTATTAGATAAACTAGAAACAAAATTAAACCTAAGTTAAAACTTAATTATACATAAGACCAGTTTAACCATTCAAATGTCTGTTTCGCAACTTTTCTTCGATCTTTTTCTCGGCTTCCGCTGCTTTCTTTAGCAACAATTCGTCAACGGCCTTCAACTGAAAAGTAAAATTGTTTTCAACACACTTGGTCATAAAGTGCCTCTTATTGGACCATTGTTAGGTTCGTAATGTAGCTTATTGCGGACTAGTCCGGGAAAATGTACCACAGATTAATGATGTGCGGGCTAGTCCGGGAAAATGTACCACAGATTAATGATATATGTCTACGAATTTCACTCTACATTTTCCTTTGTTAATTTTAACAAATCGTTTTTACGCCTAAAAAATAGTAAACTTTTTTATTATAAAAATAGAATAAATAAACATTTTATTTCATTAAATTATTTATTTTTGTCAGCAAATTAACATTAATTAATGTAGGCGACGTATAAAATTATCTTGTTTAAGGGAACGTACCCATACTACGTGACACGTTCAGGAGGGCGGGGGGGTCTTCAAAATACCACGCTTGGTCACAGGGGCGTTTTCGTCACGTAGTCAATATCCTCTAGGGAAATCTCGAGTTTATCGAGCTATATTCAAATATGGCGTGCAGAGTTTAGCGCTTTTTGAACTCACAGGTGACACTGTCGCACATGTGAGTCAATTTTTAACTTTGTTTGCAAAAAATGATTTAAAACCACGTGAAAACTAGAGGGGGGGGGGGTATTGGCATATACTACGGGTAGTCACCGAGGGGGGAGGGGGGTAAAAAATAGTAAAAAATGGGTCACGTAGTATGGGTACGTTCCCTAATGTGTGACGATGGGCGACCTTCGCGTCACCCCGCGGCGTTGTTGTCACATTTGGTACTGTCATATTTTATGAATTTTTTTTTCTGCATGCATATTTTCTTTCGCTCGCCTATTTTCTACCATTCATTGCATCCTGCTGTTTTCCTTATCCCTCGCTTACAATTAATTTGTGTTATAAACACAAAAATAATCAGTTTCTTTTTTAATATTAGACTGTTTGCCCTGTGGTCTTTCACCTGCGCTCACATAGCTAACTCGGCCACGGGCACCACAGATTAATTTATATGTTTACCAAGAAATCCACGCGCCATTTTTCACATATACTTTTGAATTAAAGACTTAGTCGGCTGTCTTGTTCCGTCGATTATGATATGATATTATTATTAAACGAATATTATAAGATGATATGACAAGGCATCGCGCTTGATTGGCGCCGTGGACGAGCTATCGACTTTTGCGCCGCGCGGTCGTGGGTTTAATTCCCGAACGAAACGACTGTTTATATAGCACACGATTAGTTGTTCTGGGTCGGGATGTTAGCGTATAAAGAAGAAAATTGTAATTACTATACCGCAGAAATCTTACAGTAACGCAATTTTTTTTATAAAGTAAATTACTTCTACAAATAAAATCATGGCAGGAAACTTTTTCATAAAAGGAAATTATCAATATATTTTATTTGCCTACCTCGGTACAGAAATTATTCTTAATGGTCGTCAGTTGCTCGAATCCCGTAATCTTCTCAGCTTCGTATTTGGTAGTCAACTCCTTTATCTCCTCGGTACGTTGGAGCGCCTTCTTTGAACGTTCGCGAAGCTTTTTATCTTTTTCCTCCGCTTCTCGTAGAGAACTGATGAAAAGAAAACATATTATAGAAAGTTGAAGGGCCGTTGTGGTGTGGAGTTACAATATTATGACATTTATGTTGTATGACGTGCTGTCTCTGTCTAGCAACCCATTTTAAAAACTTAAGAAGAAATTGATTTTTCACTGTTGCATAATCTTTTTAGGGTTCCGTACCCAAAGGGTAAAACGGGACCCTATTACTAAGACTCCGCTGTCCGTCCGTCTGTCACCAGGCTGTATCTCAAGAACCGTGATAGTTAGACAGTTGAAATTTTCACAGATGATGTATTTCTGTTGCCGCTATAACAACAAATACTAAAAAACAAAATAAAATAAATATTTAAGGGGGCTCCCATACAGCAAACATGATTTTTTGCTCGTTTTTACTCTATATTGATGACGGCAACAGGTAGACGCTTGAAATATTCACAGAATATTTAGTTATATATTCACTTGTAAAATAAATAATTAAATTGAAATATTTAAGGGAGGCTCCAATACAAGAAACCTGGTATTTTTTTGCCGTTTTTATAGATAATGGTACGGAACCCTTCGTGTGCGAGTCCGACTCGCACTTGGCCGGTTTTTTTGTAACATACTGTCATACACCCAGCTGGTGACATAGCCAGTTACCTGTGAGCCACGGTCCTTTCGTGCTGCCTCTTAGCCTGGCAGTCGCTTCTCTTCTTGGCAGCATCATCTCGTGCCACTTGCAGTTCACTCAGTTGAGCCTGCAGTTCACCAAGCTCGGTGTTGAGCACGTCGAGCTCGCCCTCCTTGCTGTCAGTGTCTAAATCGCCGGTCTCGAAGTCCCTGGAGGAAATATGATAATTTACATAATATAACATCACGACTGTATACTCCGAAGGGTTGGGCAGAGGTGTATAGTCACACCCTCATTTTGCCGTTATGTTTAAGTCTTATGTAATGGGTGGCGAGCCTATTGCCATCAACCGAGAACAAATCCAAACTCCGTGCTGCTACTGAGGAATGCCACACGGAAAAACCCAATAACATTTTGCCCAACCTTCGGATCAAACCCAGGACCTCACGATCAGCAGTCACGCTTGCCACCACTAGACCAATGAGGCAGTTATTATTATTTATTCTGTTTAATTTCAACCGGATGGGTGTAAATCAGCCATTCTCAACCTTTAATCTTCTCGGGCCTCATAACACATGATAGCTAGTTCACTCGCGTCGCAACATAGGGGTTAAACTCGACACATCCTGGTTGCCACGTCCCGCTAGGCTACTACCAACACGCTGGCCGAGTGGTACATGTGGTACGTGTGGCACGTGTGGGACGTGTGGCACGTGTGGTACGTGGGCAAGCAATAGGGAACCTTTTGCCGCGGATGTGTAGCCACCCACTTCTGACACACCATGTGCTTGGTGGCAGAATCTATATGATCTGCCTAGCTAGCTACCACCTGTGTTTTCCCAGTAACTGGGTTGCGGAGGTCTGATGGCAGTCGCTCCGTGTAAAATACTAGTATTCAGCCGCATCTGGTTAGACTGAAAGCTAACCCCAATATAGTTGGGAAAAGCCTAGGCAGAATGAACTGATGATATAAACTTACTTCAAACTATCAGAGAGCTTCATAATCTCGTGCAGAAGATTGTTAGCGGTATCCAGGTTAGGTTTGATGGTCTGTAGGTTTTTTAGGCTGTTCTCCTTCTGCATGTGAATGGCTCGCAGTGATTCTAGTTTCTCCTCCAACTCTTGTAAGTTTTGGGCTGCCTGCTCAGCCTGGGCTTGGATGTCGTCTGCGTCGTAAACCCTAAAAATTATAGATAAATTAAATTTTAGATAAAGCTGGGGTCCTACGGCCTGTTTTGTTGACAGGCCAGGCCCCACCTAGCAGGGCCAGCAGGCCGTGGGAACGTCGCGTCCGATGTGTGGCCTGCGGTGGCCTGTCGTCGCCCGTCCGATCCGTCGGGACTCGGTTCAAAGTGGCTGGACACAGGCCGCGATAGGCCTCGACAGGCGACTGTCAGTTTATGGGCCGTGGGACCGCAGCTCAAGAGTGTAGATAGATAGATAACCAGAACAGGCCACCTCCTCTTTACCAGTGGGTGTAGTAAAAGGCGACATGCCCCAGTTCCTATAACTCGTCGATCGCTTGTACACGAACTAGTCGTTATTAGCGTCCAAGCAGTCGACGAGTCAACATCTCCTGAGGATGCCCCGTGGAGAGGTACAACACATATCGTATCGGTTTGGGTTATTTTTTGCATTATACAGTGTGTCCCTGGATAATGTGCACAAATGAAAATGGGTGAAATTAGACCACAATTTATCGACAAGAAAAATGGAACTGTACCAGTATTGCCTTTAGGTATAAAATCTGACGCTCGGGTATCGGCTAGCTCGGGTTAGCGCGAGGAAATGCTTGATGTTTGCGTCGGATTTTATTCTTAAAGGCAGTACTGATGCAGTTCTTTATTCAGAGACATAAAAAAAGTGCGCGAGGATTTTTCCGTTTGGTGAAAACTGATCCTATCCATACATTCAGAATCCAATGATTCTGAACGTATGGATAGGATCAGTTTTCACCAAACGGTTGGTTCTGTTCCAGTTATCATACAATTTTGAAGAGGAGTCTATTCTAGAAGTCCAAATTATCCAAGAGCTAGTACCAAATGGGCACAGCAGCCGTCACACTTTACCCAGCCTCTCTCACCTCATTGCCCTTTTCCTTGCTACTTCTGTCATCAACGCATCTCTGTGACTCTTCTTCTGCTCCAACAACATCTCAGTCTGCCGGTTCTCCTTGAGTATAGCTTCCAACTCCTGTCTCTCTTCATCGTAGACCTCCTTCTCCTGCTTCAAGTCTTCTTCATATTGTTTTATGTCATGGTCAAGCTGGAATCATCAGTAGAATTTTTAACTCCTTTGTGTTAAAACCAGCAGGCGTAGCGCGACCACCGTAGACAAGTTTTGTCAAATTAACACACTTGTCTATGGTTGATCATGCTATGCCAGCAGAGTAAGTAATACATATAAATAGGCAAAATAGAATGAAATTTTACTATGGTACTGTTTGTACAATGGGGCTCATGGCTAATTACCAACCGCGCGGGTCATACGTTTTACGAGGTTAAGCTGCGCTGACCGCGGTCAGTCCGTGGATGAGTGACCATTTGTTACGCATAGACCCTTCCATGCCTCAGAGAGCACGTTTAACTGTCGGTCCCGGTTGTCATACGAATACCTATGGCAATTGTTATGGGAAGTCAGAATCCCAAAAGTCTGACAACCGGACTACCCTTAGGATATCGGCATTGCCCAGTGACTGCGTTGCGGAGGTCTGATGGCAGTTGTTCCATGTAAAATACTAGAATTCAGCCGCATCTGGTTATACTGGAAGCTGACCCCAACATAGTTGGGAAATGGCTAGGCAGAACAGTCTGTACAAAAAGAATCATGGGGAAATAAAGAGAATGCTATAA
Source organism: Amphipyra berbera (assembly GCA_910594945.2). Lineage (NCBI taxonomy): Eukaryota > Metazoa > Arthropoda > Insecta > Lepidoptera > Noctuidae > Amphipyra > Amphipyra berbera. The sequence continues at coordinate 18,032,965 of OU343126.1, read as the reverse complement.
ATACCTTTTCCAATCTCCCAGCACGTTTTCCTTTTTCTTCGGCCTGTTCGTTAAGCATTTCAAGCAGTTTATTCTTTTTCTCCTCCAAAGCTTTTACCTGAAACAAAGTAATATTTCATTTATTTGTTACAAATGTAAAGGTCTAAAAAAAATATGAACATAACATTACACGACACCATAACATCACGCCTTGTATTCCCCGACGGGTTTGGCAGAGGTGTTTTTTAGTACACCGTCCTCCTTTTTAGTAGTTATTTTTAAGTCCTATGGTATAGGGAGCGAGCCTATTGCCATTAGCCAGGCACGAATCCAGACCCCGGGCTACTACTAAGAAATTTCTAATGGAAAAACCCAATACCACTTTGCCCAACCCACAATCGAGCCCACGACCCAATTCTCAGCAGTCGCGCTTGCGACCACTAGACCAACAAGGTAAAAATACGAAATAAGTACATATCACCATTGCCTGCTGAAATAAATGTATAGGCGCCCTATACACAGTCAATCTCGATCGCGATCCGCGATCAAAATCAATGATCGCGATCCAGATTAATAATGTACGAATTAGATTGACGGATTGATGCATCTGATCACAAAAGAATCTGGATCGAGATTGACTGCGTACGTGGCGCCATAGATCATGTTCATATCAACATAACATAACATCACGCCTGTATTCCATAAAGGTTTGGGCAGAGGTGTCTATTAACAACCTCATTACACAGTTATGAATAAATCCGATGTAATAGGGGGCTAGCCTATTGCCATCAACCAGGCACAAATCCAAACTCTGGGTTGCTAGGATGCTACTACGGAATTCTACACAGAAAAACCCACTAACACTTTGCCCTACCTGGGTATCAAACCCAGGACCTCACAATCAGCAGTCACACTTGCCATCACTAGACCAACGAGGCAGTTTGTGGCAGTTTCATATCAAGCATGGAATAATATGTATAAAACGGGCCTTTTTCGAGGAGTTAGGGTGGATCGAGTAACTATACTTACCACCCGTGACGCAAAATACGCGCTCAGATGTAGAGTTGCGGACACCAGCCCGTTATACCTTATAATATGTATAAAACTTACCTGATCCGTCTTAGCAAATAGTTCTTCTTCAAGCGGAGCAATATTCCTCAACTGCTCCTCGTTGAACACCATCAAATTAAATAGTAGTAACAGTATAGAGTTTGTTGTAGTAGCCGTGGGCTGTAGAAAGTGTACGATACTGATGGTGGCATCAACTTGAGGCATTACAGCGACAAGGTGGTTGATCACTCGGGTCATGTTGATGACTGGAAGCAGGTCCCAGTAGTATATGGTGTTCTCGTTGCGATCCTCTTTGGGGGGTGGCTGGAAATGTTGTGTTAACAATAAAATCAACTACTGAGTAACTTACAGTGCATTTATGATGACGTAAATGATTGTGATGTAATTTTGGTCTTTGGAGAATTGTTTAAGTATGAAATAATATTACAATCAATAGAAGACAGATAGCCTAGCAGTTGAACGCTTGCCTTCCATGCAGAAGGGTGTGAGTTCAAACCCGGCCCCATACTCTGACTTTTCAAATTCATGTGCAGATCAGAATTTGATTATCAAATGCGTTAACGGTGAAGGAAAACCATCATGAGGTAACCTGCACATCTGAGAGGGTTCCATAAAATTCTCTATGGTTTGTGTAGGCTGCCAACCCGCACCAAGCCAACGTGGTGGACTTAGGCCTAAACCCTTCTCATTCAGAGAAGAGGCCTGTGCCCAGTAGTGGGACAGTAATGGGCTAATTATGTTATGTAGAAGACAGTAATAAGTTGTATCTTGAGGAGCATGAAAAGAGCCTCCACAGTGATGATACTTAAGTATGTCTAGTACACCCTGGGCACTCAGCCCTGCTATCAACCTTGCTGATTGGCTAATCTTTTCACCACGGCATAAGTTATTCTCATATAGCTTGTGGCAACATGAGAGAAGAAGTTGTATCCTGGTGCATTTAAGGACCTATCTCAATTATATCATGAAGACACTCAAAAGATACCTGTTTTAGTATTGACATCAAATGCAAAATGTAACTGCCTACTTTAAAAAAAAAATCGCATATTTATACTAAATAATATGTTATCCTGTACTAATAATCATACTTACAGCAAGTACAGCATCTATGTCAATACCCAGTCTGTCAAACACTTGGAACAAGGCACCCATCACTGAATGTGGCTTCTTTAGGTCTGCAACCGTCAGCGGATAGTTTGGAAAGTGCCCATTCCAATTCCCTATAAAATTCTCAATGAAGGCTTGTGCTGAAAATTAAAAAAAAAGAGATTAGTAATATTTGAGGTGTTTATACTTTGCGTATTTTAATGATTTATTGAAGTTAAGATCACCCTTTCAATATGAATATCATGGAAATACACTAAACAATATTAGTTAAAGTAATGGTTGTGTAGTACTATACAATTAAATTACTTGAAAATATTGCTAAGGATTGAAGAGTTAATGCTTATAAGTATTAAAAAAAACCTCACCTCTTTCCATTGTTATCGCTGATTTATTTATAACTGTAAGAACACAAATTTTCGTCTTATTCGATAAAACTTTCGTATTGTTCGAACTAACACACAATAATAGCACAATAACAAGCAACGTGTTTTTTTTTATTCAAATTCAAAATCAAAACAAACGAACGAACGGTTGAATCGAAGTCTATGCCGAACGAAGACGGTGTCAACTGTCAACTGTCATCAACACCAATTTTTTTATTAGTTTTACATAATTTTATCAATAGATACATTTTAATCAAATTATTTGGTTTAAGTTTTTAGCACTCTAGTTAAGAGATCTTGCAATTACTTAAAATTATGTTAATGTTATTCCTAAGTTATGATAACATTTTAATAAAACACGAACGAAACGCAGTATGTTGACGTTGTCGGTTGTCATAAAAACGTCAACGTCACCCGCGAGTCGATCGTCGACGATTTCTCGGGGACGTCCAACACTCCAAAAAAATACTTTTCTTAATATATTACAATTGTTATGTACAAACATTAATTACAAAAATGAGGATCACTAATGTAAGAAGAGGCCGGATCATCCGCATGGGATCTGCGTGCACGATTCTACTACTTTTACTCTTCGCTCTACATAAGTGGTCCACGGAGAACGTCGGCTTTGAATCCAGCAAAGAATTACTTTCGGACTCTCATGCTGAATATTTTAAGTCCCATCATGATGTTTACCCGACTTTGAATACAGGTAACAATGTTTATTGATTTATAAACGCATTTTTTTATGACAATGGGTGTTGAAATAAGTACTGTATAAGTACTGTTATGTGGCCTATTGGGCCGGCGCGGCGTGTCGGTAGTCCCATAGACCTCGCAATGTTTTGTTACGTCAATACTTGTTTTGTGGGCTATTTACTGTAATAGCTATGTATCGTTATATTCACAGCTGTGTCACAATCTATTGTGGCATACCTACCAATTGTATTTGCTTTCTATTGTAATTAAGCAAATTATTATTGTTTATTGTTTTATGAAAACTTCCAACAACAAATATTTTGTTTTTTATAATTATGTACTTAGTTAATTGTGGTATTTAATTCTATGAATATAATCAATTTAATTTCTTTATCTAACGCAAAATTTGTAGGAATTTAATCTTAGATTATGATCTAATATTTTTAAAACACAATAAACTAATCAAAACCCGGTTTTCTAGTTTATTCAGTTATCATCATCAGCCCAAACTTTTCCCTACTAGCACAGTTATTTATGCAGCTTAATATCATTATATTAAACTGGCATTTCAATAGAACCTGTCTTGGTTGTCCTCATATCTACCTGTTACATTTCTGAACATGCCTCTCCCCCATCCCCTCATATCATCAGTGGAAAGGTAAAAAGACTAGCACCAATATACCTACTTTACAGTAGAGAGATTCAAAGTATTTTTTTAAGAAAATTAACATAGTTATTTTTCTTAGAGTATGCATATTTAATAGATCTATTTAATAGGTATACTCTAAAAAAAACAACTATATTTATTTTCTTAAAAAACTCTTTGAATCTCTCTACTGTAAAGTAGGTATATTGGGGCTTTAGTCTTTTTACCTTTCCACTGATGATATATCATCAGTGAAAAGGTAAACAGTCTTTTCAGTAAACTAACATTGTCTTTGGCCTGTGAAAACATTTACTTTTTGCTCACTGAGTACATAGTTGCCTATTTGTTTTCAGTTAACAAGTTTTTAATTAACATCTTCATGTATGCACAATTGCAGCTAGAACAAGTTTTTTTTTTTAATATTTGACATTCAAAACAATTGGCCTGTCTCTGCTGTGTTCATTAGTCAGCCGTTCTTATCTTATTATTTTATAGATCAGCTTGCTAATTAATTATTTAATTGCATATCAAATTATTTAATGCCAGCATTTAAAAGTACCTTAACTGCATTAAAAAGTCAATGACAAATGATTACTTGTAAATGAAATTGAAGCCGCAAATATTAAATAGAACTTTATTGCAGTACTTTATCTAAAATTCTTGAAAATCATTATTCATTCTAAAACTCAAACTATGAAAATTATAATTGACAGTCTATATTCCCTTAACATGAAGTCTTTTCAAATCAAAAAAATAAAAATATCATCCTTAAAAAGTAATTGTTAAAAAAATAGAAGCCATATAAACTTTGCCGGTTCATAACTCCAATGATTGACAATATTGCTACAATACTAATATACAGTTAATTTTAAGATAGTAATGTATAATTTTTTTTTTTTTTTTTTGTGAATATACGAGCGCTTCTCGCCATCAAACTGCCAAGTTTGGCGAGACACAATTTTGTGAGATAAATTAAATATAAGTTGAAATAAATAAATAAAAAAAAAATAAAAAAAAAACACCCAATGACGTAGAAATAAATAGACACGCTATCTTGTATAGGCAACATGTGCCAAATGCATTGATGCAATAAGGTTCAAACTACCACTGGTCCCACTCGACAGCTGACAAGTTCAATAGCACTGTGGTTCTTGAACAACAACTTGTTGACACCATGTTGTTCTTCTAAACAGCGCATCTAGTGGTGCGTCCAGACCTGACGGACGCGCCGCGAATGCGCCGCTCGCGAGCTGCGCGCGGATGGCGCGTTCGTCAGGTCTGGACGCACCATAGTACAGAAATACATATTATATCAATGTATATGTCGTGGCCAAATCATAGAATTGATCACTTCATGTTGTGGCCAACCATTTCATGAAATGGTAAAAATGTATAATGATAAAACTTTGACAAGTTACGGCAAGTTAGGCATTTTAGCCCCACGAACAAATTGCGCGGCTATCGCTCGCCACGCGGTCATTAACTTGTGACGCTAAAATGTCTCAAGTTAAGAACACATGCTTACTTCTTTTTTTTATTGTATCCAAAAGTATCGCGTGCTATGTTAATTTATATCAGCAGTACATCACGAGGTTTGAAGGAATTACATGATTTCGTTTACAGCCTGTATATTGTGTAGGTATTGACTTATACTGCACTCAATAATTTACCTGTAAGACGTCATGGTTTCGCCCGCGTCCCACTAGGATTATGCGAAGAGACTTTAAATAGAAAAAGACGAGACACACATTTTAATCCTCGCCGGCGAGGCCCGTCGCGACGTCTTACCGCCGCCGTCCCTGATCCACCGTGCTCCCCGCCGCAACCGCAGAGCCGGTCGTCTTTTCTGACTCGGCAGTCACACCGTTAATTCAACCCTCATCAAGCTGTCTCCTTCCCAGTCCTCTCGCAAGCAACTCCCTAAGCCGAGGTCCGAGCCCCCCCTAGGGATCGCCCTTAGTGCTGTTTTTGCTAGTTAGTCATGATGTTAGTAGTAGTAATACTAGTTAGCTAAGGTTAAGTATTTTACTCTCGTCCCCATTGGTTGGAGACCAATAACTGCCCTGTTACGTAGAAACGGTCCGGAAGAACATCTACAAGCAGTCGAATAGAAAAAAACAAAAATAAAAAAAACATTTTCAGCATAACAGCATGGTCGCAGCATTTCCCGATCTACACAATTGGCATAGATAACTAAATCTGAGCACTCAATAGAACACAGGCTATAGCGATAGCTTGTATCAGGAACCACGATCAATGGCCAGAACCACTGCCTTGAGGCAAAGCGAATACTTTCACTACGTTAAAGAAAATCTTTGGCGTAATAAATTTAACAGTTAAACTTTTGTTTCAGAACTCGGTAACTTCGAGCCTAGGGACCTCAAAATAGTGAAAGGACCCGGGGAAGAAGGCAAGCCTTACCAAATGTCTCAAGACAGGGCCAACGATATCGCTGAGTCGGAGGGCGAGTACGGCATGAACATCGCTGCCTCTAACGACATTGCTATGAATCGGTAAGCTTTTTATATTCTATCTGGTGCCATTGAGGCGACATCTACAATGCCACATGTGGACTACGCAGCACGGCGACTGTTTAGCAGACTCCAGCGACAACAATGACAACCCTCAAAGAAACGTCACAGAATCCTACATCGCACTATCAAGATTTGACACGGAGATAGTATACTGGGTGTAAAATAGCCTTAACGAAGCCGAAGTCTACGCATACTGTACATAAAACTAAGTAGCATACAGCAAAAATAATTGCTGGGAAACGACTTTTATTTTTTGGTATTAAAAAACAGCTTTTAATTGTAACGCGCAACTGTGTCTACATTTAAAAAATGTTGATAATGTTTGTATAGAATAATGTTTAGTAATAACAGTTAAACTTAGTTTTCGTGATAAACGTTCAAAAATATGGTAGCTTTGACCTTCAATATCTCTGTAACCAGTCGGTTCCCAGGTATGGCCCAATACCAAAAAATCTTCGTAATGATGGGAAGAATGCGTGGTTATCGGCTTCGTTAAGGGTATTTTTACACCCGATGTAAAACTTCCCAATATTAACCGTTGGGCAGTAGCCCGCCAGGCATAAGACTCGCCTGGTTGGAGGATCCTCGCTTTTCGTTGGAAGAACACCATACCTTGTTCCTAGACACCATCATACCAGCCCGACAGCATTTAAAGATCCTCCATGAGTGGCGATAGTTACTTAAGTACACATACGTCCGGTACAATCTGGGTACCAGACTCTCTACTATCCTTGCTGACTGGCTATTCTTTTTGCCACGGTATGAGGTGTTCTCGTATAGCTCGTGTCTTCACAAGAGAAGAAGAAGCCCGTTAACGTCTGTAGCTGGACGTGGGCCTCTCAATGAATAGGCTAAGGAGAGACTCCCATCATCACCATGTTTGACAGATGGATTTGGTAATCCTAGTATGGCAGACAGAGGAGCGCTACTGTACATTCTCTTGACGTAATCTCATAAACGGCATCCACGGTACTGGTGCCAGCCGCTTCTATAGTCTCGAACCAGCCTATTTTAACACGCTGCATACGCCACCTCTCCTCAAAATAATAACTTCACAGGCTTGCCATCTTTTCGAATTTTCTAGACGAATTCGGAGAAAAATTTGAGCAATTAGGGCTTTTCAAAAATGCAATTAATAAATATAGAATAATATTACCTGAGAGGGCTCCATACAGTTCTTGATGGTGTGTGTAGTCTGCCAACCCGCACCAGGCAAGCATGGTGGACCATGGCCTAAACCCTTCTCATTATGAGAAGAGGCCCATACCCAGCAGAGAAACAGTAATAAGCTAATTATGTTATGTATGAAACATGGAAACACTTAGGTGAAAGGGAAAAACTGAATGATTCAGCGTAAACCGAAGGAGAAGCCTAATGAGAGCAATAATATTTTTGACGGCTGTTCTTCATATAACCGACACTGAACCGTGAAGTAGAGACCAGAAGACTAAGGTCCGTATTACAGAACGAAACTCAAGCATTGATCTCTGTTTAAAACTAGTTTTGAGTCGACTTTTAATTTTAGAACATTCCTCAAGCATAGATAGCTGAGTTTGGCTTTATTCTAGATCGTTACTCAGTTCATAGATTCGACCCCAAGCAGTGATTTGATCTGTAATCAACCAATCGATCGGGTCGATTTGAGTCTCGTTTCATCTGAGTATAGATTGATTGCCGTTCTGGAATAAGACCGTTCCTCAAGTACTGATTCTATACTTAAACAGTGATCAACTGATTAAAGATCAAACTGGACTTCAGGAATGTTCTGTAGTACGGACCTTAGTCTGCTAATTTAAGTAAAATTACTTACAACTGCCACCTCACACCATTGAGATTCCATTACGATTGTGACAGATTGGCTATTCTGCTAAAACTTCAATACAGAATACCAAATATTTCAATGGAAATTGAATGACAGTTAAATTGAAAGTCAGTGAAAAGCCTGGTCTTATATAACTAGCAGAATACCAAACGACAAACTATTCTATCGACACACTATCCACACACCATTGGAACGTTCGTAAATTAGTAGATTTAGATTCCTGAACGTTTAAGAATACCTATAAACGGTTCATTTGAAACAAAAGCATTGTACATTTCTCACGTTTCTTATTATGACGTGTAATAACACAGCTCGCCAGTTGAAGTCGTTGAAGTGTGTAGTAGCTAGCATATTGTGTAATTTCTGCGACCTTGGCAAATCCTGTTTGCATACACGACCAGATGAAAATGTATGATTGGTGACAGATTTTACGATGAAAGTATTTTTACAAATATATTTTTAGAACTGCCTCGTTGGTCTAGTGATGGCAAACGCGGCTGCTGATCGTGAGGACCTGGGTTCGATCTCCAGGTCGGGCAAAGTGTTATTGGGTATTTCCGTGTGGGATTCCTCAGTAAGAGCCCGGAGTTTGGATCTGTGCCCAGTTGTTAGCAATAGGCTCGCCCTCTATTACATGGTATTTAAACATAACGGGCTAAGTGAGGGTATTACTAATCACCTCTGTGCAGCCCTTCGGGGAATATAGGCGTGATGTTATGTTATTTTTAGATTGCCCTCCACCTTTAGGCTACGTATACACTATATGGTTTACTTAGAGCCTGAGACCTGGTGGCATACTATGAAGTGTTGCGAGAGAGGAATGGAGCTATAAATAGCCCTTTTTAAGAATGCTCTGGAAATGTCCGGAGTTGTCGCACTATGTTTAATAAGCCAGGTTGCAAACCTTCTAGGCCTGAACTGGCGGCGGCAGTTCAGCTTCGGTTCCCGTACAATTTAAGCTTGAACCACGTGACTCCACTTTTTTATAGGAACCTAATGACCTGCGCAAACTGATGGACGGGACGGCAGAAGATGTTAATTTTATCAATTAAATTTAATAGTTATCCAATCGAAATAAGAACCTTGTATAGAAATAAGGTATACAAGGTTAGTCGGAAAGGGGGTACTAAGCCGAAAGGGTGTTAAAGTACCCATAATAAGGGATAACTTTTGTTCTACAACTTTCCCCAAAACTCGATAGTTTAAGAGAAATAGCTTTTCAAAGATTTCGTAAAAAATATGCTAAAATCTATCTGTCCATAGCTATGATCAGCTGTTTTTACAATTTAGGTCATATTTGGGGTCACGGATTCGTGAATTAATTTTCTGAATTCATAACTAAAGCAGGTATGTTTTTTTAAAAAAAAAACTAAAATAAAAATCTTTTTGCATGCAAATAAAAATTATCGAATTTTGAAATTTTAATACCTACAGTAAAACAGTCATCAGTGATACTAGTGGCTTTCGGGTTAGTACCCCCTTTCCGACTAACCTTGTATATTTCAATGCTCGGTGCTCCAGAGAACACTGCGCTGCGATGTTCCGAGGCCGATCACCGAGCATTGAAATATATACTTTATTTTGATTGGATAACTATTAAATTCAATTGATAAATTTAACAACTTCTACCGCCACAGTCCTTTTACTCCTATGTGGAGTTAATCTGACACTCAACATTCTCTTTTGTTTAAATGTGTTTTTTGTTCACCAGATCGATTCCCGACACTCGTCTAGAGGAGTGCAAGTACTGGCACTACCCCACGGAGCTGCCGAGCACGTCCGTCATCATCGTGTTCCACAATGAAGGGTTCTCTGTTCTCATGAGGACTGTCCACTCCGTCATAGACAGGTCGCCGCCAAATGTGCTTCATGAAGTTGTGTTGGTAAGTTTATGATACATACATACACCCATATTCTAAGACGTTCCTCCAAAACTTACTCGACTCGACTCCACCTCGACTCAGCCTTTTTCACTACCATCGGTAGTTATAGTTGACTTAAACGTCCTCGACTCGAGATTTTTCCTCAGTCGAGGTAAGGAATCATCTATCAAACTCAGGTACCTCGAAACTTACCGTAAGAAAGGAAATGTCAAAGTTCGTATGTAACAAAAATGAATTTTGAAGACTTTATCGAATATGCTTACGATAATCCTTACAAATATTTACCGCGGCGTTATTTGCGTAATGCAGATAAACAAAATTATGACGTAATGACTCCACTCTACCTCGACTCATTTGAGGACCGAAATTGCGACTAAGAATACAATTTTGAAGGTGTTTTCGAGGCCGTCCTGAGTCGAGTAAGTTTTGAAGGAACGTCTTAGAATATGGGTGATCGCCTACCAATAAAGGTGTGTGTTTGCACACCTTCGGCTCAGCTGGTAGTGGGAAGACGGACAAGTCATTTGCATCCTTATCTCGTCGTCATTAAATTCAAAGTTGTTTGTAACCGGTTGCAGCTGATTCTATTAGTGTAAGCACGCTCTTTAATTACCTAAACTGATATTGAGTATTCTTTGACGCCATACAAGGCATAATATAATAATTATTTTTAATTAAGAATATCTCTTCCAAACTTTGATTAGTATCAAGATAACTATTACATACTAATATACTTATACATTATCGGCCTGATAAGTTTTTCAGGGAATTTTATTTCGGTCTGAGCCGAATACACATCGTCACCGGAAAGCCAATACTACTTAAACGCCATTTTGGCTGAAATGAGTTATGTATTATGGATTGGATTTTTTTTCTGCGTCGATTAGTTGGGATTTCCTATTTTATTCTATTGTCTTACGAAATCCCGACTAATCGACGCAAAAAAAAATCCAATCCAACGATATAATACATAATTAATTTTAGACAAAATGGCGCTTAAGTAGTATTGGCTTTCCGGTGACTACATTTACGCCTTATTTGTAACTGCTTCATTGGTTTAGTAGTGGTAACCATGACTGCTGGTAGTGAGGTCCTGGGTTCCATCCCCAGGTCGGGCAAAGTGCTATTGGGTTTTTCCGTGTGGAATTCCTCAGTAGCAGCCCGGAGTTTGGACTTGTGCCCGGTTGATGGCAATAAGCTCGCCGCCTATTACATGGGACTTAAACATAACGGCGAAATGAGGGTGTTACTGTACACCTCTGCCCCACCCTTCCGGGAATATAGGCGTGATGTTATGATATTGTAGTAAATAACTATCAAAATAAAATCGAAATATGTAAGAACATTGTTTAAAGTAGGTATGTTCAAACTTATAGTAAGTAGTTTCACCTGTTGTACAAGTTCATGACTGAATTACAAATGCCGTTAGAGCATGGCGCGCGCGATAACACACCATCTTCAGTAACTGCAGAAAATCCACAATAACAATACAAATTGCACATAACATAAACTTAATACATCTTTACTATACATCTGGGGGTGCAAAATATTAATAATTTGAATAGGTTTTTGCGATCTATTTCCGTCCCACCCCTCCCGCAAACATTCCCAATTTAGCGCGAAAGAGACACCTGCATCTCGGACTGATTTCTCCTGTGCAATATTAGCAATATCATACTTTCGTATTTCCCCGTTTCCTTCTTCAAATCTGCACCGATTTTAATAGTTTTTTCTGTAATAATTTAAGAAAGACTTTGGTTATGTCTGTATGTTTTTCTTTTATTTTTTATATTCGTCAAATTTGTTTGGCAGATGTTTGAAAACGGTGGTAAAACCGGTCGATTTGATGATATTATCATATGTTAAAAAATATTTGCTCTAGTGACATTATCCAAGGAGGAAACTGAGGAATACGTTTTTATGGACCAAGTGCCACATTTCCTCTTAATTGACTTCGTTACGTAGGTAGTTGAAACAAAAAATGTAACACCTATGTTTTCATACAATTTGACAAACTGTGGTATCTATTTAACTCAATATCGATAAGACGGTCTGAAGTAACCGTAATAGTATATATCGACGCTCGGCAATGAAAACCTCGTAAATCAAATTTTCTTCAAAAGCGTTTTATTTGTTCTTTAGATTGTTAAACTCGTCATACACGTACTAGTTCAACAAACTTTCAATTCAAATACTTCTAAGCTATCTATGACGTACGATGACAAACTTGTATTAACATTTGATCGGCCTTTTTTTTTACAGGAGACAGTTATTTCTATCTCTTCTAAAAATGTGTATTTGACACTTACGTGTTTTTCACTGCCGACCGACGATATTATACTTATTTTTGTCACACTTAGATTTCATTATCACCTGCGTTAACAATGAAGAAAAATATCGTAAGGAAAATCTAATACAACAAAACTATTCAGTTAACTGCCTCGTTGGTCTAGTTGTGGCAAGCACGACTGCTGATCGTGAGGTCCTGGGTTCGATCCCCAGGTTGGACAAAGTGTTATTGGGTTTTTCCGTGTGGAATTCCTCAGTAGCAGCCTGGAGTTTGGATTTGTGCCCGGTTGATGGCAATAGGTTCGCCCCCTATTACACCATCATCATCTTCCTGCCCTGGTCCCAAGTTACTTGCGGTCGGCGCAATATGTTTTCCTCTTCCATTCTTCCCTGTCAGCCGTCTCATTATCATTTACTCCCTTATCTTTCATATCCTCCCTCACACAATCCAATCCATCTTTTCTTTGGTCTCCCTCTCCCCCTACATCCATCAACATCCATATTCATTACTCTCTTAGTCACATGTGTTTCATCCCTCCTCATCACATGCCCATACCAAGACAAACGATTTCCTTTCAACTTTTCTGTCACTGCTGCCACTTTCAAACTCCCTCTAATATACTTATTATATGGGACTTTAAACATAACAGCGAAATGGGGGTGTTACTTTACACCTCTGCCCAACCCTTCAGGTAATACAGGCGTGATGTTATGTTATGCTTTTCAGTTATCAACTAGACGAGCAACTTTTAGCTTTGTTATCGAAATGTTACGGCACTTAACAGCATTATACTGTGTGATAAAATTTACCACTAATTTCATCGACATGTAGCGATAACTGATTAACTCTTGTGCTATTAATTTTTAATGGACGATTACGAATATTATATCGTATAATTGATAGACATCGCCCTAACTAAATATTCCAAAAGCAATCTAAAATGAAATAAATGTAATCATTTAGATGTTCTACCTAGCCTTTTCCCAACTATATTGGATCAGCTTCCAGTCTAACCAGATGCGGCTGAATACCAGTATTTTACACGGAGCGACTGCCATCAGACCTCCGCAACCTAGTTACAGGGCAATGCCGATATTTTAAGGTTAGACCGATCAGGATCAGACCCGTTAAGGTTAGGTCATTTAGATGATTCATGATTAATAGGGACTGCGAAGACGCATGTTGTAAGATTCAACAAAACCCAGCACACATGGTGGTAGGATCTATACGGTCCGCCTGGCTAGCTACCACCCTCACATTAAAATCCGGCGCCAAGCAGTTTACTGTGTTCCTTGGATTCGTTTGCTCCATCTTAGACCCTATCTGCGCTTACCATCAGGTGAGATTAGGGCCAAACGCGACGAATAAAAATAGAAAATGATTCGGAATTGATGAAGCCATGATGTAGTTTTATATTAGTTCAAAGGACAGGTGCGTAGTACTCTCAATTGGCGTGCTTGTATGAATGTGAATGAAGAGGAAGGAGTATGTAAGGATCGTAGCATGTGGCGTTCTTTAGTTTCTCCCTACCCCCGTGGGAAAACGACACGTTTGGTGCAGTAGCTGAGCAATCGGCTTCTGCGCTACGGGTCGTGGGTTCGATTCCCGCACGGAACAAATATTTGTATGGCCTACAGATAGTTGTTCCGGGTCTGGATGTTTGTGCGTGTGAAGATTTGTGTCTGTAAACGCACCCTCGATACAGGAGAAATCCTAGTGTGGAGCAAAGTTTAAAAAATAAAATAAAAGTCGTGTGTTTATGTATGTATGTATTAGTGCTAATGTCTGTTTGCCCTTTAACAAAGGCAAGAAAGAATTGATATAGATAATTATAAACGAGCTGGACCACGCAAGCCGCTGACCTTAGTGATTTCCAGCAAAATAGGGCTTTGCCCGCCTGTAGGTATCTTTAAAAGACAACTAACACGCTAAAAATAATCATTAATCCGTTTACCAAACCATGGAAAAATAACAGAAGGTTCACAGATACTATGCAGCATTGTTTTCTGACTAAGGGCTTGTACACAAAACTGCGAATCGACGCGATGTGAATTCGCAACGCAGAAAACTGCGACGCCAATTGCTGCGATGCGATTTCGTGAGGCAAGGAGTCTTCCTTCCAAGGTTCGGGTGACCAATCCCTCGACAATCGTCAACCGTTTTGAACGTATTTTGTATAAGATAGAATAAATTTGCGTAAAAAAATTTGCGCACTGCTGTTACTGATAAGAAGATATAGGAAAAGCAATTACGCGAATCAATTCGTAAGTTCTTGCGATGCGTCGTGCGAGCTCGTATATTTCTACTATGCGACGTCCCATCGCAGTTTTGTGTACGGACCCTAAATTATTATGATTCACCAATTGTAAACACGGCCGCGGCATTGTCACGCAATACGTGTAACGCAACGGAAATCAGTCGCTGTTCGATTTTCAAAACGTTTTATTGTACTTCGTTTTGTTTATGCGAAAAACTGTGCACCACACTACGTTTTCGATTTTTACTCGTTAATTCGAGTATAAGGTACCTATAACGGACTGGTGTCCGCAACTCCACGTCTGAGCGCGTATTTTGCGTCACGTGTGGTAAGTGTAGTCACTCGATCCACCGTAACTCCTCGAAAAAGGCCAGCACACCCTTGATGTTGCTGACGATCTCTCTGAGAGTACCTGGGTTTCCGAAGTACTTGGCCCTGTATGTGGCGACCTCAAGGCAGTTTAGTAGCACGTGGGCTGCCATCTCGTCCTCCATGCATGCTCTGCACAGTGGGCTGTCTGTAACTCTAATGACAAAGAGGTGTTTGTTAATACGAGTAAAAATCTCTCATAATCACATCAGATGCAGTGATCACTGATCGTACCCAACTTGGAGTCGTCGTCCTATCTTTTCTAATATTATTTATTTTCTTGTCTCTAGGTGGACGACTACTCAGACAAGGAGAATTTAAAAACAAACTTAGACAACTATATAAAACGATGGAAGGGAAAAGTTCGCCTTATAAGAAACTTTCAACGGGAAGGTCTTATACGAACACGATCAAGAGGAGCGCAGGAGGCGACCGGTGACGTCATAGTTTTCTTAGACGCTCACTGCGAAGTCAACCTCAACTGGCTCCCCCCTCTCCTAGCTCCGATATACAGAGACTACAGAATCATGACTGTCCCGGTCATTGACGGCGTTGACCACAGAACCTTCGAATACAGGCCTGTTTACCAACACGGAATGAACTACAGAGGTATCTTTGAATGGGGCATGCTTTACAAAGAAAACGAAGTTCCCGATAGAGAAGCAAACCTTCACAAACATAAATCTGAACCCTACAAAAGTCCTACTCACGCTGGAGGACTATTCGCGATAAACAGAAGATATTTCCTCGAAATCGGTGCGTACGATCCTGGTCTCCTCGTTTGGGGTGGAGAGAACTTCGAGCTGAGCTTCAAAATCTGGCAATGTGGTGGCAGCATTGAGTGGGTGCCTTGCTCAAGAGTAGGACACGTTTATAGAGCTTTCATGCCTTACTCTTTCGGCAACCTAGCAAAGAACAGAAAGGGATCTCTCATCACTATAAACTACAAGAGAGTTATAGAGACCTGGTTTGATGATGAGCATAAGGAATATTTCTATACAAGAGAGCCTATGGCTCGCTTCTTGGACATGGGAGATATAACCGACCAGCTCGCTCTGAAAGAACGACTGAAGTGTAAGAGTTTTGGATGGTACATGGATAATGTTGCTTACGATGTGTACGACAAATTCCCGAAACTGCCGAAGAATATTCACTGGGGGATGGTGAAGAATAAAGCTACTGGTGTCTGTCTCGACACCATGGGGAAAGGTGCCCCTGCCTATATTGGTAAGCTATTATTTTGTTTTAATATTGCTATTGTTGTTGTTATTTAACTGCCTCGTCATCTAGCGGTGGAAGACGCGACTGCAAATCGTGAGGTCCTGGGTTCGATCCCCAGGTCGGGTAAAGGGGTTTTGAGTTTTTCCGGAGTTTGGATTTGTGCCCGGTTGATGGCAATAGACTCGCCCCCTGTTATACGGGACTTAAACATAACACCGAAATGAGGGTGTTACTATACACCTCTGCTCAATCCTTCGGGGAATACAGGAGTGATCTTATGTTATGTTGTTTTTAATATTCGAGCTTGTATATGTTAATCGAAAATGTTCTAGAATTACTGTCAAAGGTTATCAAAGATTTTCGTATTTTAAAGTCGTAACTCAATATAAATTTCGTCGCTAAGATTCATTAAAATACTTATGATATGATTGTGCAAATCTCCTACAGATTACCCTAGACTAAACGAATTATATTATCTATTCCCGAAATGCGTTGCATTAAGGAAGCAATTCATATCATGCTTCTAAGCACTTCTCCAAGAAATGTTAATATAATTTTTTGAAATTCTTTTGGCGCATTGAGGATAAAATTTACATCGTTAGGGAAGTTAGGCAATGAAAATTTGACACGGAAATGTGACACCATGAACTTAGTTCTTGACATAAACTTCTTTTCTATATAACACTATGAAGTTAGTTGTTGATATTAAACGTCTTTTCTATCTCAGTCGAAGTATAATCATCTCGTCTGATCCTATCCAAAGTTATCCGATCCGTTTCATTCTTCTTCTTCTCCCTGTCCTTATCCCACACTAGGCGGGGTCGGCACAACGTGTAATTCATAAATCCATGTTGTTTTGGCTTATTGTTTTATGATCGGCCGCCTCGTTTTCTTAAAGAATAATTCACTTTCCCTACATTTATTAAATCAGTCATTCTTCGTTATTATTTCTACCATACGATGACTTTGGCGAAACGCACAAGCTCTACAAAGCAAAACACAAAATTTCTACTCCGCGTACACGTATAATGTTTTTCTTACATGCACCTTATCGCACTTTTACGTTATTTCAGGTACTGCGTCATGTCACGGGTCAGGCAACAGTCAACTCTTCCGACTGAACGAAGCTGGTCAGCTCGGCGTTGGTGAACGTTGCATTGAAGCTGACGTAGACAACGTGAAGCAAGCCTTCTGCAGGCTCGGCACTGTGGACGGACCTTGGAGGTACGTTTCTGACACATAGTTTAGCAACATGGTTTATTACTCTAAAATCCAGACTCACCCTACTTGAGATGATAACCCTATTTAGTATATATCGTAATAAAGTCGACTGTACTGATCTAGTGAACAGTTTGTGCTACCTGATCCCTCGTACCGTACATGGTCGAGAGGTTCGCTCGAGACACTTGTTTGCAACTACTCTTTGTAGAACCAACTCAGGCGTACGCTCACCGCTGCATCGATTAGTTGACACCTACTATAGGCAGTTTAGGTCAACTGATATTATGTTTTTCAGCAAGGCTATATTTAAAAAAGAAATTGTTACTATTTTAAGTGATCAGAACCCTAATAATTAAGTAATGTTTACTTTTATTCGGTTTATTTTTATATTGTTCTTTCTAAAAACTAGTAGATCGGTTTAGTAATATGTGGATAACGTTGTGAATAGTGTATTTGTTACCACTATTATTAAGTTCTAACCTATGTTTACTTATTATTGCACTGCCGTTTGTTGTCCCTAAATAAATAAATAAACATTTAGATACTGCCAATGTAAGGGTCGGTAGCACGTTGATGTCGACAATATGTTGCAAGCCTTCAGCAGGTTCAGGACTGTGGTTCCATTAGTTTTCCTGATTTCTGACTCATTTCAAACAAAAACTCAACCGTTCATTAGTAATCATACAACCGACAAGCACACAATTGAAATTATTATATGCCTGAAATACCTACTACAATATTCATCTTTTCTGCTTAGAGACCGATTAAACTCTGATGACTGATAGATTGCTTAATAACCATGCCAAATCAACTTTGCATAGTCCTGGTCGCAATCTGCGTACCAAGTTAATCTACCAGGAATAGATGGTCGAGGATGTATCACCCAGAAAAATCTGGGCAATATTTTTCTTAAGTTTTCATCCTGGCAGCAATTTTAGTTGATCATTTTTTTTTTCGCCTAAAATAGGAACATCTTAAAACGTAATTTTATCAACTGCGCATACCAAATATAGCATTGTGTTTTTTACCTTTTAAAATGACACATATTATTGCATATTTTTCAAATAAAAGAAAAGTTGTTAATCTCATGATATAGCAGTTGTAGCCTTGTGGTGTGACTGTCAGACTGCCAAATCATAGGTCTCGAGTTCGAACCCAAGGCATACACCACTGACTTTTCAGATTCATGTGCGTATTATATAATTTATCATTTGCTTAAAAACGGTGAAGGAAAACATTACGAGGAAACCGACATGCCTGAGAGATATTTCTCGACGGCATGTGAATCCAAGTCAGAGGCCGATGGGCATCATAAACTCTGACACCAGATTAGTCACTAACCACACGAAAAAGAAAAATCTCATAATTAATCAAAATACACACTTACACTTTTATTCTCTGTTCCAGCTACGACGAAACCCACAGCCACCTCATCCACCGGCTGCACGGCCACTGCCTCACACTCCAGCCGCACTCGCGACAGCTGGGCCTCGTCCCTTGCGACCCCAACAACACCTACCAACAATGGACGATCACGCATAACAAGCCTAACTGGTGAGGGTAGCCTTAAGTGTAGACTAGCAATAAAATTCGGTTTAGTTTAGATAGGAACGTTGTGACGTGTTTGAATCGATTCCAAATTTTGCCCGTGTCCTACCTGGGCAGAGCGTTGCTTTTGCTATTAATAATGGAGTACTTGTGACAACGCGCCGTATTAGCTCTTAGATTTTTTTTAATCAGTATTTATATCATCACGCTTGTCTTCCCCAGAGGTGGAATGTAGTAAACCTGCAGTTCTCCGATTAAGGTTTTATGTCCCGCCTGTAGGGGAGAAGCCTATTTCCATTCCAAACTGAGCGTTATTCCGCTGGGCAGTTGATAAGTATTCGTTTACTGTCAAGATCGATCTAGTCTAGGCAAGGCCCAATATAACTGTGACCTCATGCTCGGAAATCTTGCCAACTACCACAAATATACAAATACAAACAAACATTTTCATTGGCACAAAAAAATACCATATTAAATGAAAGTGTGTACTATATTAAAATGTACTCTGTGGTGTGTACGATAATGACAAATAAAAGAATTTGACTGTCTATAAAAAGGAGATTGGAGGGGGGCAGACTAATTGGCGTCGGATGGTGATACTTATTTTATTTTAAAGCTCATTATACAGGGATACTTTTCTTCTACGGGTGCTAAAAAATCAACCCATGGAGAAAAAAGTTATTGGCTAAAATAAAATAATAAAGTAATAAAATTAAAATATGAATATTCAAGTATTGATATACATAAAGCCACTTTTTATATTATAATAGTGTTTATTTGCACGCGTCTGAGTCAGAGCAGTTCAAACACGTGGTATTTATTTTATAACTGCGTGAAAATGAGGTAGCTAGACGGTACAAACGCATCACGATAAAAGCAAGACGCTAAAGGGGACCGAGGGGCCTGAGAGAAAGGCACACATTTCACGAAGGTTATGCGTGTCTTCGTCAGTTACTTGGACCAAGGTCCATACAAAAATATCCGATCTCCTTTCGTCCTTAAGCATAAGTCGCTTATAGTACCTATAATAAAACAGAAACGTAAAAAACGTAAAAAGTAAAGTGAAATTAAGGTTGTGTGCACAATAATTTATACACATACACTGTACACAGCATTTAGACCGACTTTTTATAAAATTTTGCGACATTTTTATAACGGACCGACACTAAGTGAGAATTTATATATTGCACCAAGACGAATTGTGAATAGAATCGCAAAATAAAAACCGTTAATTAAACGTTATTTATAACGTTTTTTTTAAATATCGGTAATAATGTTTTAATATTATTAAATAATATTTGTTTTTTTATTTAAAACTAGCGACCCACCCCGGCTTCGCACGGGTGCAGTGTAGATACTAATGTGGGGCATATAAACCTTCGTCTTGAATCACTCTATCTATTACTGAAAACTGCATTAAAATCCGTTGCGTAGTTTAAAAGATCTAGACGTACAGACAGCGGGAGCGACTATGTTTTATACTATGTAAAGATTGTTCTACATTTTGACAATAATGTCCCTATTTTGCTCGATCTGTGGCGTGTGCACTTAAAAAACAACATTTTTTTACTTCAAAGTTAGTTAGTCGATTCATTCACGTCACAATGGTGTATGACTATAATTTTGCCATTACACGTAAGACGATGTCATGCCGAATGTGGTTCAATTTTAGCATTGCTAGGAATGTTACATGTGCATTCACTGTCAATTGGGAAATATTTGTCGCATCGTAAGATTAAAATCATTTTGATTCAATAGTCATTTTTATGACAGTGCGCCCCTATTCTGTTTAGCACAGACTATACTTAGCTAAAACCATTGCTATCATTTACTTACAGATAAAATAGTGTATAGCCAGGGGATCCGCGCGGATCAAATGATTTGCAAGGTTAAGCTGCGCTTGCCGCAATCAGTCCGTTAATGGGTGACCATTCGTTACACATCAAGGCCATTTCGTGCCTCGGAGAGCACGTTAAACCGTCGGTCCCCAGTGTCAAACGAATAACTATGACAGTCGTTACGGGTAGTCAGAAGCTCGAAAGTCTGACAACCGGTCTAACCTTAGGATATCGGCATTGCTCAGTTACTGGGTTGTGGTCTGATGGCATTCGCTCCATGTAAAATACTGGTATTCAGCCGCATTTGGTGAGACTGGAAGCTGACCGCAACATAGTTGGGAAAAGCTAGGCAGAACGAACTTACAGATAAAATGAAAAAGAGATGGAACAATATTAGACCTGGCAAATTGAACAAAAATTTCCAAAGTGATTTAGATGACACCTCCGCTTATGCCGCCTAAAAACATGGTGATGTTCAACAAGTAAACTAATTTGACAGCTCTAAAAGTGTTCCATCTCTTTCTTGCTTTCTCTGCTTATAAAAGATAGCGATATTTTTTGTTAAGTTTAGTTGGTGTGCAACAGCGGCACCATTGCCTAAAATTAATATAAAAAAAGAAGTTCAGATGTGTATCTGTTGATACACAACTTATTTGGCTTGCATTTTCTGATTCAATAAAACAAAAATATTAATAAATGAAGACTGATTTCACAGACAAATATTTCCTATTTTCCCGTCATGCGATTCTTAAGTAATTATATATTTTTAACTGAGTCGTCTCCTCGTATAATATTATCATATAAATTGTAATAAAACACTTTGTATGTACTTAATAATATTTTTTAACATTCCTGTAAGAAATATATAAATACTGCCTTAACAGTAAGCTTTTGGTCTTATGCTCAACTTTTAGCTAGTAAACAGTCGAAATTATATATTATACTAATCCCGCCTACTATATTGTCACAAGTAGGCGTAGTAAATCGAGGCCTTCAGAGGTTCTTTAACAATTTTATAAGACCATGTTGTTTCTTTTTTAAAAACACTACGTTCTTTTAAAATCATTTATACTTCAGACATAATATTGAGAATCTCGTATTCAATGACAAATACAGTAGAAAGTAAATTTTCAAATGCAATTACATAATATATTTTATAGCATTTATATATTTTAGATGTACTATGGTTAACTGATGCTAAACCATTAGAGGCAAACAATAAAAAAATTAACATGACACTAGATTTTGGCGCCCTTTATGAACTGTGTTGCCAGATTCTTTAAACAATTTTTAAATTCAAATAAAAATTGTGAAAAATAATTATTAAGACTCATAGATTTTTGGTATCTTACTTTAAATAGTAATTTAAATCATCTGGCAACACTATTGAGCTTTTTGTAAAGTAAAAAATATATCATAACTAATCTTATGTGTGAACTGAACTCTGTATTAGGCTACATTCTAATGAGACACGTGCTGACGCGCCATCGGTCAGGCGATGTGCGCAGACGCACGTTAGCGCAAGCTTTTGTCTTACCATTTTTTAGTTAGTTGATTTTACCTTACCATCAGAACGCAAGCGTAGCGTAAGTGTGTTAAATTAAAAATCTAGGTTGCGTATTTTTGAAGCCCGTTTTAAAAGCTTACAATGCAAGCAAAACATAATTAAAATTATCAATAATTGTATTTATATTCCTTCTTTACTTGTATAAAAGTAAAAACTATTTTGTCAATTTTTCAGCATAAGTTAGTATAAGGTTTTCATGTACTTACTTACTTGGAACATTTTAGTTTATGATACATATTTTCAGTTTATGATTATCAAAGAAAGTTTTAATTGCAATTTCATTATTTCTTGAAGTTTTGTACAACAATAACCAGTTATCAAGTGCAAATCTATTGAATGGAGGTGTTCGGTTTTTCGAGCATGTTCCACTGGTCAGAGCAAAAAAGTTGCCAACCCTCCTGGAGTCTGCCGTCAAATTGTGAAAACTCGGACTCCGGAAATTCAATAAAAAATCCCGGAATTTGGAACTTGCGCCAATGTGATTGCAACAACGTCGAACTGATTTCACTCGACAATTTACTCGCCTCACATCTCCCTTCCGGCTCTGCCCACCGTTCTTTTGCTTAACTCTCGAAAATTCTTAATACAAAGTTGGCAACCCTTGCAGTAGTGGATTTAACCTTAAGCCCACTGCATATGGTGTCTCTAGACATGCATGATCTGTAAATATACGGGATCTAACACCATTGCAAATACACAATTTTTATTCCAATTCATTGTTATTTTAAGGTTAAAAGAGATTATGAATTTTATTTGTGTCATATCCTAAAGACAATTTTCTTACCTAGACTGATCTTTTTATATTAACAGAATTAATAAGATGTAAAATAAAATGATAATGAAAAAGCTATGTTATTTACTACGACTTATATGGAAAAAAAGCGTTCCTTCGTCAAGTATAATAATTGATCTCAAAAATGTAAGAATAACTTGACGCCCAAAAAATATAGCAGCAACTTGAGTGTAAAGGGGGATTTACACCAGGTCGATTTTTGCCGTGCGGCTGGTCGCTTACCAAATCGGCTCATAAGCCAAATCGCCACCCCATTTACACAAATCGATAAAAATCGCAGGTGATTTTTTGCATCAAAATGTCGACCAGAACAGTCGCATTGCGTACTGGCATTGAAATTGTTCGACAAGCCATTACTCAAGAATTACTTGAAGAGAGTAAATTCAAGATATAGGTAAGGAAGAAGTGACTTGACTGACCATTTTCACGATCGGTTTTAGTCAGCCGTCGCATGCGACCTGTCGCCGCACGACAAAAGTCGAGACCTACTCTACTTTGGAACTTGCGAATTTAGTCACCTGCGGCCGAACTGTCATTTAGACAGTCGATTTTCGCCGTGCGGCTAAGGTCACCTGTTTAAAATCCGCATAACTTTGAATTGACTGTATGAGACGGGCTTTATAGAAAATATATTATGCTTTACATGTTTTAGTAAATACATGGCATTTTCATACAAATGGAAGTATCGTTGTATTTTTCGTATTTTTAATTACATCTATATTTTTTTTATTCACCATCCCATCCATATATGTATAAATTAACTTCCATTTTCTGATTTTATTCATTAATTTGTACTTACATAAGTATCAAAATCGTTTTTATGACCACAATATGGGTAACAAAATGTATTTCAGGGGAACATTAAAATTGGTTGGTATTGTATTCGGATTGAGACAGATTTTTCAGAATGCATGACCGACTGAATTAAAAATAAAAGTACTTACAGTGGGATCGCGGCTCCAAAGACCACATTGCCATAAATAAGGTATTTGGCTACTAATAAAAATGTATAATAATTTATTTAGGTTTATTTTAAAGAAAGCATAGATAGAACTCGATAAGTGAAAATATCGATGAAAAAATAGAGGATCGACACGCTTGAGAAGTTTGTGAAGGGGCCATTTTCTGTCCTTGTCACGCAAAACGGATATTGAGTAGTCGAGTAACTATGAAGTTTTTAAGGTATGACGTCATTGTGGTAGTAGGGTCGTCTCTGTTTAGTGAGCCATTTTCAATCGTTTATAACTTGGTCATTTTATTAAATATTTCATTAGATTTTCACTGTTGCTTATTATTTTTGCTAGTTTCGAGATATCTAATAAAAAAAATAGTCAAATACCCTATTGACAGGTATAGAGTACATAGCTACTCTAAATTTAAACTAACAAACGTATGTAAATGTATGTATGTATCATGCTTGAACCGCGATCTCACTATACATACTTTAAACGTGATTAAAAAAAAATATAAGTAGATAATCTGTATTGTCAATTTATATTATATTCCTTGTATAGATTTGTATCGGTTTGTAAAATGGTACTGTGATTTTTAACAACTTGACAGTTTTATATATTTTCCAATGTAGGTGTGATAAATAAATTATTATTTATTGTTGCGGTGGCTTTCATTTTGTGTACCTTTTTGAACATTTAGGTTTGTGGTTGCAAATACTGCCGAGGTTCGATCCCTTGGGCAGGCAGTGTAACTGTGGGGACTGGATGTAAAGGCTACGCCGATTTCCCAGTCCCCCTCCAGTCAGACGATGCGGGAATGCCGCTGGATTATTTTAGTGGGTATACCGGGCTTGCCCGGGGAGTCCCACATAACCCCCCATTCCCCCAAATGGGCGGGTATGCGTAAAAGCATTTTTTTACAACGCAAACAAAAAAAAAAAAAGAAAGGCAGTGTAACTGAAATTAATCAGTTTCGCCCGCCGACACAACAACCTAAAACAGTCTGTGGCGAACTGTGCTTGCACCTAAAACCTTACCCTACAACATAGAGCAAGTTTATCCGACAACACTTCTAAAGTGAGAATATAAAACCCACTTTCTTTATGAACGCGAAGTAAGTTTAAGCATAGATGCATGGATAGTGGGTAGTTGTAACAAAAATGTACCTACTAAGTAGCACAGGATTTCTACAGCGAGGATAATACACAATAGAGATGTAACATATTTGTTACAAGATGTTGTACTTGTAGACTATACAGATTTTTTTTATTTTTTTTATCGTTGGATAATCCTCATGGATGTCCCTCGCCCGGGGAAGGCGAGGGGGTCTACCGGCTAAAAACCAACGGTGTCCCTCCTTCTAACCTAAGGCCGGGGTCACGGGATTCGCTATTGCATGCACCGCAACCCCGGCAGGTCTTGGTCCACCAGCTTCTTCTGGTGAACCTCTCCAGTGGTGGGGCAATTGCTTCCCTGCCCCACTTCCTTCAGAGAGGGGCGCGCGGAACACGGCGCGCCATCATCCCGGAAGGCTATACACCCTATTGTTTTAATCAACTGCAATAGGAGGTAAACCAGCCCAAAATATACTACTCAGATCAATATAAAAAAGTAACTTACCTTTAATTTTTTGGTGGTAAGAAAACATTTGTGGATGAATTTGTCTCTTGTGTTCTACGAATTTCAATTATTGAGAATAAGATGTGATATTAAGATGAGTTCTTAACCACCCCAGGCCGGGATCCTGGGGTCCTTAACACTGTTCCAGGAAATTTAGTAATAAAAAAAAGTTATCTTCTAATAAAGTTATTTATTTCATAAATTATATGTAGTGAATTAAAGAAGCAGATATTCAGCTAACATAATTTGTGGTTGACATAATATTATTATTTTATTGAAACTTTTAATGTAAGAAAAAAATACGAATGTTTCAAAAAAAATGTAGGAGACTAATCAATCACAGAAGAAAGATACTTGACATATTACCTATGTATTATATCCTTCGTCAAAATATTCCAGAAAAGGCTTATGCCGCACGAGCCTATGTTAATGTCCTGCAATATTGCAGAATATCTCATGTTTGACAAAGGATGTTAAATGTTGCACAGCTTGGTTTATTCGGCAATTTCAAGCAACAAGTAGCCGACGCCTTATAATAGTCAAACACGCTGATTATTTAGTATTTGGTATTTGTATCTCACCACTGTGATAATTCGCTAGTAATAACCAGAATTCTTAAGATTTTTCCGAAGACAATATAAGGCAAGGACAGGTCTGTGAGAGGCTAAAAAACTATTAATAGGGCTTTTTCAATGTTAAAATTAAAAATTGTTTAAAAAAAGACATTGAAGCCGCTCAATGTAGATTTTAGTTGTGTTCAGAATTATCCGAAATGGCTTATACATCATTGTTATTCCTGCTATGTAATGTTTGAGGCCCGTTTCACATGTCACCGTACATTCGCGCAAACCTAGATTTATATGTGTTTTAAAAATGGTTTGCACCAATGTTGATGAAATGAAAAATCGTTGTAAACAAGTAAATTAGTTGCAGTAACTAAATTAATTAGATGTTACAACTTATTAAGTATAGAGTATTAATAGCGTTACATTACACGGCAAATTTTAAATAACTACTATCTACTATTAGGAAGGAATCTTTGACCACCATTCGTCCCAACTGATGACTCGCTGCTCTGAATTTAAAACTGACCAATTAGGTGAAGGGATATCTGGAGCCAGCCAATTAAAATCGTCCAAACAATCCCAGTTATTAGAATTCCGGTCCAGAGAGGACATATTAAAATGCTTTTCTAAGTCTTCGTAATACAAATTGTATGGGGCAGTACATATCCCAGAGCAATCTTCAACTATCCCCTTGCTTGTCACATGTAAATAAATATCACAATTATTAGTTGTGTGCATTCGTAACTGCTGACATGCGGCAACAATCTTACAATTTGAACATTTCTCCATAAAAACTGATGAAGTAACTGGTCCGGAGAGCACTATACAGTTTTCTAGATTAGTTAAATGCAAAGTTCCCATAACACCCTTGAGGCCAATAGTGCAGTTTTTAAGATTCCGTAAAGCAACATCCCTCTGGAACAAGTCATCATTCTCAAGCAGTAGCACTTTGTTTTCCAGTGAGTCAAAACCAAAAAGCTTTTCATCCCATTTGTTGCTGTCAATTTTTCTTGCTGCATCATTTTCATCGAGCGAACTTTGTTTTTGTGTGTGGGACTTTGGCAGTTTCTTCTTTGAAAAACCAAACTTTTTTCTGGGAGCGTACCTCTCTTCTAACTCATAGCATTTTGTCTGAAGATTCTGTACTATTCCCAAATATTTGCGCATGTTGAACTCCTTCAAGAAGAATGATGATGTAACAACATATTTTTGTAATTCGTTTACTTCTCTTTTAATGCTATCAAAGTGTGAAGGCAATGTGTTCATTTCTAGCGTTTGAACTTGCATAAGTAAATCTTCAATGTATTCTGATTTGATTTTGAATGAACCGGAAAAGAAATCTTCGTTTTCATCAGAAGCATCTACTTCTTCCCTTGCCTTGTGAGCCTTCTGCAGTTTCTCTAAACGTTGTGCATCCCGCCTACTTAATCTTTCTAATACTGAACTCTTGTCACTCATTTTCCCTTTTTTAACAAATCTTCTATTGTTTTATTTAGTTCTGAATTCTGATTTGCAGCTTCTTTTAAAACACTAACAGTTTGATGACTTACTCTTCTTGCATCTGTGTGTTTGGATTCTGTGTCAAACTATAAAATAAAGAAAAGATAGATCAATAACCAGGTTGAAGAGGATTCACTTTTGAACTCCAGATAGTAATAGTCCAATCCCCAATAGATGTGGATGTGAGAAGGAACCACCAAATAATGTTATTATGTCATGGAAGAGCGACAACTTCCACTCATAAATTCATACTATGAAAACTAATCCACCTTTTAAGTGTGACAAAGTGACTGGTCTGGTCCTTCTAAGGTCAATAGGGAATATGCATGTTATCCAAAATCATGACATGACTCTCCTTTAAATTTTTTAGAAAAAACAAATTTTATAATTTTTTATATTATATACAGAGGAAAGATTTGTATTTTTAGTTTTTGTATGTAACAAATAAACTTAAAAACAACTGGACCGATTTCAAAAAATATTTTGCCGTTAGAAAGCTACATTATCACTGAGTAACATAGGCTACGCGCAGAGCCGTGAGGACACAGCTAGTTATTTATATATACACACAACATCATAAGAGAAACAATGTTTATGATATTTAGTACAAAAGTACTGCTAAATATGTAAAATGAAAAATAGTTATAGAAAATTCAAACCCAACGAAACAAACAACATTACTGGAGTATTTGTTGTGCCGTTTCTTCTTCCCAGCGTAACACTAGGAAGTGGTGACAAGAGGGTGAATTTAGGAGCTGTCTATTGTAATTTTGATGTTCAAAAAAGTACTGATTTACTGTCCAGTTTAAATGTGTTTTGATTTAGATTTGATTGGTCAAAGACAGTTGTCATGTCATATAATACAGAGCATAGAGTTTTGAGATGTCACATTAAATACGACATGACATAAGCCCACCTTATTTTTTCAATGTTTGATTATGAGACAGATCAGTTTGAAAAAAAAAAACATACATATACTATGCGTGCCAAATAAGAATAGTACTGTCAAGACGCCATTTTGTTCCGCAATACTCGTGAACTTCATTACCAAAGCGTAAGGTATGCAAAAAAATAAATAAAGAAATTATACTCAGTTTAATTATTTTTAGTTCACTTTTTTGGTATTTCTAGTCAATTTACGCTAAATTAATTATACAATAATTATATTATTATTATGGCGACATATTAGGGTGACCAGTAGCATTTCGTGAAGTTAACTATTATATTGGTTCATTTCTTTAATGAATACTGTTTTCAAATATTATTAATTTATCCAAAATTATCTATTTATGGAATTCAAGAAATAACATTTTATAAAAATGCATATATAATAATGAAATCTATGAATAAAAAAATATAACATTTTTCTTTTCACAGTTTTTTTTTTGCTGTGTGTACTAATTTGACAGCTATCGTGTGAAGTCGTAGCAAGCGCGATCCTATTCTTATTTGGCACGCATAGTACCTACCTTATTGTTAATACTCGAAGGCCAACATTATGGTAAAGTTTATTCCATAGTTATAGAAAAAGAAATTTGCTACCGATTTATGGTTAACATGGTGACAAATGACAGTGAATCAAAATGGATCAAACTTGATGAATAAAAGTTGGAATGAATTAAAATCTTCAATTTCAACATGAATGATCAATGGAATGGGCACTGATATAATTTGGGATTGAATTTAAATTTAATTATTTTAGGTTAGCCACAAATTAACTGATGAATTTAACTATAATTAACTTTTTTTACAAAATGTCTACCAAAACTAAGACCTAATTTAGATATTTGCTTAGCTTTTATATTTGTCATAATTATATCAATTTTAGGCAGCAATTAACACCCCAAACAATGGTTTCACATAAGCCCCATAAGACACTCACAAATTGAAAACACATGCAGATATTAGTCCCAAGAAAAACATCTTAATAAAATTATTAGCTAAACAATCAGTGACCACAATCAACTAATACAGAGTTTAATAATGACCTGCTTAAGGAGTTCATCATCAGGTTTGACCAACTTGAACAGTGCATAACCGATGGTTCCAAACGTCACCACCCAAAATGTGGCTCTAATACCAACAGACATCTCACCGCTAGTTTATATTTTGCCTTCGTTTTTCCAAATTGCCTGATCAAGGTCTCGGATTTTATTCTCAGCAATCTGTTCACCAAGTCCGTAGTAACCTTCCAGCACCCAGTTATGGTTACGGTACATGTACAGACGGAATTCTGGAAATTATGCATTGGATGTCTTAGTGAACTAATTGATGGAAATTATGCATTGGATGTCTTAGTGGACTAATTGATGGAAATTATGCATTGGATGTCTTAGTGGACTAATTGACGGAAATTATGCATTGGATGTCTTAGTGGACTAATTGATGTTCTGCTGCATTCTTTTAATTTCATTTGTTGTAAGATTGTGGAATTGCCATGAAGAGAAAAAATGCGAATTGTATATATTTTGAATTAACTGCAACAGAAATAGAAGATTAATGTTGAGTAATAATGCGAGTCACAGAAGTGTAGACTCTTAATTTGCAAACAAAGATGAAGGTTTTTATTACACACTAGCTGCCCGGACAGACTTTGGTCTGTCAAAAGTTATTGGCCTGTAGTGGGAAAAGAAGTGTTGTTTTTACTATTTTCCACGCAATTTTAATGTTTTTTCTCTCCATAAGAACCTTCCTTGTGCCTTATGGAATATATAAAGAAAAAGTAGCCGAATTGGTCGAGCCGTTCTCAAGTTTTGCGCTTAGCAACACATTAGGCGATTCATTTTTATTTATATAGATTCTATATGTGATTTCATATGCATATCCATTTTTTTTATTAGACAGTACACATGTTGACATAAAGATATTTTTTCGGCCATGTATATTTATTTTCACCGGATCGGAGGCAAAATATGATAGTGCTAAACATAAATGTCTTTGTCTTTAAGATATACATACATACATTTAAATATATACAGAAATAAAAGAGACCACAATTACCTCTATCGGTGTTCAACTTGTACCAGAGACCGTAGGATGCGGCGAGACCGACTCCCTCCACTAACAACGCACCTTTTATGCCCCAACTGAGGTACCGTTTGTACGCAGGTCTTGGAGTTTTTGTAAGCATAATAAAAAAGATGTAATACGATGTATGTTTCCAGAATAATAAAATTCCTGAATCAAAAATCACTCCATCGAATCGAATCACAAATGTCTCACTCGATGACGTAAGGAAAAGAACGTTCGGAAGTTCAAACAAAATTTATCTTTAGAATGAAAAAAAGAAAAACTATTAGGTATATTAAATTGTAAATAATTTTAATGTAACTTTTCTTTAAAACGATAAAAAATGTGCTTTTTGATTTCAAAGGTTTGAATTTATGTAAAACCCGCTTAAATTAATCTAATAAACAATGAACATGGCGCATTAGGCCATGCCATGCACACGATTAGGGTAGGTGGCGTCGGGTTTCACAAATATAGCAATGTACGAAATGGCGGCAGAGGAAATTATTGTTATACCTAGTTACTAGTACCACAGTATAAAGTTATTAGACTGTGCTAGTACTTAGAGCAATGCGGTCACTGAAGATATAGTACGATGCCATAATGCAATAGAATCATATAGATTAATAACATTTGTAATTTGTATATCTTTAAAATTAATACATCTTTTGAATGATGAAGGAATTCTAAAATCCATGTAACTGCCTGCCTCGTTGGTTTAGTCGTGGCAAACGCGACTGCTGATCGTGAGATCATGGGTTTGATCCCCAGATCGGGAAAAGTGTTATTGGGTTTTTCCGTGTGTTTTTCTGTAGCAGCCTGGAGTTTGGATTCGTGCCCGGTTGATGGCACTAGGCTCGCCCCCTATTACATGGGACTTAAACATAACGGCGAAATGAAGGTGTTACTATACACCTCTGCCCAACCCTTCGGCGAATACAGGGGTGATGTTATGTAACAGGTTTTTCCTTCTGGGGGCACAAGTACCAAACGAGAAAGGAGTGTCCTAAGAAGATCTTTAGGTGTAATCGAAAAACAAAGACATACAATACATAGTACAAATATTATTATTTCGTTTATTCATTCTATGTACATAAAAATTATATTTTTAAATATTTCTACAAAAAATATAAAAAACATTTTAAAATATAAAAAATAGCAGCCCACCGGCATCGGGAACAGGGTCCAAGCTAACGGTGGTCAGGGCCTCAGAGAGAGGAACTTCCTGACAATACGTGCCGTGTCCAGAAATACCGCTTTCTGTATGAGGCCCTTGACCCAGCTGCCCAACGAGAGCCCCATCAGGTGTTGATCGAGGCTCTTGGCTATTAAGCCATTGGCCGTAACGACTATCGGCACAATGACTGCTGAGTCAACCTCCCACATGTCGACAACCTCGTGTGCCAAGTCTTGATACTTAATTTTAGAAATATTATTTTTATTGCGGTTAATAACATATTTATGACTGTATATTCTTATTCTTCTTCTGGTTCTTCCTCTTGTGCTTCCTCCTCACAATCTTCTTCGCAGGGTTGCGTCTCAGTGAGACCCATTTTCGAACAATCTGGTGCAGGGTCCTAAATAAAGAAACAGCTAATATTAATCCGTGGCTAATTAACAACCGCGCGAATCATATGAAGTGCAAGCTTAAGCTGCGTTTGCCACGGTCAGTCCGTGGATGGGTGACAAGTCGTTACACATCGAAACCCCCTCGTGCCTCGGAGAGCACGTCCGGATGTCATACGAATACATATGGCAATCGTTACTGGTAGTCGGAAGCCCGAAAGTCTGACAACCGGTCTAACGGATATCGGCATTTACCCAGTAACTGGGTTGCGGAAATCTGATGGCAGTCGCTTCGAGTAAAATACTGGTATTCAGCCGCATCTGTTTAGACTGGAAGCTGACCACAACTTGGGGAAAAGGCTATGAAGAATTAATGCCTACCAGTGTAGAACGCATTCGGACAGTCGCCCGTGGTGCTAAATCTATGAAACTATTAATCTAAGGCCAACTTACGCAACATGTTTAGCTCGGGGCATTTTTATAACCAAATGAATACCTTTCACAGCCATACAAACTACACTGGGCTATCCTTTTAACCTAAACGGGAAAACGATGTCGCGCAAGTGGTCCTACTCCTAATAGATCTAAGTAAACAGATAGAGATTATTACAGGAGAATTTGTTCTAACACTTCTTCTTACTATCTAAAATACTAGGAAACGACGAAGTGAAGTGTGTGGGCGCATTTCTCTGTTGTAATTTTGACGTTTCGTAATGATTTTTAGTCCATTGTGAATAATAAAGGCCCGTATACACAAACAACACTCAAGCGACTCTTTCAGTGTGCGAAGTACGAACGGACTGCTTTGAATACTACTCTGTGATCACTGGTATTTATCTTTGCAACCAATCGCAGTGCCGTATTCAAAGCAGGTTCGAAAAGTAAAGAGTCGCTTGAGTGTTGTGTATAATGTAGGTAGGTACGTACGGGCCTAAGAGATGTGATTTGTTTTGATTGTGGACGCCAGAGGCCAATTAGATGCGCTTTTTATTACATTCAAGCCCAGCATGGTTTACCGGAAACTAGTTCCATCCGCGGGTGGCATAAAAGGTAATTAAGGGATTACATGAACCTCAAATCCTTTTCGTCCCCCTTTCTTTAGTCTAAATTATACCTCGAAGTGGGATACTCACCCCGACGTGTGATCTGAACCGGATCTGGTATCCCACCAGCTTGTTGTCGATGCACTCCCCCTCGCACTCCTGCCAGTCGTCCCACGAAGTCATGGGGCATTCATCCGGTGAATCCGGATCTATTGAGGGTGGTGCCTCGCTATTCCAAAAAAAAAGAGTATTACTGCTGATACATTTAAAAAAACTGGTTGTTTACAATTAATTTCCACTTGGTAAGTCGTGTTAGTGGCTAGTAAAATATGAACACTTGATCTAGATTCGTGGATAGACCCTGGTTGGTACCCAATTCATTTTAGATTCAAGTTTTCAAAGGGGCTTCCGCACGTTGGACCTTTGTCCCCAGTAAACCTGTCAAAGAACAGGACTCCTTCCGCATGATTATACAAGATTAGTCGGAAAGGGGATACTAAGCCGAAAGGGTGTTAAAATACTCATAATAATGGATAACTTTTGTTCTACAACTTAACAAAAGTCATTAGTTTAAGATAAATAGCTGTTCAAAGATTTCATAAAAAATACGCTAAATTCTATCTATCCTCAGCTATGATCAGCTATGTAAAATGTTTATATTTTAGGTC
The DNA here is from genome assembly GCA_910594945.2 of Amphipyra berbera. NCBI lineage: Eukaryota > Metazoa > Arthropoda > Insecta > Lepidoptera > Noctuidae > Amphipyra > Amphipyra berbera. The sequence goes on along the minus strand of OU343126.1, from coordinate 17,998,812 downwards.
ATATTTGGGGTCACAGATCAGAAGCTTCATTTTCTGAATTCGTAACTAAAGCAGGATTGTTTTTTTTTTTGAAAAAATATAAATCATTTTGCATGGAGATTATTTTATCGAATTTTGAAATGTTAACACTTTTTTTAAAACAATCATCAATTATAGGTACATTAAGTGGTTCGCGGCTTAGTACCCCCTTTCCGACTAACCTTGTATATGAGCCGTGAGATTCAAAAATGGCTCTACAGACATTTTAAGCATGTAAGGATAGACCTTGTACCTTGTAGTAGTAGTAGGAGTTGGTGCAGTTCTATATTCAGGTCTGCTTGAATTGTCAGTGTCGCCTTCTTCACCTCCTCCGTTTTTATCAGTACCACCTTCACCTTCTGCAAGAAAAAAAAGAGAAGTGAAATAAAGAGACAGGCGCGCTAAACTGTGTAGAGCTTAATACTCCTCGTTTGAGCATAGCTTTATTTCAGCAGTAGCAGTTGGGTAATAAATAGGATATTTATGGACCTTTCGACCATTTTTAGCAAGCCTACTGGTTTTGGGAAGTATATACCTACTACAGTACCTGGCAATGAATATTACACATCGAGCTTCGGCTTTATAGAGCGTCATCTCTGTCGCACGAAGCGACAAAACGTCACATAGGTATGAGTGACAGAGACGACGCTCTACGAAGCCGAAGCTAGCCAATATCTCGTTCTAAAGCTCGATGTGTAATATTCATTGCCGGGTACTGTACTATATTTTAAACCAAAGTTACTCTAAAGCAGAATATTGGTTGGAGACCCTTCAGGTCTCACCAATAACTGCCCGGTTACGTAGAAATGGTCCGAAAGACCACATACAAGCAGTCGAACAGGAAAAAATAAAATAAAAACAAAAGCAAAAGCAAAATGTACCTGTATCTTCAGTTACAGTAGTTTCCTCAGTGCAGTTAGGGTTGTAATAAGTGCGAATCAGATGGAACACCAATCTTGCAAACGGCTTCACCTGTTCCTTGGGGATATCCGTGTCTATTTTCGCGGCGGAAATCGGCTGCGCTGGTGCTGTCGCCTCGTTTGATGACTGGAGTATTGAAGTATTAATATAAATTAGTTTCGTTATCAGGGTACACAGTGTACACAGTACAAGGTAGCGCGCAATATCTAACTTCCTCAAGCTTCAGTTCGGCTACATGCTGTTCTTCCTACCGCTAATCTACTATTAGGCTCTAACTGACGATTAGCGAGATAATTTCCAACAGGCTATAGCCTTAATACCGGCTGGTTATGGGCAGAAGCGTAATACAAGCAAGAGGTCTGGCCCTGAAGTCACCAACCCGCTTATCTAACATGGTGGCTACAGGCAGTGTTTTCTGTGGGGCCCATATCCAGCAGTAGACAGCGATAGAACCTTCGTCTCTTGTATCTACATGAGTTAAAAGATTAGCTAGTCGGCAACATTGGTAACGAGAATGAAAACCCAAGGAAGAACGTACAAATAATAAATCAGTGAGTCATTTATAAATATTAAAAAGTTACAAACGTCAAACTTCTTTCCGCTATCCGTTCCAGCATCCATTGGGTATAAATTGAAGGTGACGTTATACGCCCACTCATGAGTCTTGGCATCACAAAGCTCCAAGTTGGCAACCCCAAGGAACCAATCAGGTGACGGTACGATGGCAGTAGCTAAGGAAACCATATGATGATTCCGACTTGTTCTGAAGGTGGATAGAGTCATCATGTTGGGACGAGGCGGCGCCGTTGCTTTTATAATTGTTCTGACATCAGTACCTAGCTGTGAAAGTAGATATTATACATTAAAATACTAAGTACTATATGCAGCTTTTTGAAAAAAATATTCCTACCTGTTAAGTGCCTAACAACAGTTCCTTACCATAGTAATAGTGCTACTTTATTCTGTTTCTTTACCTTTTCATAAATTTCAATTTCCAAATTGGTAGTGTTTCCCTGTTCAGCCAACAGCTTCAGTCCTGCGGAGGCATCAGAGTTGTATTTGAACAGAGTGAACTCCTTGCTATGCGAGGCTCCGACGACGTCGCTGAACCTCGCCAGGTCCTTAAACTCTCCCGCTGGAAACATGGCGGGGTGCGTGTTGTACGCCCACATGCCTTCAAATGTCAGCTGTTGGGAGAATGTTTTAGTTTTTAATAATTTCATAGTTCTGCTGTTATTTCTAGAGCAATCGATCTATTAAGTTTAAAAATGTTGCTTGGTCGAGAGTTGCAGGAATAACCACTGTTTACATTAGATACGTTAAGAGAGTGCGTAAATAGTTCACTACGTAAATCGGAGCGCATGGTAATTTGAAGCCGAGGGCTCTGTCTGTCATGAGAATCTCAATTCTAGTCCTAGGCTGGACTCCTTTTTTTAACTCCCCTCTTACCTGGTATCTCGCATCCTCACAAACTTGGCAGTTATCATTCTCCATGGGCTGCATGTCATCTGCCTTCCGCCGGTCCTCGCAGATACGCTTGGAGAGTGGGCCCTCGAAGCTATACCACACATCAGGCTTCACAGCAACCACAGCGAAGATCGTCACGCATTTGTTATCTTTCTCTGGAGCTGTCCATTTTGCCTAAAAAGTAGAAGGATGTGAAAGAGAAGACCTACATGATGCACCATTTAGCTGGCCGGGAATGGTTTGGCAACTTAGAGATGGTGAGATTACTAACCAATCTATGTGTACCAAAATGGACATATTATTATCCACTACGTCGTTTTTCCACGGTCACGACACAACAGCAGTTGCGCACGGCCTTTACCATGTCAATATGATCTTGATATTGTATTATAGATAAAATATAGAAATCTCTTTTTAACAGTTTTGACACACGCAGGAAGTATGACAGTGGCTTAAGGTCATAGCGTCATAGCTCATTGGAGCCACCAGGCACCTGACAAGCACCGCCTCGTCGCTTGGCGTCGACCCATCGTCAACAGATGGTCCACGGGTGGACGCCGCGTTGGCAACCAGAAGAAAGCATATTGAGTGCACGAAATGTCTAAGGAAAGAAAAAACCACCAAACGAGTGGACGCCGCGTGGTTCACTCGCCGTCCACGCGTGGACAGCTTGCGGGCGAGGCGATCCGGTGACGCTACGGAGTTAATGTAGTGAGTGCTAATCCATAGAAGTCTATATAAAGAATACTAACCGCACAAAGCGAGGCGGTTTTGATCGAGTGCCGGGTGGTTCTAATGAGCTTTATTCTTTGCCTAAAATCACATGGAGTGCTTCCAAAGTTTGGAAAATAATTTTGTGAAGACCTACCTCGACAAAAGTCTTGGGCGTGATATCTGACTGTATGACAGTATTGTTGCACGTGGTCAGCAACTTGGTATTGTTAGAATTGGGCAGAGACTCCAACTTCCCAGCACTCAGCAGGATGGGCTTCCTGGGGTTGTTCTTATTGAACATGGTGTCCTCTCGAAGAGATATCGTGAACGCGATGAAAGAAGTTGTCGAGTCTCGGGAAGATAGGCGTACTATAAAATGGTGCAAGCTTCGGTTACCTGTTAGTTACTATGACTAGGAATAACTGAAGTCTGTGTTTACACGACAGCACAGAGGTACGTATGGGCATCATCGCGCTTTTAGTTGTACAGACCATGCACCCCGCAGTGCCGTAACTAGGGCGGTGCCAGCGGTGCAGCGACACAGGGCGTAGACCTTTAGAGGGTGTGCGAATCTTGGTCATTCCTGCGTTTTGGAGAGCACAGTAATAGAAATTCACACTGGGCGCACAAAAGGCAAGTTAACTGGCACCCCTTATAAAACACTCTTGGCAGTCCGTTTTGAGGACCAGCCACACATCGTTGAATGGAGCGCAAAATGCCTAGATATACAGCCTAAAGCGCAGGCTACACCGCGAGCTGGCGATTCGGGCTGGCCTTTTCATACTTCGGTTCACATCGTTTGAGTCGCTGAAGTAGCTACTTCAGCGACTCAAACGATCGCTCACGACAACTTTACAAAGTTGAAGAAAAGTTGCTTGCCCGTCCACCCTCTAGCTCGCAGTGTGGCCTGCGCTTAAAAAGCAGTAAAGGATGGGCGGATGAGTTCAAGAAGAACACACCTACGAGTACCTATATCATTATAATTTTAATATCAGCTAGTCAACGTCCATCTTTAATCACTGAGTTCATTATAGTGATCGCTGTATGTATATTATTATTAGCACAAAGAGGGACCCGAACCCAAGACCTCACGATCAGCAGCCGCGCTTGCCACCACCAGACCAATAAGGCAGTTAAAAAATATTTAAGAAAATATAAATATTATAAATCACATACCCAAATATTCTTCTTTCGGGATATACTTGTTCTCTCTGAGACCATCCACGTCTATAAGGAACCGGTTGTCAGGAGGCAGAGGATCCGTGATGGTTCCCAGAGGCCGTCTGTCACACAACTCATAGCTGCACATGCATGCTTTTAGCAGCAAGGCGAGGTATAAGATCTGGTAGGGACCTAGAACGTAGGTTTTGTTAGTTGCGACTTGCGACCTGTTATCATGACCAGCCTGTCGCGTTGCAGTCGGTGGATATTGACACTTTCAACCCGCTGACATATTCAGTTGTTTCTTTCAGCACCTAGATATTGCAGTTAACTGATAGATATAGAACCTTTTCAAAAATAAAGTACTGTCGGGAGTCATACTCCTGGAACAGCAGGTAGCTGACGAAGATGTGAAGTGACGCTGCTGTCCGTCACTCGATGCGGTTGGTGATTGCCTCATTGTTGCAGTATTTTGCAGCTATTCCGGGTAAGATGGACAAAGGGTGGGTGTTTTTGGGGTCGGTCTCTTGCACGTTCAGAGTTTTAATTAGCTTTAGCTTATCTATACTAATATTATAAAGCTGAATAGTTTGTTTGTTTGTTTGAACGCGCTAATCTCAGGAACTACTGGTTGGAATTGAAAAAATATTTTTGTGTTGGATAGTCCATTTATCGAGGAAGGTTATAGGCTATATAACATCACGCTACAATCAATAGAAGCGGAGCATAAATGAAAAATGTTACAAAAACGGGGAAAATGTCTACCCGTGCGAAGCCGGGACGGGCCGCTATTTTTAAATAATAGCTGGACTTTTTGGTAACTCTCTGGTTTGTGAAACCCGACCTTCTTCGAACCGGGAACTATGAATCCATATACGGCAAAATGAATAAAATTATAGCAAATTCTAGGATAAAGTAGGAGATGAACGTAATAAAATCCAAACTTACCGAAAATTTTCAATTGCATTTTCACCTTTATTTTTTCAAGAATATACTTTAAATAGGTGCCATATGATCACAGGTCGTCGGGTTACTAAAACGTTCACTCACAATTAGTACAATAGTGCTGCTGCATCTCCCTTGCTTATTACTTAATTTACACTAATTAATGCTATAAAATATTCTGTCAAACGATTATAGCTTTTATTGTGTCGTGTTAAAACGTATGCTACTCAAATCATGACGTAATAGGCCAATAATAGGTTGATATATAAATATTTATTTATGGGATTGTTCTAGAAAGAGAATTAAGTATCTGATATTTTCATACATTTTGTGGTACCTGAATAACTAACAAAGGAAAAACGGAAGGTAGGAAGCAAATTAAAAAAAAGAAGTAACTTTTATGGGTATGTATAAATTACTTCTCCTTCTTCTTCCTGCCCTTATCCCACACTAGGTGGGGTCGGCACAACATGTATTTTTCGTAAATCCATGTTGTTAAAGGTTTTGGGTTATTGTTTTATGACCGGCTGCCTGCCTGACATCAACCCTCCTTGGGAATAATTGTTGCGCCGCCCGTCGCGCGGGTGACCCAATGTGCTTGCTGATAATATGCACTCGGTCCCAAAATGATATTCTTCAATCTTATTGCCGACAACTAAGCAGACTATGTTCTTCTTGATGGAGTATACCTACTTGATGTCCTCGTTTTGCTAGGGACTTTGGTTCTGACACATTGTAAACTATATTTAGCACCGGAGTGTCTCTGTAAAAACTTGATGTCAATGTTCTGTATGGATGGGGTTCTGTATGTAATGAAACCAAAGTATTTTTTAATTTTTTATCGTCCTTATATTAGATAAGTCATTATAATTATGGATACACGATTAACGATAGTACTGCCGATACAAGTACTAGGTATAAATAGAATGGTTCCTAATTGCCTGACATCAGCGGTGAAAAGAGCTTCGCCTTACGACCAACCGTGCTGACTGGGTAATCTTTTCATCACGTCATGAGCGACTCTCATATAGCTCATTCCGACACGAGAGATGATGGTGAATGTAATTAGTGTAATGTAGAGAAAAAGGGCCATCGGCTGTGGAGATTTCTAGGCTGATCTAATGGTGAGTGTGTATACGATTCAATTTCTGGTCTTCAAGTCTCTTCGCTTCGCGTTCCACTTCCCTCCGGGCAATATCGGACCCATGATTCTACGTTCGACTGAAACAATAATTACAATCACATCAAAATCGGGAGATGATCACCATGACTCTGAATTCATATATCCAAAGGCACAGTAAACAGGTAACTTTTGAATTGGGGGACACTGGTGTCGATTCTGTTGCACACTTTTACAGGACTAAACTAAACTAAGGGTGTTTGTCTCTTTCTGTTTCAATAGAAAAAGAAAGTGACAGTTGCGTTTAGTCTAGTTTAGTACTGAAAAAATGTGCTACAGAATCGACACCAGTGACTAACAACCGTTACCTACCTAGAAAGTAAGTAGTTGTATATGTGGAAAAAGCAGTAACCTATATTCCTAGAATGAGGTCCATTATTTAAGAGAGCATCAGAGATCGACCTGACCACCAAAGATGCACTAAGCCGAATTAAATTTGATATCCGCGGATACCTTGTCTAAAGATTTATTAGGAATAGGTTACCTGTAACATCTTCGTCTTCATCTTCGGAATTGGTGCATTCGTCCTCGCAAGCTTCCCTCTCGAACGTATCGAAATGAGTCTTGCAGAACTTGGACACTTCCTTCTTATGATGGTGTTTGGCCTGATACAGAAGTATTACGAAAATATAGAAAAATCTCAAACGGCTGTGAAAGATCACCTGACTAAATCTATGGATGTCATCAGTCTGGGAGGTTACGACTGCGATCACCAAGACGTTGTCTGTCTGCCAGGTTTTGTAGGTGGGATTTACTTAAAGTCAGTTTCTTTTGATAGGTTTTTAGAAAAAATCTACCAAAACACCATGACCCACTCAGTAACAAAATTCACAAATATTAAAAATCGTTGTCAACTGCCTTTAATAAATATTACTTCTATCAACTAAAATGAATACAAAGAAAACTTCCTTGAAAATCGCCCTAGAATACGAAACCAGAATAGCACATCAGAAAATTTTATACCTAATAATAATTATGTTCTCACTTGCATGTGGTGGTCTCATAAGAATACCTATGACAGTCGTTACGGGTAGTCAGAAGACCGAACGTCTGACAACCGGTGTAAAAGAAAAAAAATACTGAAAAAAAATACGCTCCGTGTAAAATACTGGTATTTAGCCGATGTAGTTGGGAAAAGGCTAGGAGGAAGAAGGAAGAGACTTACATGTGGGTCATACTTTTCGACTGGAACTCCGTCTACCAGGTGGTACCGCTCCCTCCAGCGGAAACCCATAACCTTCCCTTCCTCACATTCTCCGTCACACGCGCTCCACTCCTGCCAGGGTGACATTGGACAGTCTTCTGAAGATTCTGGGTCGGTTACTAGAGGAACTTCACTGAGTAGACAAAGGTATCATTGTTGCTAAAAGTAACTAGGTATACCAATTTAATTCTTTACAAAAGTAAAAGCTAAAACATGATGAGATGGTGCAGGCTCCGGAGATGGTTTACTTTGTCCAAAAAAATAAAAAAGTATGCAAGTGTTTTTTGAATTATGAGTATTGTCTATGAAAAATGCGGATTCTAATCTACTTCTATGCTACTAGTCAACAACTAAGCCTCACCGCCCGTCCTCGACGCTATCTAGTTGTGTTTGATACCTGGATGGCTCTGGAGGCTCCGGCTTAGCCTCCTCACTGGTCTCGCCTGATTCTTCTGAAGATGCGGGTTCTTCTGTTGCTTCTGGTTCTTCTATAAACGAACGAGGCATTTAATAGTAACGGTTCATGGTTCATATAAATATTTTACCAGCATTATTGATGGTTTTGGATTTAATTATTCAATCGATCGAGCAACTGCCATATTTTTGGGGTTTGACTTCTGCTATAAAGAAAAATTCTATTGTATTTTCGTAAGTTTTTTGAAGCTACAATACCTACCTGTAGTTTCTTCTTCACATTCTCTGTGATAAGTCCTTATCAATTTAATATTGAACTTCCCGAATGGGTGCATGTCTTTTATGTCCATTTCGTAAAATGGCGAGTTTTTATCGTAGGAACTCATTGCGACACGTGATACTGCGTCTTGGGGGAACGTTACGATATTGGCAGCCTGAAAAACGAAACTACATTTGCAAAAGAAAAAGAAAAAATAAATAAAAGTAGGTACTAGAAATTCTGAAATCGTCACAATACTTTGGAAGTTGTTGTATTATGGGCTGGCAAGGTAAGAAAAAGGGTTTTACCTCATAATACACGCCACTATCAGTACCAGCATCCCATGGATAAAGATTCAGCTCCCTTTCAGATAGCCACGTGTTATCCTCCTGGCACAATTCAAACCTGGTGACTCCTAGGAACCAATCAGGTGATGGATGCAGAGCCACGACTGCTGAGAACAGGTGGTTTTCTTTGTTGACGCGGAAGAAAGAGTAAGTGGGGAGGCTCATCTTTCGGTAGCCATGACCTTTGCCTTTTATTAGAGTTCGAACTCCATCACCTATCTGTAGGAAAATAATCAATAGTTTTACAAGAAGACACACATTTTTCACACGGTTTTGTGCTTTTTCGAGCATTAATTGGCTCAAGCCTATTAATATTTTATCATAGTTTGTCGGTAAAATTACCTTTCCCCGAATCTCAGCTTCAAGACTGCTCGAATTGGCGTGTTCTGCCAGATCCCTGAATCCATCCGTGGCCAGACTCCCTGGCATCCACAGGATATACTCTGCGCTGTGAGAAGCTCCAACCAGATCACTGTACTTTGGAACCCAGTCGTTTTCGGGGTAGAGATACGGGTGGGTGTTTCGGGACCACACCCCGGTGAAAGTCAACTAGGGAACAATTTTTAGAAAAACATATCTTTTTAATATTCTTTGTCTCAGCAAAAAAAATAGTTTGAAAATCAAAAGCGTGCTAAATAAAAATCGGGAAAATAAGAACTTCAAAAAACTCAAGTAAATTAGTGACAAGACGTTTGTTGATTGAGTTTCTACCTCATATTTAGCTTCATCACAGATCCCACACTCGTAGTTCAGTAGCGGTGCTACATCATCAGGCTGTCTCATGTCCTCACACACCTTCTGGGTCAAAGGAGCTCCGTCCTCGTACCAAACTTCGTCGTTTATGGCCACCATAGCGCGAAGAGTGACGCAACCATTGCCCGATGACGGAGCATGCCAATACACCTATTGAATAGTTTTCTGGGTGTAAAAACTTTTTTCTCATATTAAGCCTATTGCCAGAGACAGCTTCCAATTAATTTCCGAAGATTCTATTTTTTGCCCCGATATTTTCCAATTATGTAGCGTATTTATTTGCGAAAAGATGGGAAAAACTAGACTGATGATGACTTACCTCGACCGAAGATTTATAGGAGCCCATAGCCTGTTCAACGCTATACAAACATCTGTCGCTAAACTTAGCAGTGGCAGTAGTTTGAGGCCTCAGCTCACCAGGGTACAACGATACTATTCGCCTTGGATTTCTCGGGTCTTGCTTGACGTCACCCTCAGCGGATATCATGAAGCTCGTAAATCTGGACTGGTCATCGGTTTCTTTTATTTGGACTGCAATACGAACATGTTTTTAGAGTCGATAAAACTTCGGATAAAGTTAAGACAGGGAGTAGACCTAAAAATAAAACGTTAAAAACTAAATAAGTACCCAAACTTACCTATATAAAGTTGTTCAGGAATATATGCATTATTGTCAACACCTATCACTTCCAGCTTAAATCGCCCATCAGGTGGTGAAGCTTGTGTATTGGAGCCATACGGTCTTCGGTCACATCGGAAACTAATCGCCGTATGTATTATCAGTAAAAAACTCAAAATATACAAATATAAAACAGACATTTTAGATTTTAGAATATTCTTGTGTACTTGCTGATCTCATGGAGATAAGTGAACTGGACATTTAACTAATGAAGCTGTTAAATACTAGGGCAATAAGTGACAGTTTCATTATAAGATCGAATATCAGCAGAGATCGCATTGCTGCTCTAATTAGCTAGATTAAAATGTATGTGTCTTCAGGGTTATCTACATACGACGACAGTGTTATGCACCTTTGTACTTTTCTTTCTATATCGCGAGTGTCGACAATCGACAATTAGGCAAGTACCTATATAAATTTATTTATTTATTTATGGTGCTCCAACGACTTATTCACTAATACACATACATTAATTAACTATAGGGTTTTGGGTTATGGTGAACTTGTCACTTACAGGAGTGCACAGCACTTGCAAAATATTTACTTAAAGCAATACAGTCAGATAAATAAAAAAAAAAGACAAGAAACAGAGAGTTGTTGCAACTTATACAATGATACGTGATAGGATTTGCCAGCGAATGCGATTATCTTACAGAAAGAAAAATAAAAAGAAGAGAGAGAAAGTAGCGCGTAAGTGTTTAATTACGATATAGTTGGTACCCATGCCTTTAGAAATCCTATTTTTGCTTAGAAGCCAGGACATTTCTGCGAAATTGTGGCAATGTATTGCAAAATATATAAATTTCATTGGTACGTGTACTGATTTCATTATAACCTCTCATAAGCCGGTTCATAGGTGCCATTGAGCCAAGGTTGGTTCTGGACGTAGATGTTTCAAAGATGTTTGCATTGCGGATAGATCTGTAAAGGGTACGGCGCGGTATTGATATATTAATTTCAGCTAGTAACTCTGGAACATTAACTAAATTATGAATAATTTTGATCTGACAAGTCTCGGCGTTGTTCGAGTGAGGTAATTCTAAAATGGGCAAGCCGTTGGAGGTAATGAGCATCTTGCGGACAGCTATTGCATCTGAATCGTAGGCATCTGGTGAATCGCTTTTGGATGTACTCTATACGGTTGATATGGACACGGTACTTGGGATTCCAGGCGGGAGAAGCATAGTCCAATATACTTCGGACGAGAGTGTTGTAAAGCAACTTTAGGGTTGAGGTGGACCGGAAATCTTTACATGTTCTTCTAACAAAACCAGACATTTTAGAAGCTTTGGCGATTATGTTATCTAAATGATTTCTAAAAGTCAGTTTACTATCGAGCTGTACTCCCAAATCGCGAATTGTATCCACTTTCTTAAGTGTTACACCGTTTAGTGTGTAAGACGATAGTTGTACGATTTTTTTCCTCGTGAAAGTCATATGGTAACATTTGCTGGTATTGAGTGACATCCCGTTTTGTAGACACCATTCAGAAATGGAATCTAAGTCGTCATGTATTTGAGCAACATCGTCAAACGATTTGATCTCTTTATATATTTTTAGGTCATCTGCAGAGATGGAACATTTACAATGCTTTATAGAGTTTACAATATCGTTGACAAAGACCAAGAAGAGAATCGGACCCCTATGAGAACCCTGAGGTACCCCAGATGTATAGCGTATAGCGTATAGTGTATAGCGTCGATTCATATCCTTTTACTACTACTTTTTGCTTTCTCTCAGTTAAGTAAGACTCGAACCACCGAAGCAGATGGTCATGTACACCGTGATCTTCGAGCTTTTTTACCAAAATAATGTGGTCAACCTTGTCAAATGCGCTACTGAAGTCTGTATAGATAGCATCTACCTGCCTACGGGAGTCTAGGAATCTTCGTAGTTCCATTTATAATTCCAGCAGTTTAGTATTAACTAAACTGCTGGAATTATAAATGGAACTACTTGGTATATTAATACCAATGAAGGTTTGATGAATGACAAGCTGAGGGCCATTGAGGGACAACATCAGCTACGTCATGGGCGTAGCCAGGATTTTGTACAGGGTGGAGCAAACTCTGTTTGTCTTTTCAATAAATCTGGAAGTGTAGAATGGGGTTATGGGACAATTTTGCCCCGTCACCTTATTTTTGTGACCCAAATAAGTATAGACGGAGACGGGCATTGGTCTGCCTTTTTTGGGTAATTGTTCTGTGAAAATGGGTGGCGAGTTAACTGAATCTAGACTATTTGCATATTCTTTCCTGTGCCAGGGTGGGGCAAGCGCCCCATCTGCCCCACTTGCGTGAGTGAGCTACGATGATGGGAAAATGAGCAAAGAAAAATTTCTTTCTATTTCTGGGTCTCTCTGTGCAATGTAGAGTTATGTAAGCTGTATAGTAATAACGGTGACCGGTGATTATCAAGTAGGGCGTTTATGAATACAATATTGTTAAAGATTTATGATGATTCAGAATTGTTAAAAACATTAATAACGAAACGTAATCCCTAGGAAATAGAGCTGTCGCTGTCACTCACTATCACTTTTGTTTGACAGCTGCCTACAATATGTCATCAATTTACGTGAAAATAACGCGTAAATTCGCGAGGTGTGGTATGTTGTGGTGATTGTCTTCGTGTCAAATGTTCAATAAATGTCTACTAAACCAATAAAAATGCCGTCGGCAACGAAAGAAAAGGATTCGACGATCCTCAAGATCGCAGTGGAGATGCTGAATGCTCCCGACAAGGTACCACAGTTGATGGAATTCGATCAAAGTCAGCCCTTATCGAGTATCATACAGGTTCTTTGCAAGCCTTGGGGTCTGCCCGACCCTGAAAACTACGCTCTACAATTTTCCGAAAGCAACAACCAGAATTATATTACGGAAAAAAATAGGAATGAAATAAAAAATGGATCTGTTTTACGTTTGGAATTGTCGCCAGCAAAAACTGTGCAGGATATCCTGGGAAAGATAAACAATGGGTCAGAGACCGACCAAGTCGCTGCCCTCGCCAAGCTGTCTGTGTTAAGCAGTGATCTTACTTTCGCACTCGAGTTTATCAACAAAAAAGGTTTGACTCTAATCATAAACAATATAGAAAATGGTAAATTTAAGGGGAAGTTGCTCAAATATGCTCTAGTTACGTTTGTTGAGCTCATGGACCACGGTGTTATATTCTGGGACATACTTGAAAACCAATTTATTAATAAAGTTGCCAGTTTCGTGAATAACCAAGCTAGTACTCAAGATCCAAAAGTTATACAGTGCTGTCTATCAATTCTCGAGAACATTGTACTTAATAGTTCTAAGAATTCACATGTGGAAAAGGAAATTACCATTCCAAGTTTGATATCACACTTACAGAACCAATATCAAGATAGTGTTATCCAGCAGAATGCAATAGCACTTATAAATGCAATATTTTCTAAAGCAGATATGACTAAGAGGAAAACAATTGCTGCAACATTATCGTCCAAGCAGGTTAGATGTGTTATATATGAAAACCTCATTGGAGCTAGTGAGTTTTCTAAAACTCCTTCACAACAAGGTTTGGGAACTGAATTGGCTCATCAACTCTATGTACTACAAACTCTGATGCTCGGTCTCCTGGAACCTAAAATGAGACAGAGGGCTGATGCACAAGAACAAGAGTCACAAGAAAAAATTAAGGAACTTAGAAAAATAGCTTTTGAAAATGATAACAACCCTAACATAGAGGTAACAATGAGGCGCCCGCTCGGAACATACTCTAAAGACTTCAAAAAACTTGGCTTCAAATGTGAGATTGATCCGATAAAAGATTTTAACGAAGTGCCTCCAGGAGTGTTAGCCTTGGACTGCATGCTGTACTTTGCAAGGAACTACTCCGAGGACTATACAAAGATTGTTTTAGAAAACAGTTGCCGAGCTGATGAACACGAATGTCCCTTTGGCAAGACCAGTGTGGAGTTGGTGAAGTTATTGTGTGATATTTTACATATTGGTGATCCTCCAAGTGAACAGGGACAGACCTACCATCCATTATTCTTCACCCATGACAGACCTTTTGAAGAACTGTTCTGCATTTGCATTGTCCTACTCAATAAGACTTGGAAGGAAATGAGAGCGACTGCAGAGGACTTCATCAAAGTTTCCAGTGTTGTTAGGGAGCAAATAAGCAGGGCGCTGTCCTCATCTCCTAAAGGTTTCGACAAGTTTAAGCAGAAGATAAACCTATTGACGTACACAGAAATAACTCAGCTATGGCAACAGGAGAGGAATAACAGGGAAGTATGGGAGTCCCACGCGAGACCTATTGTTGAACTAAAAGAGAAAATTACACCTGAAATTATTGATCTCATTCAACAGCAAAGGTTAGGCGTGTTGGTTGGGGGGACGAGGTTTAAAAAGTATTCGGCTCGAGGCCAGAGGATAAAGGACAAATTCTGGTTCGTTCGCCTATCACCGAACCACAAAGTTCTGCATTATGGAGACTGTGACGAAAAAAGTACTCCAAGTTTAGAGGAGCTTGGTAACAAACTGGCCGTTGCCGACATGAAGTGCGTTATAACAGGCAAAGATTGCCCACACATGAAGGATTTGAGGGGTAGAAAGATCACGCCTCATTTAGCATTCTCCTTAATCCTTAAGTCTGCCGAAATGACTTCTTTAGACTTTGTTGCGCCCGATGAGCAGATATTCGATTACTGGACGGACGGTATTAACGCTCTCTTGAAAGAAAAAATGTTGAGTAGATCGTTCGAAAATGATTTGGAAACTTTGTTGTCGATGGACATAAAAGTGCGGTTACTTGACGCTGAGGGCATCGACATACCCAAAGACCCGCCACAAATTCCCGACGAGCCGGAAGATTATGAGTTTTATTACGATAACAATTAGATTAGTACTTTGTTTCATTCTTAAATAATAGCTTTCGGTATTGTATATAAAAGTGGGATGGGCGCCATATTATCGTCGACGTTTTTCGATTTATATTGGACGAATAATCAAATGCGGGATGTAACGATGGTGTTTTGTAAGCAGTATCTATTTTATAGCGAAAATTGTAATTACTTAAGACAGCTTTTCTTTGTTTACTAGACCGTAAATAATATATGTAATCACGCCTGTATTCCTCGAACGGTTAGGCAGAGGTGTATAGTAACACCCTCATTTCGCAGTTATGTTTAAGTCTCATGTTATTACAGGCGAGCCTATTGCCACCAACGGGGCACAAATCCAAATTCAGGGCTACTACTGAGGAATCTACACGGACAAACCCAATAACAATTTGCCCGATCTGGGGATCGAACCCAGGGCCTCACGATCAGCAGTCGCGCTTTCTACCACTAGACCAACGAGTTAGTTATCTATTTAACATGTAACAACAATATAGGTACACATAATAACATTATTCAAGATTTTATTACCAGACTATTTTTTTATATGATAATAACGCATTTATTATTATATTTTCCACATTTGTTACAAAATACCATGTTACAGTCTAGTGACTAAAGTCCCTAAAATTAGTTGAATAGCAAATAAGATACCAAATTAGGAATCGTTAGTGCGTCGACGTGGATGCGTACGTCCGCGATGCGACGGCACTTGAATACTAATGAGATTCAGATGACTTACACATGATTGTTGAGTTAGTATAGTTATAAGTCCTACGTCAGTGACGAAATACCGATGTGAATATTCTATAAGTAAATAATGACTTAACGCAAGATATTATAAATCTGCAAAAGGAACGCGTCATTGGCAAAAAGCTTCAAATGTGGGTAGTCGTTAGTTCGTCATATACGTAGCTTTTGGGGTTGAAGGTCATAGAAAATGAAGATAAACCTATTTTAGTAAGACTAAGGCCCGTATTACGGAACGAAACTCAAGCATTAATATCTGTTTAAAACTAATTTTGAGCAGACTTTTAATTTTAGAACGTTCCTCAAGCATAGATTCATTGATCATAGTTCAGCTGAGTTTGGCTTTATTCTAGATCGTTACTCAGTTCGTAGATTCGACCCCAAGCAGTCATTTGATCTGTAATCAACCAATCGCTTGGCTCGATTTGAGTCTCGATTCAGCTGAGTATAGATTGATTGCCGTTCTGGAATAAGACCGTTCCTCAAGTACTGATTCTATACTTAAACAGTGATCAACTGATTAAAGATCAAACTGGACTTGAGGAATGTTCTGTAATACGGGCCTTAGTTGCAGAACTTATGAGTCTTCTCAATCTATAAGACACATTGGCCTTAGATCACAGACGTCGGCTATATAATTAACTATAGACAGAAATATAGAACAGGACAAGTCATAAATAAAATTTACCCAGATCTCATCACTAACAAAATGTTTGACTGTTTCTTTTAATCCTTAAAAAGAGCTGTCTGCGTAATAAACTTCAATGAAATGTATCGCTTAAAATATGGATATCAATGATAATATCTCATATAATTTCCATTTAAAGTTTTCCATTACATTTGTAAGAGAGCACAAAGTATTTTAATTATAGATAATAGTTTCTAATTTCTTAAATATTAAATTATTGTTATAATGTATTAATGATTTTCCATTTACGCTGTATCGACTGAATTCTATTAAAACTTCCATTTTAACCTAATGTATTGTGGCCATATACCAATATTATATTTTATATACCAAAGATCGTGTCTAAAGAACAAAATATATTTAAATGTGTATGTATAAATAAAAGTTTTAAATAAACTCTGTTTTTTTTTTTTATTTTAACTCGAGTCAACCTTTGATCTAATTTTAAATCAACTTTTGCTCCTATAAGTTTTAGATTTCTAGCTAGAGCTCATTATTATACTTCCGTTCCTCAATGAGCTTACCCTCTTTCGTGTCGGCAAGAACTATATGAGAATAGCTCGTGCTGTAGTGAGAAATTTGCCAGTCAGCAAGGTTAGTTGCGGGCAGTGGCGTAGGTAACTATAGGGTGGCAGGGCTGGCAAAATGCCACGGGCCCCCGGCCCGACGGGGCCCACGGCCCAAGAGGCTGCGAGCTCAGAAGTAACCTAACATTATTAACAAAAAAATTGGTTGTCTGTAGTCGGTTTACGGACGATAGTTTAACGTGACAACGTCATAACAAAACATCGGGCCTCTCTATCGCTTGTTCCGCGCTCTCGCTCGCACGCTCGCCTTAGACGGAACGTGACAATGAGTCACGCTCTTTCGTGCATGCTGCCGGCGTTCATCGTTTTATTAGACGTCACGTCCAAAAGTAAGAATTATTTTGTAATTCTGTTAGGTAACTACTTCAGTGATTTATTAAAATTAAATAACAACGAGACGATTTTTACTGGGGCCCCATCCAACAAATTTGCCACGGGCCTCCGATGGTATAGTTACGCCACTGGTTGCGGGGCTGACTGCTCAGGGAATGCTAGACGCCCTTAAGTACCTACCGTCACGTCACTCATGGAGGCTCTTTTCATGCATCCCTTGTCTATTTTTAACCGACTTCGAAAAGGAGGTATCTCAATTCGATTGGTATTTTTTTTATGTATGTACACCGATTACGCTGAGATTTATGATCCGATTTACGCGATTCTTCTTTCGTTTGATGCGGAATACTTGCCATTTGGTCCCATAAAAATTTTACATAGTTTGGCCCAGTAGTTTTCATTTAATGTTTTTTATTTTTTATTTATGAACATTTTTGTTTAAGTGGACGATGTAATTAGTCTACCTGATGTAATCTAGAAAAATCCTACTGTAGTTTACAGAACACCCTATTACAGACACTAAAAAGTAAAAAATATTATATCATTATTAAGTTATTTTATACTTTTTAGTTATTGAAGTCGGTTTTTTTAAACGTACCTAGTTTTTTTTTCTTATCTTAGGGCCGATTTTTCAATCGTCAGATATCTTTTATCTGAGGAATAGGTTTGACATTTTGACAGCTTTTGTATAGAAATTATGTCAAAAAGTCAAATTTATTCCTCAGATAAAAGTTATCTGACGATTGAAAAATCAGCCCTTAAAGTAATAATAAAAACACATATCACAGTTACAATAATACTTTATACACTTGACTTAAGTAATTACTGCATTTTGGACACTTCGAACTTCGTGTTAATGATTTCTTCGTCGGAGTCTAGCAGTGGCAGTGTGCTGGTAGGGATGTTCTCTTCCACCCAGCGCAGGTCTGAGTCGAGGGTGTTGGTCTGGTCTTGTGAGTCTCTCGCGTCTCCGTTGTCACTGGCAGAGTTAGTGCCGCGCATTTTGACGCCGTACGCGTCGTTTACGAATTGTTCTTCCTCTTCTGTGCAAATAAGTAGTGTTTTAGAATGGCAAAATAAAGTGTTTTGGTCAGTCTGGTGCTGGGTAAAATACGTGGCTGGTTGTGTATAAATGAGGTGAAGAAAGGTCTACATCAGGATAATGAAAAAAAAAACACAAAAAAAGATAAAGAAAAAAATAAGAAAGATATAAAGACAGGTTCAGACGGGTCGAATCGCTTTCAACAAATGACTTGATCAACAAAAGTTATAACGTTTTTGATGCTTCAATTGCATTGAAAGTCTGTTCAGACGGTTCAAATCGCATGCGATTTAGCAGATGATCAACTAGAATCGAATCGTCTGAACCTGGTATAAGTCGCGATAGCGTTAGCTGTCCAAGTTTCCTGCCAAATTAATAGTCCGATGACGGCCAGCAACTCGACCGTTACCAGTCCAAAAAATGGGTCACCAAGCGATAGCCGCGCAATTCGCTTGAATCAGAAAGCGTTCAGGGTTCATCTATGTTAGCATTACATCACGAGGTTTGAAGGAATTACATGATGTCGTTTACACTTTGGATACAAAAATGGGGAAAATAAAAAGTTAAGTTGTTACCTTCGTCATCATCAGCGTTGTCAAGTAGCGGCGTGAAGGCATAGCGCTGGTTATTGTTCGTAGGCCGCCAGAGTACCATGATGACTGTCAACACGCTGGCGAATAACATGTGCCAGTATGCCTCATCCATCCATACCTCCTTCCAGTCCTGGGTGCATACAAAATAGTTTAAGAGACAGAAAAAAATACCGAGAGTTCTGGGATAGTAGTCGGAAGTTATAGCTGGTAGCCTATTGTGGCCCAATTTCAATCTCCGGGCGGCTTAGGTTTTCTTAAAAAACAAAACAATATTGCCACCCGACCCGAAGACAGGTCCTCACGCTTTTGTCGCTCTTGCAACAGTAAGATCAAAGTTGCTTGAAAAAGGTGTAATGATTATAAAATAACATCACGCCTGTATTCCCCGAAGGGTTGGGCAGAGGTGTATAGTAACACCCTCATTTTGCCGTTATGTTTAAGTCCCATGTAATAGGGGGCGAGTCTATTGCCATCAACTGGGCACAAATTCAAACTCCGGGATGCTACTGCGGAATTCCACACGGAAAAATCGAATAACACTTTACCCGACTTTGGGATCGTACCCAGGACCTCACGATCAGCAGTCGTGCTTGCCACCACTAGACCAACGAGGCAGTACAGTGTAATGATTATGTTGAATGATATTCTAGAATATTGTATGAAAATTAGGCACGTTTACAGAAAGGCTGATCAATGTAAAAATTAACTAATCAGTTTACAAATCTCATGTCAAGTGATGTGATTGGTTGTTACAGTCCACGTGCGAGGGCTAGTCACCGCCTGCGGTATGGAGCGAACAATAGGCTCGCTCTTTCATTTTGCTTTGTTTTGTCTACCGTGCGCGACCCCCCCCCCCTGCCGCTCGCATACCGCAGGCGGTGACTAGCCCACGCGCGCGAAGTATTTTGACCATTCAGTGACATGAGATTTGACAACAAATTGAATTGATGCCTTCCAGAAACCAGGGGTTTTGTATTGTTATACTTACGGTAATACACGGAAGCACTCTGTATGATTTGATTGAGTATAGCATGAACACCACAGATGATATTACTGCGAATATCAGTGTGTTCGTGAAATGTCTGTACAGAGACAACTTTATGTTGTTTCTGGAACAATACAAACAAAATTATGAATGAATCTGTATTGACTGTGGACAGAAATGAATCCGTGAAGTAACTTGGTACATTCTGTTTGAGCACAAACGACATCTACCGGACTAAGGAAGAGTTACAGTGGTGCACGGTCCATTTATTTTGTACATGCATTCATTCCCATTTTATCTGTAATTAGGTATAACCTATAATCTGTTCGTTCGAGGACAAATCCATCCATCGCTGTATCTAACATATCCATTTTAATAATTGCAATAAAGTATAATAAATCTATACTAATATTATAAAGCTGAAGAGTTTGTTTGTTTGTTTGAACGAGCTAATCTCAGGAACTACTGGTTGGAATTGAAAAAATATTTTTGTGCAATGTGTTGGATAGTCTATTTATCGAGGAAAGTTATAGGCTATATAACATCACGCTGCGACCAATAGGAGCAGAGCATAAATTAAAAATGTTGCAAAAACAGGAAAAATATCCACCCGTGCGAAGCCGGGACGTTCCGCTAGTCGTTTATAAAATCGAAAATAAATACTCTATTGGAAATTACCTAAGAATATAATCATCAAGCAAAACATTCGTACCCAACATATTCAATGCAAAACGTTTTCGAAAAAGTAATTTGTTAAACAATTTGGTTTCTTATCTCTCGTTTAGAGAATCATAGACAAAAAGAGATAAACTGAATCTGGCGACAATTGACTAATCGAAATATTCTGCATCAGGGGCAGGAGACCAAAGTTTATTAAATTATACAAAAATAAGTGTGTCACATTTTAATGATTGGAAGGAAACATCGCGCACGCCTCTCTCATCCCGCAACGCTTGCAGAAACGGTCCAGAACGAACTGAACTTGACAGTGTAACACGTTGGAGGATTGCTCCTACTTCGAGTAACTTGCGTTATCTATTTAACTCAATATCTATGGCGAAACCTATATATGGCTGCAGACTTTTTATTATAAAACAATAATGATACTACCCACCTCCTTAGCTGCAACGTCCTCATAGTGTGTGCGAGTGACACAAACACCCACCAACATATAGCGCTGTCGAGCAGTGACAGCGGCACTTCCGACAGCAGCAGGTCCCTGTTGGAGTCGTTAGCTTTGTGGTGCAGCCGCAGCCACGCGTTGATGCCGCCCAGGATGCCCCACAGCACGCCCGTGCCCACCACACGTTGGAGCGCCGGGCCTAGCCGGGGCCTACACGAAATGCATACATAACTTTATTTTTATCTTTTCAAATATTTCTTGTCACTTTCGACGTGCTTAGTATTGATCCAAAGGTGACTGGTCTTTTTTTTTTCGTGTCACCTGGTGTTAGAGTTTACGCCGCCCATGAGCCTCTGACTTGACTTCACATGTCGTCGAGAAATATCTCTCAGGCATGCCGGTTTCCTCACGATGTTTTCCTTCACCGTTTTTAAGCAAGTGTTAATTATACAATACGCACATAACTCCGAAAAGTCAGAGGTGCGTACCTTGGGTTCGAACTCGAGACCTATGTCTTTACAGTCTGACGGTCACACTACTAGGCTATCAGTGCTTAACTTTCCTTAGGTGACTGGTGGAATATGCCAATGACATTAAATCCCCCTTGTGTACCACCAATGTTCGATAAAACGTTTGGTGCAGTGGCTGAGCGATTGGCTTCTGCGCTACGGTCGTGGATTCGATTCCCGCACGGATCAAATATTTGTATGGCCTACAAATAGTTGTTCCGGGTCTGGGCGTTTATGCATGTGAAGATTTGTGTCTGTAAACGCACCCACACACTCCAATCCAGGAGAAATCCTAATGTGGGGCAAAATGTCTTTACATTACCTACATATTACATAGTATAAAACAAAGTCGCTCCCGCTGTCTGTACGCTTAGATCTTTTAAACTACGCAACGGATTTTAATGCAGTTTTCAGCAATAGATAGAGTGATTCAAGAGAAAGGTTTATATGTTAGGATCCACATTGCACCCGTGCGAAGCCGGGGCGGGTCGCTAGTTTGAAGATAACAAGAAAGATAATGTACAGTCAGGGAAACTGAATGTTTAATAATTAGGATACTAAGTAAGTTTGCCGTAATTAGACCCGTTCCATACGAATGACAATTGTTATTTTAATATACGAACAATTTAAATTGGCTGTCAATTTGCTAAACAATCCCTTTCTGTGACTGTACATGGCATTTAAATAAGTTCCTATTTGATATTATAAATGTTAGAGAAAGTTTGTCTGTGTGAGATCATGTAATCGTAATAATGTTTTACTTACTTGACGATACCGAATCCGAGTGATACAATGATGACCAGCATCCTCGCTAAAGACCTCTTAGCGACTGATATCCACTCCGCAAACATGTACACTTCCGCGTTGAAGTAACTGTTAAACAAATAAAACAATTGATGATGATAGATTTCGCTTTCTAACAAAGCAAATGTTCTTTATTCTGGCAAAAGTTATTCACATTACTCTGAGAATGATAATGTTTTTTACTGAAAACTTAGGGATTATGGGTGAATTATTAGAATTAACCTGTATCGGGCAGAGGAGGGCAGCCCCCCCCCCCCCCCCCCCCCCCACCCCCTACCTAGAAGGCTGGATACGCCCATGGATGATATCATGACAGCATTACTTAATTAACATAGTGAAGATGAGGTTCAAGGATGTACCGATTTAACCCAAGAGCTTTCTTCAGCTTTCTATGGTCTAGTGGTCGCAAGCGCGACTGCTGAGCATAGGGTCCTGGGTTCGATCCCCAGGTAGGGCAGTGTTGTTGGGTTTTTCCATTAGGAATTTCTCAGTAGCAGCCTGGAGTCTGGATTTGTGACCAGTTAATGGCAATAGGCTCGCCCCCTATTACATGGGACTTAAACATAACTGGCGAAACGAGGGTATACTAAAAACACCTCTGCCGAACACTTCGGGAAATAAAAGGCGTGATGTTATGTTATGTATATAAATACTTTCACTCACCCAGAACTATTGATAGAGGAGTAAACGCCATAGTACGTGGCACTCTCAACCATGCCTAGTAACGCGACGCCCCCGATCCAATACTGTATCCGGAGTAAATCCCGCCATTGAAGCCAGCATACCAACAACCAGCCGGTGCATAGGAGCGTGTAAACGCCGCACATTACGCCGAAGAACTGAAAATATTTATGAAGATAGAATAAAAGTGTAAAGGCTCATTTACAGGGAGGTATTCCTCGAAGATAGTCTCATGCTATCTGTTTTCATCGTGGAGAAAGACAAAGACAGTACGAGTCTCGCTCCGAGAAACAATCATCGTGTAAATCAGCCTTAAAGCGCCAAACCTAAGTTTTAATGCGTGAATCTTCTTCTTAGCGTGTCGATGGCAATCTAAATTGAGTCGGTCCAGAACTTGCTACGAGTTTAGCGTTATCAATAACGCCCATTAGTTCCTGTAACGTGCAGGTATTAGGGCACGCAGTGCATGATGTCAGGTAATGCACTCCATTGCTCGTTTAGTTCGTAAAACTTGCACAAATCGACTTGCTGCGAGTGTGGCCACAGCACGAAGGTATAGATAAAATGTAGACCAACCACTCTGCGAACACCTTTTTTTTTTTTTTTTTTTCGAAAATCTTCATGGATGTCCCTCGCCCGGGGAAGGCGAGGGGGTCTGCCGGACTCCTACCGGCTAAAAACCAACGGTGCTCCTTCTCCTGACCGTTCGGCCAGGGTCGCGGGATTCGCAAAGCATGCACCGCAACCCCGGCAGGTCCCGGTCCGCCAACCCTCAGCGGACCGATACCAATACCCAAATATATAATATACCAATATTTAGAAAGAGATAGATTTCCAAACTAAAAAGTATATCTTTTTCTAATTAATGTATTTAGAAAGAGTTAGACCACCAAAGTAAATATTCAAAGCCAAATATTTCGACTTTCAGTAAGTGTTCGTAGTATGGTCTCCATTTTTACCTATATCTTCATGGTCCACAGATTGAAAGTCGGTGGCAGAAGTCAACATGCACAGAAAAACTTGCTAGTGGGCATGGCGCGTAATTTTTCGAAAATAATTTTATTGTTTTAATTGATTGAAGTACCGTAAAATGGGGCTATTTGAGAGACATGGGTTTAATTGGAATGAACAAGGTACAGGAGATTTTTCGATGTTTTAACTAACTATGAATAATTTCAATTTTAATATTTATTTTTATAATGTGGCGGCACCTATCGCGCCACATGCAAACTATCCTGCATCGCGGTATCAAAGTTTGACACGCAGATAGTATATATACAAGTTCCCAACATCAACCGTTGGGCAGTGGCCCGCCAGGCACAAGACTCCGCCTGGTAGGAGGATCCTCCCTTTTCGTTGGAGGAACACGATACAAATAAAAATACAATTTCTTTGAAATCGTAAATACGTATAAGAAGTACGTTCCATAAATGAATTCCAACTAACCTCGTGGTTCTCAAATAGCCCCATTTTACCAGTAGTTATTTCGAGTTTGGACCCACGTAATGATCATGCA
Source organism: Amphipyra berbera (assembly GCA_910594945.2). Lineage (NCBI taxonomy): Eukaryota > Metazoa > Arthropoda > Insecta > Lepidoptera > Noctuidae > Amphipyra > Amphipyra berbera. Next base: position 17,974,266 of record OU343126.1, on the reverse strand, counting down.
GTGATAGCCTAATGGATGAACACTTGCCCCTCATGCAAGGCGGTCTGAGTTCAGACAAGACTCGCATCTCGTGACTTTTTGAGTTCATGCTCAGATCTTAATTTGATTATCCCTTGCGTTACCGGTTAAGGAGAACATCGCGAGGAAACCAGCACACCTGAGTGAGCTCCAAGAAATTCTCGATAGTGTATAGTCTCACGTAACTTGGTAAGAGAAGAGAATTCCTCTCCTTTCTTTCTTTCTTCTAAACAGACATGTTTTAATATAAATTATGGCAATAACCATAGAATGATGACAAGCAATAAAAGTGACCATTTTTGACGTGACAACGTCTAATAAAGCGATGAACGCCGGCAGCATGCACGAAAAAGCGTGACTCATTGTCACGTTCCGTCTGAGGCGAGCGTGCGAGCGAGAGCGCGGAACAAGCGATAGAGAGTCACGATGTTTTGTTATGAGTTATGACGTTGTCACGTTAAACTATCGTCCGTAAACCGACTATACAGACAACCAATTTGTTTGTTCCACTAAGTGTACATGCACGAACTTACTCCCATTACGCCAAAGCCATGCCCAGTTACGTGCCGACGACTGTATGTAGTCTTCTATCTTAATATATGTATAATTCTTCAGTACGTGTGTTTGTCACCTAACTCCTCCTAAACGGCTGGACCGATATGGATGAAATTTTGTGTGTATATTTCAATTGTTCAATTGTTTCCTGGATGATTTGAAAACACAATTAGACCCGGTAGGCGACGCTGCTTTTCCGGGCAGGACGACGTCTGCCGGGTCCGCTAGTCTTTTATAAATTTTGTAGCTTTTATCAAAACTCACCGGTAAAAGTGGCCAGATGGCAGCAGACAGGTACCCGGAAGGCGCCGCCATCTCTATGCTTGCAGTAGCTTTGAACTGTTTGTTTGAAGTCACAGTCATTTTTAACACGTATATGCCTTCCGTGTCTACTGTCAAAAGCGTGTGACGTGCTGATTTCTGAAAATAGGAAAACGTTATTAGTTTGACTGCTTTGTTGGTCGAGTGGTCGCAAGCGCGACTGCTGAGCATGGGGCCCTGAGTTCCATCCCCAGGTCGCATAGTGTTGGATTTTTCTATTAGGAATTTCTCGGTAGCAGCTCGGAGTCTGGGTTTGTGCCCGGTTAATGGCAATAGGCTCGTCCCCTATTACATGGGACTTAAACATAATTGGCGAAACGAGGGTGTTTTAAAACGCCTCTGCCGAAACCTTCGGGGAATACAAGACGTAATGTTATGTTATTAACTCGTTTAATTACGTTTAGCGGGAGGGGGGGGGGGGGATAGCATTAAAAAAGTCTTTAAGTACATCCGGCGCACCCTTGGCAGTCAGCCCCGCTACCAACTGTGCTGACTAGCTAATCTTATCACCACAGCATGAGCTATTCTCGTATACCTCGTGCCGACACAAGAAAAGAAGATTATGTTCAGGTTACCTCATCAAATAATTATTTTATACAGGAAGACGTTGAATTCAGTGGCAATATTCTAGTCCAAGAATCTAATTGAGGAACAAATAATAACTAATGCTAGTAAACTGTTCAAAAATAATAACCCAGGGTTTTCCCAAAATGATCAAAAAAATAAAAAGGATCAAATTGTGATTGCGCGCTATTTAAAATGAACGAGTGCCGCCGTGTGACACGCACGCACACACGCGCCATCACCTTGTCGACACGCTCCATTCATTTTTTGCGCGGGAACGGCACGTGGGCCTCGCAGCGCCTGCGCCGGCGCCGGCGCGGCGCGTTGGTTTGGGTCGCGAACTCAAAATCACGGTGTCGCAGCTTCGATTTTCTTACGGAACTAACGTGTAACTTGTACTTAAATTAAATTTAGTTAGGATCGAAAGTAATTAGAATCATGACAGAAAGCAATTTCGAAAATAACAAAAATCATGAGAGAAAATCACGAAGCACAGTAGCACACGTTTATCTACCCTCCGTCTGTCAAGCAGACTGATTCAGTCTGGTGTCAAAAAACCGCTATCTGTCAAGCAGACTGAATAAGCTGCAAACTCATACATTCATGAGAAAGCAAATTAAAAATAGGGGCCACTTCGGCGCATAAAACAATGAAATATGGCAGATATCACATAATGACACAATAATGAGTTGTGCTACGTAATAATTGTCAGTACTGTTGGCACAGTGGCTGAGTTTGTGGCTGCTGCGTTGCGTTTCGTGTCGCGAATTCGATTTCCGCACAGAAAGATTTAGGTAGGTAAGGTTTGAGTTTGTAAACGCACCCAGCACATTACCTCCAAGAGTAATAAGTAGTAATTAGCGTTGGAAATGTTTTAAAAAAAGAAATAAGATTGGAAAATTGGAAGTGATTTAAACTTTTACTTTGGTGTTCAAAGTAAAAAAGTTATTGTTAGTAAGAGTTTCAAATTACATCCAATGATTGTAATATCATTAAAAATTACTCATTTTTTCAGTATTTTTTCTGCATTAAAGTCGGCTAAAGTGGAAAAATTACTATCCCTAAAATTATCTCAATTAAATTCGATAGCAAAATGCCTAATGAGTGACGCGTCTGTTCTGTTATTCAAGCGCTGCTGGCTGACTGCTGATACGTTTTTTGTAGAGATCGCGCGATGGCGGAGCGCAGGGCGGTACCGGCGCGGTTTGAGCGATACAGCATTATACTTTTATTTATTTTGCGGCCGGCGAGTGCGTGTGTGTATGTAGTTATTTAGTAAAGTACATACATAATGCGCTGACCGCGCGTGAACTTTGGCGAAACAGCTGATTGGGAGCACTTTTAAATAATAAAACTGAATTCCACACGTAGCAGTTTCACGTCAAATAACTGAGTGGTTTATTTTTTTTTATCACATTAATACTTTTGGTGTTAAAGTGAAAAAAAAAAGAAAGTGAAGTTAAAGTTGATTAATAATGACCGGATAATTAATTTATTGTTTTCGATCTGTCCGTTTGTGTAGGTATGTAAGATTTGCGTTTGATTTAGAAAAAGGTTTTTTTTAGAGAAAGAAATAAATATTAAACTTACAACTTAGGCACTTACCTACGTGTACTTTAAGAGGTGCTCGAAGTGTTCACCTCCTTGTTGTACGCACAGCTCAGCACGGTGCCTATGGTTCACCTTCACGTTTTGTAGCACAAATGTACGCGATTTAACAATTTCGAAAGCCGTAACAATCCTTTGTTTTAACTGTTCGCGGCTTTCACTTTCTTGCTCGTACACAAGTCTTTTAACTTCACCCCACAAAAAAAAGTCTAAGGGCGTCAGGTCAGAGAACCGCGCCGGCCAAGGTACAGGCCCGCCGCGTCCTATCCACCGCTCGCCGAATCTCCGGTCGAGGAAGGTGCGAACATCTCGCTGGTAGTGTGCTGGGGCTCCGTCGTGTTGGTAGTACAACTCGGACTGATAGCTATCAGGCACGTTCTGCAGCTGCTCTTCTACAGAGGTCTCTAACAACCGGAGATAGCGTTCTCCGGTCAGTCTCTCTTCAATAAAGAAGGGACCTATGACACAGCTGTTAATTATGCCTGCCCACACATTCACCGAGAAACGATTTTGAAAGGCATGCCTCCGATTTACGTGAGGGTTCTGCCCACGCTGAGCCCACCAATGCTCGTTGTGGACATTAAACAGCCCGAGTCGGGTGAACGTGGCCTCATCTGTCCACAGGATATTTTTGTCAAGGTTCTGTAATAGCCAATTACAAAATCGGACCCTGGGCGTGTAGTCAGCCAACACCAACTCCTGCACTTTTTGAAAGTGGTAAGCGCGCTTGGGCATGAGTTGGTACGTGAAACGATGCAAAGTCCAGCAAATTTTGAGTTGACCTCAAAATTCGGTCTCTTGATGGGATTGGTGCATCGGGATAGCGGCGGTGGAACATCAGACGGGTTCGTGGCAAACTGTGCGTTCGGTCGTAAAATAACACCATATCCAGGTATTGCTGGTTCGTGTACACTGCACTACGTACGTGGTCGAGGCATATTAGTTACGGTTTACGGTTCACAGAATTTTTCGCGAATTACACGTCACGCACTTGACCTATTAAACTCGTAACTGAAGCGGCGCACGCGCCCGCGCACTTGCATTACTTTGCAGGGGTGGGGGCGGGTGCATACCGCGTCCCCCGAGGACACCCCCGCTGCCTAGCGCCGCGCGCGGGAGGCCCCGAATAGGTAAAAAGTTTGTTCTCGCTGAATACTGTTTTGGCGGCATTTCTTTTGAAGGACATGCCTACTGAATGAGCGCTCGTACTCGTGCATTGTAGCGTAAGTAATAATACCGCGTAGTAAAATGGTAAACTAGCGCGGACGCATCTTGATATTTTAAATTTATTGAAGTTTTGATTAGCATTTTTATTTTTTATTTTTTTGTTGTGTTTATTCATTTCGGACTTCATTTAGGTAAATGTCAAGAAATATCACGTTTTTAAAATTAATAATTTGAAAATTTTAATACATGATATGCTTAAATGAATAAGTATCATGGATAGAATACGAGGTTAAAATATTGCCAATGAATTAAATGTCATCCTGTATATACTCATATACACACACATGTTGGTTTAAGTGAACGGGCATGTCCACTGAGACATCCGTAATTAAAGGTCAATAGTATTTATTTTATTTAAGCACGCTATTTATGTATTTGGAACTGGTTTCCATCAGTTACGTCACAATGGGTTCAATTGAAAACCAGCGTCAGGCACTAGTTGTCTGACATTTATGCTGAACTGAACCTATTTGGCGCAGCCGCTAGACACACAGCTACTTTATTTGTGTTTATTTTGTCTGTATGTTGTGTATAATTTTTATCTGTGTGCCTGACTGCTTTAGTGCCATATAAATTTCTTTCTTTCTATATAATGTTTTTTATTAATAGAAAACATTACTAGAAATAGATCTAAGATCTATTAATAGAAAACATTACGAGGCAAAAACTCGCATGGAAAGTAGTTTGAATACCTCCCTGTATACATCACAGTAAACAAACATGGATCCTCGCTGACATCATTCGTCGCGCACGCACGTTGCGACAAAGATAATGTACAGTACCCGGCAGTAAATATTGCACATCGAGTTTTAGAACGAGATATTGGCTAGCTTCAGCTTCGTAGAGCGTCGTCTCTGTCACTCATAGCTATGTGACGTTTTGTCGCTTCGTGCAACAGAGATAACGCTCCATAGAGCCGAAGCTAGCCTGTCTCTTTCTAAAGCTCGATGTGCAATATTTACTGCCATGTACTGTAACGGGGTGTCCTGCGTAAGCGACAAAAGCGACGCGGTGCGATGCGCCGCGACACGACGTGGAACAAATACGCGTTACGTCGCGTCTCGCTAAATAGGCCGCTAGTAGGGAATGCCGTTGTCTTGATCACGTTTGTCGCGTTCGTCGCGTCGCGGTCGTCGCTTACGTAGGATACCCCGTAACTATACGTTGCGAGGCGTAACGTAAGGAGCAAGCATGTTATTATAAGAGATGGGTAATATCTGATTTTTACGGTAACTGTTGTCGATATGAAATTTTGATTTTTCATCGATGTCAATATCGGTTTTTCAGATCTAGATATCTACGGATATTGATATGGCGCTAACCAGACATTCGTAGCCCAACGGATGCAATATTCGCTTCATTTCTTTCTCACGTCCGAGACGGCGTAAAGTTTAAAAGAGAAGAGGCGAATATCTATCGGTTGCTAATTGCTGGAGGTTGCTTTAGATGTTTGGGTTTAAGATGAATATCGTTCGGTTGGTTTGGTGAATCTGAAATCGACATTTGTTCGTGGTTGTTTAGATGCGGTGAAAACGGTTGCTGTAAACATCAAATCGATGTCATCCGATATTTGGATGGTAACGGGGTGTCCTGCGTAAGCGACAAACGCGACGCGGTGCGACGCGACGCGACACGACGTGTACGATGTATGGTAAACGGTAACATATAAAGTTTATCGCAAAATTCAAAGAAACGACTTCGATTGACAAAGACATGAATGATCATCTTAAGAGACTTCAGGATGTATGTTCAAAAGATCAAACAACCTGGTTTCGTCAACGTATCAAAAATGCGTTACGTCGCGTCTCGCTACATAGGCCGCTAGTAGGGTATACCGTTGTCCTGATCGCGTTTGTCGTGTTCTTCGCTTACGCAGGACACCCCGTAACCGAATAACCGATATTAGATGTGATTTGATACATTGGACTCAAGCCTAGTTATTATGTTTACATTGGGTCACAGGCTCCACTTAACCATTTGGCGTGTTTGTTTGGACATCTTTTGCCTGAGGCTTGCACATTAGTCATGCACGCTACGTGCCTCTCCATGTCGGGTTCCCTTTGATTTGCATATTTTTTTAATTCCTAATCTACATTGGCATATCTTTTAATGGCATAAGTAATAATACTTTGGCATACTGTTTAGATAGGCATAACTATAATTTAGCTATATTTTTGCGGTTGCCTATCTATACATTTATGCAGAATTAATATTATGCGTAACGATCATTAGAATAAGTGAAAGTATGCCGTGATAAATTATGACATTAAAGGGCAATGTCCATTTTAGGCTACGCGTGAACATAATGCTACAAAATTAATAATTTTAACAATAATAATTTCATATTCTTTTCAAGTCTTTCTGATTATATCTTGGTATCAATCAACACTTTTATGGATATGAATTTTACCAGTATTTTATTTGATTTTTATGATTATAATACCGGTCGTCTATGAAACAAAGGAAATTGGCCATTTTTATAAACATATATCTCCTGCCCAGTTTCTAGATAACATATTGTTAACTTATGAATCAGAATAAAATACAAATAATTCATAAAAAAAATCTTTTATTTCACATTTGTAACCTTATTTGTCACATGTAATAGATTCTATTTAAACTCTTTTGATACTAAATCATATTCATATTCTTTTTCTTAGGACTGCTAACTAATTAATTATTGTAAAAATATATTTGTCAATGTTTGTTCATGCCAGGCCAAAGTCTCATACTAAATGGACAATCCCCTTTTATGTGAATCAATAGTGAACCTTCTATGTCAGTCCACGCCTCTTCATCCGAAAATATTCTAAGTGCGTCGTAGTTACTTACTGACACAGTTGGCACCTCATCCTTCTTCGTGGCTTCCGGCTGCGTTTTCTCAAGGAATATGATTTGGTCGGCATGCAGACAGGAGATCTTTTTCTTATCTTCTCTCAAGATCTGGACCGTATTAGTACCGTTTATGTCCACCGTAGACCGCTCCACCCGATTTGAGCATGCCACCACTTGCTAGAAAATTAAGAGATATTTAATAAGGACCTCGTTATTGTTGTAATACTTGTAATAGTTGCAAAATCGGCTGATAAAGGCGAGGTCCTGGGTTCGATTACCATGTCACCTACTGTTAGGATTTTTGGGTGATTTGTGGGTAGGTGAACTTGCGAGAATCGACATTTTTACTAGACCTGTGTTGTACTTAAGTACGGTACCTTTTTTTTTTAATAAAGACTTTGCCACTCACTCTGATTTCTCCTGTATCGTGGGTGCGTTTACAGATACAAATCTTCACATGCACAAACGCCCAGACCCGGAACAACTATTTGTAGGCCGCACAAATATTTGATCCGTGCGGGAATCGAACCCACGACCCGTAGCGCAGAAGTCAATCGCTCAGCCACTGCACCAAACGTGTCGTCAAATGCAATGATTTCAGAGGAAAGTCGGACCCAAATGCTAAGCCCATCAAAGTAAGAGAATCAAAGCTGCTAATCAAGACCGCAGTCAATCAATGGCTATGAGGAATTATTGCCATAATGAGGCACAGGTCTAAGAGCTAATAAATACTTGTTATTTATTTATTTAATACCTGTTCAAAATAATGTAGGTAATCTGGAGAACATTTTGTCTTCGCCCACTGGTAGTTGACGGTCACATCAGTCGCATTCGTGACGTCACATTTGACTGAAACAAATAGTCTGAACTAAGAAAATGCGCGTCGGCCATACTTTTACTGAAGATAACGGCCCGTTCTGGCTTCGCACGGGTGGACATTTTTCCCGTTTTTGCAACATTTTTCATTTATGCTCCGCTCCTATTGGTCGTAGCGTGATGTTTTACAGCCTATAACCTTCCTCGATAAATAGACTATCCAACACAAAACGATTTTTTCAATTCCAACCAGTAGTTCCTGAGATTAGCGCGTTCAAACAAACAAACAAACTCTTCAGCTATATAATATTAGTATAGATTCGCCCGGGATTTTCAAATTTTTTGTACTGGTATATTGATTTAACAGATGGTAGCTCTAGCTAAGAGTATAACAGTACACTTAACATAACATCACGCCATGTATTCCCCGAAGGGTTCGGCAGAAGTGTTTTATTAGTACACCCTCGTTTCGCTAGTTATGTTTAAGTTCTATGTAATAGGGGGCAAGCCTATTGCCACTAGCCGGCACAAATCCAGACTCCGGGCTGCTACTGAGAAATTCCTAACGGAAAAGCCCAATAATACTGCCCGAGCTGGGAATCGAACCCAGGACCCTATGCTCAACAGTCGTCCTTGCGACCACTAGACCAACAAGGCAGAGTACGCTTCCGGCCGTGGTTCTGTCCATGGTCGGGAGCGAGTGCGTGGGAAGCCATCGCCTCCTTTTGCGAGGAGGTGATGGCAACCAAGGAGGAAGCGGAGAGGGAGCGGTGTGCTCTCCTCCCATCCCGCGCCAGACGCACCGGGCGCCGGAGGGCGCGCATACGCGACGACCTCCAGCCACCCTAATGTGTGGCCTGCGGGCGGCGGGTTAGGGGACCCGCCGTCCGACCAGTAACAGGCCCGAGAAGGCGGCGCGCTGTGTTCCGTGAGCGCTTCTCAGGAGGATGTGGGGCGAGGCCCCACAGAGGAGAGGTCCGCCGAGGGTTTGCGGACCGGGACCTGCCGGGGTTGCGGTGCATGCTTTTGCGAATCTCACGACCTCGGCCGAACGGTCAGGAGCAGGAACACCGTTGGTTTTTAGCCGGTAAGAGTTCGGCAGACCCCCTCGCCTTCCCGGGCGAGGGACACCTATGAGGATTTTCCAAAGATAAAAAAAAGGCAGTACACTTTTGTCGAACCATTCATACAGTCGTGATGGATAGTATTGCAGTCAATTCGTAAATAAGCATCTGTGAACTCGTCAAACATGATTCATATGTAGTAAATCCTGATAACACTGCCCGTATAAACGGTTTATCTTAAAAGCATCAGATAACTGCTTATGTCCAGTGATAAGATTGTATCTAACATGAGGTGTATTTAATTAAACCCATCGTATTGGCAATACATAGCCATTTAAGGCATTGGGTATTTTTAAATAGATTTCTATAAAAACATTAGTTCACAAAATAAATATTGATTTTGTGATTGGTATCGTATCTTATCAATATGGTTACGCCCATAATAATCTTTGGTTCAAAGCTGATTGATGATTATACTGCTGAAAAAGCAACTTTATAGAATATAATATCTTTATTTCGGACACAAGTATCCATATAGTGTTAGTAACATACAAAAAATAACTTATTGTCTAGTGTTAGTAAAAATCAACCTCTGCACAAACTGCTCTACAATCAGGGAGTCGAGGCTCTGGGCTACAGTTTTTAAGATGCTGTTTTGACTGCCCCTCACTCTCCTCAGTAGTGACGCAGTTTTTTTGCGTATAATTGCATAGAAGCCGTCAGTGCTTGCGCAAACATTTCCGACGCGCTACTGTAACGAGGCAGCCTCAACAATATCCTGACAGCATGGTTATATTGGACGCGCAGGTCATCCAGCGATCTCTTAGTACAATTGACCCATAGACCGCCCGTGTACAAACTTTGGTAATAAGCCTTGAAAAGTGTTACTTTTACATGGTCTGTACACCGCGCAAATCTAAGAAAATAAGCTTTTATAAGCTGAAGAAAATATTTAACTGTTCTGCATAGCCTTTTCCCTTTGTTTTATCAGCTACCTAAGTACGGTTTTTACTAACACTTTTTAGTCAACATCACATAGCAGTATATTTCCAGCAGGCCTCTAAATCACTTATGCTAAGATTAGAAAGGCTTCTTATTAAAAATGAGTAGTTTCTTTTTGTACTGCCTAGCCTTTTCGCAACTATGTTGAGGTCAGCTTCCAGTCTAACCAGATGCGGCTGAATACCAGTATTTTACACGGAGCGACTGCCATTAGACTTCTGCAACCCAGCTACTGGGCTATTCCAATATTCTAAATTTAGACCAGTTGTCAGACTTTCGGGCTTCTGACTTCCCGTAACGACTGTCATAGGTATTCGAATGTCGCCCGTGACCGACTGTTTAACGTACCCTCCGAGGCAAATATTTAACTGTCAGATTAATTATCTAATCTGATAGTCAACATTGGACTGTTGAGTTGAGTTGGACTGACTGTTACCATGGCGACTTACGGCCGATCTTAATAACCAATCTCAATCCAAAATATCTTTATTGATGTAGGTTTTTGACAGAAATTCAATAGAAGTAATGTCAAAAACTTTTGGATTGGCTGCAGTGGCGTGCATTGGTTTTTGGACTAGGTAGGCAGGCTCTAGCGATGTCGCCTCTCAATTGTACGCTTAAGCCCATTTCAATACGATTCTGACCAAAAGAAATCGTAGCCATACACGCTTATTTTATTTGAGGGGCTCGTTGCTAATTACCAACCGCGCGGATCATACGATTTGCGAGGTTAAGCTGCGCTTGCCGCGGTCAGTCTGTGGATGGGTGACCGTTCGTTACACATCGAGACCCCTCCGTGCCTCGGAAAGCACATTAAACGTTGGTCCCTACTGTCATACGAATATTTATGACAGTCGTTATGGGTAGTCAGAAACCCGAAAGTCTGACAACCGGTCTAATGTAGAATATCAGCATTACCCAGTAACTGGGTTGCGGAGGTCTGATGGCAGTCGCCCCGTGTAAAATACTGGTATTCTGCCGCATCTGGTTAGACTGGAAGCTGACCTTAACATAGTTGGGAAAAAGGCTAGGTAAAACGAACGACACGCTTATTTTATTTATAGTACCTAATAGTTAAAGAAGGAGTAATTAATTAAATCTTATGAGGTAGGCACTGCTTGATTGCCTATATGCAATGCACGCCACTGATGGCTGTTAGGAAATAACAGAGGCAGGATAGGAAGTGTATTATCTACATAAAAGAATATAATCAATATCTGATAACTTACAAACTATAACAATAGAATCGTCATAGCACAGCAAACTAAACATGCTTTATCTTTCATCAAAAACCAACAACTACAAGGTTAGTCGGAAAGGGGGTACTAAGCCGAAAGGGTGTTAAAGTACACATAATAATGGATAACTTTTGTTCTACAACTTTCCCCAAAACTCAATAGTTCAAGAGAAATAGCTGTTCAAAGATTTCATAAAAATACGCTAAATTCTATCTATCCTCAGCTATGATCAGACATATTTACATTTTACGTCACATTTTGGGTCACGGATTAGAAACTCCATCTTCTGAATTCATAACTAAAGCAGGAATGAAGAATTTTTGAAAAAATTAAAACAAAAAAAAAATCATGGAAAAAAAATTAATCGAATTTTTAAATAAAAACACTTTCTTTAAAACAATCATCAGTAATACATTAAGTGGCCCGCGGCTTTATACCCCCTTTCCGACTAACCTTGTATACAATTATTTGTGATAGGTACAAATTGTAAATAATGATTATTAGTTTTTCTGATTCCAATAAGTACTGATTAATCTGGTTTATTTCATGTTAAGATATGCTATGATCCAGCCTAACTTGATGTGGAATTTATGTAAACAGATCACCATCATAGACATATACAGGGTGAGGCACAAATGATAAATGATTTTTATTTCTGTAAATAAATCTGTTACACACACTTTTACAAGTCAATAGCACACATGGGGCGCTTGCCTCACCCTGGCACAGGAAAGAATAGGTAAATGTTCTAGATTCAGTCAACTTGCCACCCATGTCCACAGAACAATTCGACGGGTCCTACGTATACTGGTACAACCCGCAAAAATGCGAAATCCACTTTTCTACATCAATCACCTTCAAATCACCGATAGTTTACTAATTTTTTTTTAAATGTAGATCGTTTCGTGGTAACAAATATGCAAACAAATGGAAATAACATACATAGTATTATTTTATACGGGATATAATAAATATTTAAGATCTTTAAACTGCTCTTCTATAAAGTTGTGTTTTTACACTTGCACCATTATACGTAGGATCCGTCGATTTCCCCAAAATAGGTAGACCAATGCTCAACTCTGTCTATACTTATTAGGACCTCAAAAGTAAGGTTATGGGGCAAAATTGCTCCATAATCCCATTCTGCACTTACAGATTTATTGAAAAGACAAATATTTACTGTCTGACTGAGTTTTCCCCACCCTGGACAAACTCCTGGCTACACCCATGATCACCATTTATTTCATGTTATCATAAATGATGGAATCAGGCATTACTTTGTGGAAATCCATGACCTATAAATATACAATAACAATATTTAGTGTTAATTCCACCAAACAGTTGATCAAGCCTGAATGCAGTATGCAACACCGCCCAAGTCAACATCTGCTAAGGATGCCCTGTGGAGGGGCGAAACACGTGTTGTATCAGTTTGATTTGTTTGTGTGTTGCATATCGTTACCGGAAAGCCAATACTACTTAAGCGCCATTTTTGGCCAAAATGAGTTATATATATCGTTAAATTGGATTTAAAAAACCCTATCCAACAATATATATAACTCATTTTGGCCAAAAATGGCGCTTAAGTAGTATTGGCTTTCCGGTGACGATATTATTAATCGCACCTTCTGCATTTGCATATATTTGCGGGATGGAGGGCAGTGCTGCATACTGCATGCAGGCTTGATCAAATGTTTGGCAGAGTTAACACTAAATATTGTTATTGTATATTTGTAGTTCATGTTATCAGTTGATGAAAGTAGATTTTTGGATAAAATTTGAATTTAGTATAGGTGGTTTGCCATTTCCTTGTATTAAAATTAATATTGTTTCATTCAACACTGTGATACCTGTTACAATAATTCTAAATTCATAATGGTTTGTTTACATAAATTCCACAATTGTTTGGCTGGAGTATAGGTCTCGTATGTAGTGCCTACATACAACCGGGATGCATAATCAGGGCCTTATTTAAGGTTGTAGTCACTTTTAAACGAGCAAGGTTAAGTGAGTAAAAATCTCACGTTACAATTCTCCTTTAAAAATACTTTTCGTCATGCACCAGCCGCCTGGTATAGGGTAAATCAGATCCTGTGTATAATATTTATATAACAAGATTCATGAATATGTTACAAGTAGCAAAAAGGTGACAGTATGTAGTGATTGTAGCATGTGGTGTTGGAGAAATGGAAGGAAGGTTTGTGTTATGAAGAATGTTATGCACTAACTAAGCTAATTATATAAAGATATAATTAGTTTTCTAAATCTGCTATGTCTATATAATACTTACACATTATAATGAGCTGAGAATCCTTAAAAAGTGATTTAGCTAGCGTAAACACACAACTGTCCTGCAAAAAAATAGAAAAAAGTCATCTATACATTTTTTTGTAAACCAAATACAATGTACTTATGTAGTTTAAATTATAACGGAATCCAACAGCTTCATTAGGTATAATGCGAGCACTTCCTGTGACATATCATTTAATAAAACATTTTTTTTAAATATGTATTGTTTTTATTAAGCATTATTTTCCAAGTAAAAATAGAATGTGTTAACACTATTTAATGGTAATTAACCATACAAATGCACACCAATGTGTAGAAAACCCAAAACATGTATAGGAACACTATATTCAAATAGTTTTCCTGTTTTTTTCTTTTTATCAGATAGGTGTTATTTAATGCAGGTTATCATTTTTTACATGCGTTCCTGTACCGTATTGTACCTATTGACTAGCTATATAGAGCTGCAGGCACGCCAATTAGCATTTTGTAATAAGCATTTAAAATGAGTCAGATAAAATATCCATACATAGTTTAATTAGCCGCTTATCAACATTAGTAAATTAGCAATACGCTCTTTATATAATTCCATTAAAGGAGGTAATAGCAATACTAAAGTACATCGTGAACTTCCATAGTGTACTTTACAATATAAATTCTTACCCCATTCAGCGGTAAATCCCATTTTCCTATGTCCGAAAAACTGTGCGATACTTTGACGATTGTCACAAAAAATATTAATAGGATTCGGAACATTGTAATCGATATAAGCGGAAGAACCACAAACTATTTTAATAATACCAAAAATCTACCAAACATCATTTTAATTTGGTTTATATTACAAATAACAATTATTCGCAAGGGACGCATTCACTTGACAGACATTTGTTTGACATTGATTTGACAATGACTGCCGCTGCCGGACGTGTGACAATGTAAATTGTAAACGTGCGTGTGTGAGTGTGTGACTGACTGAGGTCGTGCTATGAGATGTAAAATTGTCTTTGTGATGGAGTGTGACCAGATAAAAATGTATTCTGCGATTTAAATGTACGGTTCGGCTAGCTGCAGCACAAAATCTGCGAATACCTGCAAAACTATCCAAAATAAAAAAACCTGAATAATTAGAATGTCATTTATTTTCCTAAATCTTATTCTGTGTCGGCACGAGCTGTACAAGAACAGCTCATTTTCGTTAATATCACTATCATAATATTTATTATTTTTGTATAAAAAACATTTAATTTAACTCGTTAACCAGATTGATATATCATGACAATAAATTGTGGTAAAAAGAAACAAACTAATGCACAGTCTAATCCATATCCCGAGGAACTCTCTACTACATTAATGAACTGTTGCTAGTCAATGTTTTAAAATGTACAAAAAAATATGTTTTTGATTTAGTTTGCTAGTTGCTACAAAACCTGCTAGAACCTAAAATGAGAGTAATTCTGCTAGAATCGCTAGGATCCTGTTAAATCTGGTCACACTGGATGGAAAATTGATTACATTCTGCTCTACTATATTTTATTGTTTATGATTTAGTGGTATTTATTCTTATTTAATCTCTGTTTTTATTACATACAACATAAATTAAAATGGTTTTGTTATAAGATTAATAAGGAAAATATTCATTGTTTTGATTTTATATTTTCTGACGTCATCAATAGATTCACAGAAATATTGGCTTGGATAGATGCGTCAAAAATATTAAAAAAAATATTGACATTGACAGCAGAGACTGTGGTTGTCGTGTCAAAATATTTTTGTTTTGTTCTTCGTATATTTATAAAAAAATCGCATAATATGTCATAATTGTAATGTTTTCTATTTATTTTAATGTTAAATTACGTAAATTAATTATAATAACACTAAATACTTATCATGTTATGGTGATACAACATCCTTAGTGTGGTACCGTGGTAGTCATGTCAGATTGCGCGCTGGTGTCCAATGTAAGCGAACACGATGCGAGTATGGATGTGGGGAACGACAAGTCTCTATTCGAGCCCTCTGTTGAAATGATGGTAAATGATTTTGATGACGAGAGAACACTAGACGAGGAAGAAGCTTTGGCGGCGGGAGAGCAACAAGATCCCAAGGCCGAACTCAACAGCCTTCAGCGAGAGGGTGATATGCCCTTGGAGGAACTACTAGCACTATACGGATACGACAGAAGCATGGACAAACCCATACCAGAGCAGGCCCCTGAGGTGGTGCCCGAGGAGATTGAGAAAACAGAATCAGCATTACAACAATTATACAGTGAGACCACTAGTCCCGAAGCCACGCGATGCCTTAGGTCTGGCTCGAGACCGCCTTCTGAAGAAGAAGATGACTATGACTATAGCCCTGACGAGGATGACTGGAAAAAGACTATTATGGTCGGTAGTGACTACCAAGCTGCAATACCTGAAGGCCTGTGTAGCTATGATGATGCATTACCATATGAAAATGAGGACAAGCTACTGTGGATCCCAAGTATACTAGAAGAAAAAGTGACAGAGGACTATATGAAGAAAATTTGTGCAATGAACTCTGGAACAGGGTTAGACGCTGTGCCTCGGGGGAAACAGTTACGAGATGATGAAGAAGCCCTTTATCTGCTTCAGCAATGCGGTCACAATGTAGAGGAAGCATTGAGGCGGAGACGTATATCGGCACAAACACCTGCTCATGCAAGTCTTTGGTCCGAAGAAGAGTGTCGCAACTTTGAGAATGGTCTTAAAGCCCATGGCAAAGATTTCCATCTAATCAGACAATACAAAGTACGAACACGGTCAGTTGGAGAATTGGTACAGTTCTATTACATATGGAAAAAGACAGAACGACATGATATTTTTGCGAATAAAGCTCGCTTGGAGAAAAAAAAGTACACTTTACATCCGGGTCATACAGATTATATGGATAGGTTTTTGGAGGAACAGGAGGCATCTGGGGCTGGGGTTGTGAGGCCAGTGTCACCATCTCCGATGATGGAGTTTGGTCCATCTCCTGCCACACAGCCTGACCCTTTAGCTTTAGGTGAAAAGGAGGTGTTTTCCCAGCTTAATGCCCACACACCACCTCCACGAGCACTGTCAATGGAGGACCCAGAACCCCCAACTGGTTCCTAATACATGTATTATTGGCAAAGGCCTACCGTAGCAAGCACTGTTAGTAACATACTTAACTTTGTCGTTATAAAATATAAGGGTATTGTTTCCTTATTCATAAAACTAATCCTTTTCTTTTTTTATAACAATATTTTCTATAAAGGACTGACTTAAAACCCTTTTTTTGTATTTTAACATTTTTCAACAGTACAATGTAAATAGTAAAGCTGTAAAATTATGTTACATGTTTGTGAATAAGGGAATTATGCTGATTGATATGAATGTTTGTGTACCTATATGTAGGTGGGTGATGTATAAAATTATGAGGTACTTGATTTAAGAATAAACAGTGCAAATAATTGTGTTACTTTTATTTATTTACGCCACTTTTTCCTACATGCGACATTTACGCCAGTTTCCAGTTACAGTATAAGTCATACATAATTAGATGGCCCTAAAATGCTATTCTTCGTCAAACAGTTTTTAATCTGCCGGGCAATTACGCATATGGAACTAGCCAGAATCTCAAATAATGCATTAATAGCCAATGTTATCATTCTGCGGTTTTCCCGGTCAACAACGTCAATAGGAAAAGCGTATCTCATGAGTAGTATGTAGGTAGGTAGCATTTCAAGTGGTACTACAGCTAATGCATAAGTACATGAATAATACTCACTGATTCATAACAAAGAATACACAAAAGTTCATAGCTACCAAAACTCAAAAGTTCATGAATTCAATTTTGTTCGTGCAATGAATATGAATGTTCGTTCGGGAATTTTGCGCAACTATCTCTTGTCTGATTTTGAACGACTACAAACAAACGTCAAGAAAATACATAAATTGTTACATACAAATCATACAATATTGATTAGAGAAATAAATAATTATAACGACAAATACGACTGTACTACTTTAAAAATAAATTATAAAATATATAAGTAAGTGCCTCATACAACGTAAACAACGTATGTGGAATAAAAAATCGCGTATAGGTTATATTGATTAATTTCATATTCATAAAACAAAATCATGACTGTGAGCCCAGATATGTCGGAAAAAGAGATTCTCAATGATTTTAAGGAAAATTACGGCAAGATCCGTAAATTGTTAGACGAAGACAGCAAAAATGACCCGGAAAATGAGCCTTACATGTCTAAATACAAAGCAAAAGGAATACTCGATAGTATGTGCGGCAATTTGAGCAAACTACTCAGTGGTACAACTAGTTTGGATGATATAAAGGTCCATGCTATGTTAGGCGCTGTTTTGCTTAACATTGGCATCATTGACATGGAAACTGAAGAGCTAACATCGAGCGAAAAGGTTTTAACAGAAGCGGTTGAACTACTTTCTCCAAATTCATCAAAACCAGAGATTATAATCACTCTTATTAATGTTTATAACAACTTGGGCATCTTGTGGTCTAATCGTGACGACCCTGACAAGGCAAAAACATATTTGCTTCATGCCAAAGAGTTGTATGAAAATTTTAAATGCACTTTGCAGATGCCATTACCCATAGAGCAAATAGTAAGTCCTACAGGAGAGAGCCCTATGGGAGATTTCATGTTACTTGAGAAAGCACACACACTTACTCTGTACTATTTGGCTCAAGTGTATGGTTCATTGAAAGAGAACTTAAAATCGGCTGTATATTGCCATGTGACTTTACGAAGACAGTTGCAGTACAACGATTATGAACCTATTGACTGGGCGTTGAACTCGGCGACGTTATCACAATTCTTTGCTGAGCAGAATGGTTTTCTTCAGTCCAGGCATCATCTGGCAGCCGCATCCACAATCCTGGAGCAATATGAGGAGACATTGCGGTCTGCAGACAGTAATGATGAAGTGTTTCTGGCAAAGATAGAAACGTTTAAGCATCGGTCAGCTGATGTAGCACGGTGTTGGGCTAAATATTGCATCTTGCTTATGACGTCATCTAAAGCAAGGCTTATGAGTGATTCTGAACACTTAACTGAAGCCATAACTGGTAAGACTTTATCCTAAGTTACTGTTTAACCTTTTGAACGCCAATAACGGCTAAAGACGTCAAATGTAAATGTGCTAGGGCCACCAACAACATCAACAGCTGTCAAAAAAACCAGCCAAGTGCGAGTCAGACTCGCGCACGAAGGGTTTTGTACCATTATCTATAAAAGCGGCAAAAAAATCATGTCTGTTGTATGGAGCCCCCTGAAATATTTATTTTATTCTGTTTTTTAGTATTTGTTGTTATAGAGGCAACAGAAATACATCATCTGTGAAAATGTCAACTGTCTAACTATCACGGTTCATGAGATACAACCTGGTGACAGACGGATGGATGGACGGACAGCGGAGTCTTAGTAATAGGGTCCCGTTTTACCCTTTCGGTACGGAACCCTAAAAAGCATTAACTCTTCAGGCCATTATCTCTTTGCTTGACTATGGACGCCTCATAGGTACCTCCTAGATTTTGTTGGAACTTTGTTAAATCATTTTCTTTCTCATCACAAGGGTATTTTAGGGATATTCTGTCTGAACCACTTAATGTAACCAAATGAAATTTCTCATTACAGACATGTCAAATCTGACATTAGAAGATAACGAAAACATCTGCGGAGGGGACATCACCAAGTTAATATTTCCAGACATTGATGTCTCAAAATATGAAGGCAAAATTGGAGATAAGTTCCTTCTCACTTACCAGGATGCAAGGGAAGTCTTCTTAAGCTGTCAGACTTGGCTGAACAAGGCCAAAGAGTATTACAAACTTGATACCCTAGCCTCAGATTATATAGAACTCATACAAGATAGCTCCCAGTCATATAGCTACCTAGCTTTCTTCGAGGAAGACGACGAAAGACGCGCCAAAATGCATAAAAGACGCATTGACATGCTTGAAGAACTCTTGAAAGAAATTAACCCAGTATACTACCTCCAATATTGTAGGCAACTATGGTTCGAACTGGGTGAAGTCTACTCAGACATACTTAACATCAAACTCGAAAAACTGAACAAAACTACGGAGAAACCAACACCGCATGCATTGAAAAAAATCAACAGTCTTTGCGAGAAGAGTATCGAAAATTACGACCAATTCTTGAACTCGGTCAAGGATAAAGATGGTATAATGCCACTAAAATTAAATTACGATTTGATTAGGCCTGTAGTCAGCGCTTACGCATTCATCGGTAGGAATAGTATGAAACGGATTGCTGTAGAAAAAGTTACACAATTGATGAATGTGCAGAAGAGCTTTGATTCTTATCAAGCGGTTGTAGATATCTGTAAGAACAACGAGGAGGCAGCAGCGATGATGCACGAGGAGTTCTCATTATGCCAAGAGATGGTAAACATATTGCCAATAAAGATTAAGAGACTCCAACTTGAAACCGTAGAATAGGAGATTGGTGTACATTATGGGGTACAGCACTATGATGTACGAAAATGTTGTATGGTATACTCTGAATGCTTTTAATGTGTTGCTTTTAAACTAAGCATAAATGCAGTACTTTTGTAACTTATGTTCTTGTGTATGCAGATTATATTACAATTGGTTGTCTGTTTAAAACAGTTTTTTTTTGTGGACAGTAGATTTTACGTGTGTTGACCTTTAATGTAGTTTGTTCATTAGTCCGCGTGCAGATGACGGGACATTTTGTCCATCGGACAATAAGTCTGCGCCTGACCGGTTCACCGACACTGCATACGGCGGACAGGCGATGCGCGGTCATTCGGCTGATTCTCTACGAGTGTGCGGTCTATCCTGTCGTGTCATGTCGAGTCAGCCCGCCGTGTGCACGGTCTCATACAAACATACTTTCTATCTACGCGCGGTCACCGGCGGTAGGGCGTCGACCATTCTGTCGTGGCATGTTCGTCGCTGACCGGCGGACACGTGCACACGAAGGACAAAATGTCCATCGGTCGGCGTTCATACTATTCCATACGTTCTATCGGTACGGACAACCTTGTCATATGTCGTGACCGTCATCTGCACGCCGTCGAAGGGCAGGCGCAGATTTGACGAGGCGCAGTGCAGAGCATTCGTTTCACTGTCAAACCATTATAGACTTTGCTGACGTTGAAATAATATCGAAAATCCCCTATCGCCTCTAGTCGCTGCAATGCTCTCGGGGACTATAAGATGCATACAGGTTTATTCGTTTTAACCTTTTGAACGCCACGACGTATGACCACTTCCCTCTACGCCACGTTACAAATTCAGCGTATTTTTTTGACGGCTATTGACGTTGGCCGCCCAAGCTCATTTTCGTTTGACGTCTATTAGCCGTCGATGTTGTTCAAAAGGTTACAGTGCGCGTCAAATAACTAGAACTAAAATGACGTCGACTGCCAAACTTGAGGGGTTTACTAGTAGCTGCTGAAGAGTTCCACTATCCACCTCCTAGCTCCATTATCAGACCCTGAACACCAAGTGCAATCTATTGGACTCGTCAAAACGAATCATATGACCTGAACCTCATCTATGTACTTAGATAAATAAATTAATAGATCACGCAGTCGACGCCATCTTGGTTCTACACCTGTTCTACACCCATATTATAAGACGTTCCTCCAAAACTTACTCGATTCATACTCGACTCAGAACGGCCTCGAAAACACCTTCAAAATTGTGTTCTTAGTCGCAATTTCGAGTGAACTTCGAGGTTCCTCGAGAAGTCATTACGTCATAATTTGAATTATCTGCATTGCGCAAATAACGCCGCGATAAATAGTTGTAAGGATTATCGTAAGCATATTCGATAGTCTTCAAAATTATTTTTTGTTACATACGAACTTTGACACTTCCTTCGTTAAGGTAGGTTTCGAGGTAGGTACCTTGAGTTTGACATAATTCCTTCCCTCGACTGAGGGAAAATTTCGAGTCGAGGACGTTTATGTCAACTAAAGGCTGAGTCGAGGTGGAGTCGAGTTGAGTAAGTTTTGGAGGAACGTCTTATAATATGGGTGCTAGTTATTTGACGGGCACTGTAACAAGCGATGTCGATGACCGATAATGTCGCTCGCCAACAAACCATATTTTACTTGATTGGCCCATTTTCAGGGTAGGTAATTAATGTGTGGTATTGCTAGAATCACTGAAGCTATTAACTGTAATAGATAGAACTGAGAAAATCTATTGCGGCTTTGAGGATTTAGTATACAACGTGTTGCAGCCGATATTCATGACCGATTTCAATTCAAAATTTCTGTATTGAGATCGGCTAATAAAATCGCGCCATTCTTTAAAAGGCCTCGTCAGACAGAAAGCGTGGCTGAATGTGATATTCACGTCGCGTGTTGATCGCGTGCTCTTGGCGTGCGAATTACTATGACAATGTATAGAAGACGCCACACAGAAACTGCCACGCGTGGCTTGGCGTGGTGTGGCAGTCTCTGTGTGGCGTCTTCTATACATTGTCATAGTAATTCCAAGAGCACGCGATCAACACGCGACGTGAATATCACACCCAGCCACGCTGTCTGATAGGCAGAAACTACACAACGTCCCATGCTACAGTGTAGCCAGTGTATCTTGACAGTCAATTTATACTGGGCGGAGTACGACCTTGCATATACAGGGTGTGAACGAAATCATGTAATTCCTTCAAACCTCGTGATGTACCTACTGCTGGCATAGATTTACCCTGCAAGGGATACTTCCGGATTCAATAAGAAAAAAATACAAAAAAGAAACATGTGTTCTTAACGTGACGCATTTTAGCGCCCCGAGTTAAATGACTGCGCGGCAAGCGATAGACGCGCAATTCGCTCGGAGCGCTAAAATGCCTCACGTTACGAAAACATGTTTACATTTTGTAAAAAAATATATTGTATATCCAAAAGTAAGTATCCCGTGCAGGGTAAATCTATGTCAGCAGTACATCACGAGGTTTGAAGGAATTACATGAGTTCATTTACACCCTGTATCTATATTTTTTGCTTTTGCCTATATTTTTTTACTGTCGCGCCAGTTGCGAGTACTATGCGTGCCAACTAAGAATAGTACTGTCAAGACGTCATTTTGTTCCGCAATACTCGTGAACTTCACTACCAAAGCAAAACAGTAAATATAGAAATTATACTCAGTATAATTATTTTTTGTGCAGTTTTTTGGTATTTCTAATCAATTTTACGCCAAAATAATTACACAGTAATTATATTATTATTATGGCGATATATTAGGGTGACCAGTAGCATTTCGTGAAGTTAACTATATATATTGGATAATTTTTTTAATGAATACTGCTTCCAAATATTATTAATTTATCCAAAATTATCTATTTATGGAATTCAAGAAATAACATCTTATAAAAATTAATATAAATAATAATGAAATCTATGAATAAAAAAATATAACATATTTTTTTTCACAGTTTTTTTTTGCTATCAGTACTAATTTGACAGCTATCGTGTGAAGTTGTAGCAAGCGCGATCCTATTCTTATTTGGCACGCATAGTATTATCCTGCTTTACCACCTCATATAATTAATGGTAGGTGCTTATTCTAATGTATCTGAAAAGTGGTATTCTTTACCATTGTGTATATAAGCTGCCAACCAATATCACAGTTGACGTAAAACATCAAAATTTGACCTTAATTTTATTACATAAGAATACATGTTATAGACTTTATTTATTATAAATGAAATACAACACGTAAATTATTGTTTTTTTTATTAATATCTTAAATACATTTCTTTGAAAATTTTCTATAATAATCAATTTTAAGTGGTACAGGAACATAATAATTGGGTAATTTTCTTTTGTGACAATTATTTTTGTAAAATACTGTACGACCAATAATGGTGTCGATTCTGTACCACATTTTGACTAAACTAAACTAAGGATGTTTGTCTCTTTCTGTTTCAATAGAAAAAGAAAGAGACAGTTGCGTTTAGTCTTGTTTAGTACTGTCAAAGTGCGCAACGGAATCGACACCTTATCTATTAAATACTTTTAACATGATCTATAAATGCCAGTCTTACGGTTAAATACTCAAACGCAACTCAATAAAATTTTAAGTTGCTATCAATGACCAAAGATCTTTGGTCTTTGGTTACCTTTAATTTCGTCCCGTCACTATCGCTTCGCCTTAAAGTGAAAGAGACAACACGAGACTTAACGTCAACTTAAAATTGAGTAGGTTAGAGTGTTTCGCGATTATGCTGTTATATTTTAATACAAAATTTTATAACATAACATCACGCCTGTATTCCCCGAAAGGTTGGGCAGTGGTGTATAGTAACACTCTCATTTCACCGTTACGTTTAAGTCCCATATTATAATAGGGGGTGAGCCTATTGCCATCAGCCGGGCACAAATCCAAACTCTGGACTGCTACCGAGAAATTCCATACGGAAAAAGCCAATAACACATTGCCCAACCTGGAGATCGAACCCAGGACCTCACGATCAGCAGTCGCGCTTGCCACCATTAGACCAACGAGGCAGTTACAACATTTTAACTGTTATTTTACGTTATGCGACTTTTATGTTATGTACACCTAACGACTGATTTGCCGTACAAGTCAGTACATCATGTATAACAAATTATTGTTATTCTCTTTGGCACTGGTAGCTAACTGGCAATTACAGTTCATATTAAACCCTCAGGACGCTAGAAACGGTACCTGTTGCGCTAGGTTCTACCATGAAAGTACCTATAGGTAAAGATGGAGACCACAATTCGAACCCCTACCGAAAATCGAATCATTTGGCCTTAAATATTTACTTTGGAATTCTGCCTCTTTTTTAACATTCTACTTAGAAAGAGATAGATTTCCAAACTAAATATTTTATCTTTTTCTAAGTAGGGTACCTATTTAGAAAGAGACATGCGCCATCTTGTCTTAAAAAAACATTACATTGACTTCTAAAAGTGTCAGTAACAGATTTATTTACAGAAATATAATTATAATTAAATATAATTATAATATAAATATAATTTTCATTTATCATTTACAGAATTCCAACGAAAATATTCAATGCTAAATTTTTTGACTTTCAGTACGTGTTCGTAGTGTGCTTCTCCATTTTTACCTTTACCTTCATGGGTTTTACTGATTACAAATAATACGTTCACCAGCGCCCACTATTAGTAATAATTAAGATTAACATTCTGCCTAATTTACAAAGTTTTTGAAACTATAAAATGGGTCTATTAGATACTATGGTGGCTCCTGTATTTTACCGCCTACATTATACGATAACTTTTTGCGATTGTTAACGCATAGAAAAAGGGACTATGGAATTTGTATTAACCTGTCAAAAGTCAGTGTAGATCGTAGACATTTTTTTTGATGTGATAGATCTAATCACAGATTTATGATTATAAATCTAATGCGGCCGTGCGGGTGTGTGAGCGGCTGTTGCGTAGCAACGTTCGCGATGGCAGATCGTAACTTGTTCGGCTCGCTTCAGTTTGATTCGGACAGTTTTTTTTTTACAAACTGAGTTTTGGTTTTTCACATCTGCCAGGAGACCCGCGAGACTTCTTAATTTTTTTATGTATTTTGTATGCGTTACCGATCACAGGCAGTGACTTCTTCCCCCCCGGTGGGTTCCCGCATTGTCGTTGCGGGGGGGCTTAGTAGCCGTGGCTTCGAGCCCCACGGTGAAGCGAAGAGGAACCCGAGGAGGGGCTGCTCGTCGGGGCTTGGGCCTGGAAGCCCTCGACGTAGCGGCCAAGTAGGTTGCGGTGTCGCCTGGGCGACATCGCAACTGAGGAGGGCCGCGATGTCTTATGGGAGGCATTGCGGCTGAAGGGTGGAGGCCGCGGCGGGAGAGGAGTGCCGATATTACGGTGCGCCGTTCTCCCTACCTTCCGCGGCCTGGCGGGGCCGCCACCGTCAGATGGCGGACGCGGTGGGGCCGCAGGGGGAGAGGAGTGGCGGTATTTAGTTGGCCGCTCTCCCTATCCTCTGCGGCCGAAAAGTGGTAGGCGGCGGGGCCACTAACCTGACCCATCGCAGGGGGACCAGGGGTGCCCAGACACGGGGTAGTCTGGCGCGCATGTACTGTTTGGTCCCCGGGGTGGTCACGGCGTACCATGTGTTCTGGTGCGCCGGTGATGTGGGGTGCCCCCCGCGCCTCTCAGGAGGTCGTGGGGTGGGGCCCTACAGTGGAGAGGTCCACCAGCAATTGGTGGACCAAGACCTGCCGGGGTTGCGGTGCATGCAATAGCGAACCCCGCGACCCCGGCCTTAGGTCAGAAGGAGGGACACCGTGGTGGTTTTAGCCGGTAAGAGTCCGGCACACCCCCCCGTCTTCCCCAGACGGGGGATAGTCCATGAGGATTTCCCCATGATAAAAAAAAAAAAAAAGGCAGTGACTTCTTGGTCTCTTGATACATACAAGTTATCAACTGTGGTTATCTCTTAAGAAGACCTAGTCAGTGCTCTATTCGAATTAAAAATATCGCACAAGTAGGTTGGCATTTTACTTGTCATGCGCGATGTATGTTTTGGTGACGTCACAACATTTGTGTCTTGGTATAGGTAACGGTAAGTACAGGAGCAATTAGTGTATATTAGAGTCAATGTTATCTTAAAGTAATTAAACTAAACTAAACCCTGCCGAGTGTCACAGCACACAAACTATTTGGAACTACATAATTATTATATCTACATTTTGAACATAGACAAACAAATAACTTATAATAACCACGGACCACCTCGGTTTAGATCAAACATTTTATTTATAACAATACATAATAAAATACTAAGGCCCATTATAACAAACAGCTCTAATTGGAGAAATCCCCAAAAAAATACCATAAAGTGGGATTCCATACATTAGAATTGCTTTTTTAATTCGTTTCTATCCTTTTACATACCTACGATACACAGATTAATGATATATGTCCGATACAAATGCTTGTTTAAAAAAAGTTGTCTATTCGGAAACTTTTTCTTTAAATACTTTTCGGGTAGCTATGGAATTCTACTTCATGGTTCATGGTAGCTTTTATTGGAAGTATTCTCAAATGAGAGCTATTTATTAATACGGGCCTAAGAAGGATTTCTCAAGTGAGAGCTCTTTACGGGCTTATGAGCCGATTTCAGCACTTGCCAATATACTTTCAGAAATGGTTTCAAATAAAGTACCTACAATGATATAATACCATTTTCAGTGAGTGGTGAAATAGGCCCGAATCGTCGTATTTAAAAAGTTAACGATTTTAAAATGTATTATCTAGGTAATATTATCTTTTACAAAGGGAAATCCCAACACTAATTTTATTAATTGTTACACATTGCAGTGAATTTACGTTAATACAGTAGTAGGTACCTTAATGTTAGTAGTTAATTGGAGAAATGGATTCCAATTGGAAACTGGATTCTGTTTAGGCACTCAATTATCACACGGTTACCTTTCCATTTACCTAATAATTTAACATGATATACAAGGTGTTAAAAGACCCTTCATCAAGCCGTCAACCATGCATTCAGTACATCAAACTAAGTAACCCTACGCAAAAATTGTCGCTGGGAAATGACTTTTTTTTGGGTGAAAAATTTCGTTTTACTTTAAGCTCAATGTAACGCACTCAAAACACTGTGCTTGATAGATGCAATGAGTAGTAAACGGGTAATGGAGGTATTTCAAGTACATTTGCAACCTTCAAAACCAGTATTTAATTTTTTTTTGTTTAAAAGTTGGAACTTTGACCTCCAATATCTTCGTAACTAGAAGGTTCCCAGGCATAGTCCAGAAGAAAAAAAAAATCGCAATGACGTGGAGAATAAGTGCCTTTCGGCTTCGTTAAGGGTCTATTTACACCGTTTAATTATCTTTGATTTGTTCTTAAAAAAACGTTGCCCCGCACTAGGATTTCTCCAGTGTCGTGGTTACGTTTACAGACACAAATCTTCACGTGCACAAACACCCAGACCCGGAACAACTATCAGGAGGCAATACAAATATTTGTTCTGTGCGGGAATCGAAGTATCGACCCGTAGTGCAGCACCAAATTGCTCGGCCACTGCACTAATAGTGCTGTTATTGTACTTAAAGGGGGTAATCCATTGGCGAGCCGGCGGGCTACTGGCATAACTGGATTTTAGAGGTGATCCATTGCATTGGCAGCCTATACCTCTGGTTCGCCAGCTAGCTTACCAGCCTCTTCTTTTCGTGTGGTTAGTGACTAACCTAGTGTTAGAGTTTATGCCGCCCATGGGCCTCTGACTCGGTTTCACATGCCGTCAAGAAATATCTCTCAGGCATGCCGGTTTCCTCACGATGTTTTCCTTCACCGTTTTTAAGCAAGTGATAATTATACAATACGCACATGAATCCGAAAAGTCAGAGGTGCGTGCCTTGCGTTCGAACTCGAGACCTATGACTTGGCACGACGGTCGCACTAGTAGGCTATCACTGCTGTTGCTGGCTAGCCTGAGGTATAGGACAGCCAATGGATCACCCCCTTAAATGTATCGTCCGTCAATACACAGACAATAGACAGATTTATGTACACCTAATCAAAGAAAACCAAGGGTTATAATGGTGTCCATTCTGTTGCGCACTATGACAGAACTAAACTAAACTAAGAGTGCTTGCACAAAATAGATAGGTACAGAAGTCAATCACATGTATGTACTTCACTTTTCATACCTACGCTCGGCGGTCGCTCTATCTATATATCTATCTCTCTCAAGCGCATGGCACTCGCGCTTGCACTCACTCGCACTCTGGTCCCAAACGGTCCGAGATATCGTGTCCGTGAGCAGTGTCTATGTGTGCGTTGCTCGAGCGTACTTGTATGTAGAATTACTTCTATACCTATCTATTTTGTGGTGCTTGTCTCTTTCTGTTTCAATAGAAAAAGAAAGTGACAGTTGCGTTTAGTCTAGTTTAGTATTGTCAATATGTGCTATAGAATCGACAACAATAACGAATAAGTATTCCACTAAAATTAAAACAATGATTTTCGTCTACGAAGATTTTTATATAATGTGGCCTCAATAAATTGTGGGCTAGCACGGTTGCGATATTCAGGTCTTGGGTTTAATGACCTGTCAGACTAGTCCGATACGGAATTAGAGAATCTTTCATAATACGAATTCTTTACGACCAATTTGCCAAGTTACATCAGCATTGCCCAGTAACTGGGTTGTGGATCTCTGATGGTAGTCGCTCCGTGCAAAATATTAGTATTCATATTCAGCCGCATCTGGTTAGTCTGGAAGCTGACCTCAACGTAGTTGAGAAAAAGCTAGACAGAACGAACATTTTGCCAAGTTACAAAAATCTTAGTAGACATATCTAAATAAGATGACGCATCACAGATACAGCGAGAGCAATTTAATGTATTTTATATTCCTAAAGATATCTACAGTACAGGGTGTTAACGAAATCATGTAATTCCTTCAAACCTCGTGATGTACTGCTGACATTGAAAGGGACAGTTTAGGATTTAATAAAAAAAAAATACAAGAAGTAAACAGTCATTTGTGTTCTTAACGTGAGGCATCGCTCGATGCGCAGTCATTTAGCTCGAGGCGCTAAAATGCCTCACGTTTAGAACACATGTTTAGTTTTTGTAATTATTTTTTTCTTTGATTCCAAATGTATCCTCTTCAGGATTAATCTATGTCAGCAGTACATCATGAGGTTTGAAGGAATTACATGATTTCGTTTACACCCTGTATATCAGGGGTGGCCAACTTGATTCGACCCAAGATCTACTGTTTACTGAGTAGACTCTGTGCGATCTATCAATTACATAATCAGTACCTCTTCATTCAACTTATATTAAACTTATATTTTTCTTTGCCTTGCCATGATCGACTGGATTAAGAGCCGCGATCGACTGGTTGGCCATCCCTGCTGTATATCATCTCAGTGTAAGACCATTCAGAACATTCTAAGAAACTCTGAGAACATTCTAAGAAAATAGTGCAATTTATGAAACCGAGGCTAGGTCATATTTAGACTCATTGCATTTGAAACTGAGCCAAATCGCACTCAACATTGATTAATGCATCTTCTCCTTATTACTCATACTACTGCTTAGAAGTCGCAGAATTTGGTTTATAATTATCCTTAAAACTAAAATAATGAATATGATAGCGAGTAAGATCACAGCTGCTACGTCTAGCAAATTATATTCTATAAACGTAAGGTCTCTGGCAGTGGAATGCAGTGGGTCCTGGTCTCCCCATCGAATGACCCTCTCCACCCAGTACACGGCCGTGTCCAGAGGATCTGCTATCCTGTCCTGCCAGATTTTGGAAGCCCGTCGAGCGCTTAGCCGCATTCTGGAAGAAGAAATTAGTATGGTTAATATTTGGAATGATAAAATACAGATCAATTCCATATTTTTTTTAGGTTTTATAAAAACTTTGCACCACACTTGGATTTCTCTTATAACGTAGGTACGCTTACAGACACAAATCTCACATGCACAAACGTCTAGACCCGGAACAACAATCTGTAGGCCATACAAATCTTTTTCCGTGCGGGGATCGAATCCGCGACCCGTAGCGCAGAAGCCAATTGCTCAGCCACTGCACCAAACGTGCCGTCAACTTCAAGATCTTCTCTCTTTGGTCTTTATTTCTCCAAAGACATCTTCATCTATTATAAGATTTTTAGGTCCTAAAACAGTTCTCCCTATTCTTCTGTGGCCCTGTAGGATCTTTAATATAGTTACTATATTGCGTTTATACAAGGTTAGTCGGAAAGGGGGTACTAAGCCGAAATGGTTTTAAAGTACCCATAATAATAGATAACATTTTGTTCCACAGCTTTCCCCAAAAGTCATTAGTTTAAGAGAAATAGCTGTTCAAAGATTCCATAAAAAATACGCTAAATTCTATCTATCTATCCTCAACTATGTTTACATTTTAGGTCATATTTGGGGTCACGGATTAGAAGCATCGTCTTTTGAATTCGTAACTAAAGCATGAACGAAGAATTTTTGAAAAAACTAAATTAATAATATTTTTTTGCATGGTTTTTTTTTATCGAAATTTGAACTTTTACCACTTTCGTTAAAACAATCATCAGTGATACATTAAATGGCCCGCGACTTAATACCACCTTTCCGACTTACCTTGTATTTGAATGGTCGCTAAAGATAGGTTGCCAGTCTGTAAATAACGCAGTGACCTGTTTCAAACTATCGATTTTCATTATTTGCGTCACAATTAGTTGGTCGGGCATGTTAGAATGCAGAGGCTGTGAGAGAAATAGGTACATTTGGTTTCCCTAGAGATGAATATACTTAGCTATTATTAGCTCTATAGATATATCTTTGTTCTGCAAGAAAGGGTAAATAGGTAGCTACCTCATTTATTAAGCTTTTAGGAAGAAAACGTTTTTTTTAATGTAAATAAGTAGTCCCAAAATATGATAATTATTGAATAGTACCTACGTAGCTTCTACAAGTCATTCCAAGTGTTAACAAACAAACAGAACTAGCCTCATATCACCTAGATACTTGTATTAGATAACAAATTGTCTCTGGTCTTGTTTTGCCTCTAATCTCAGAATCTTGAACTCAACATGAATGATAGAGATTATTTACTGGCATGATTTAATTACACCGTAATTTGGAATGTACCTAAGATCTTGATTATGTTCATGACATAATTCGAAACACATTACGACATCTCTATATTTATACCTCAAATTACTTAATGGATAAATAGATTTATTTTGGGAAGCACTGACATTTATTTTTATAATGTTGGCGCTTTGCCATTTCCGACCAAATAAGTAAGTAGGTAGGTACTTAATTTAGGCAAGACTGCTAAAAGTTATTCACTAGGTATTTGCGAATAAATTATTCACGCTTTTTTTAGGAATCTTATTACAGATAACACCTCTAGATGTTTCATAGAATTAATCTATGCAATTATTGTATTCTATGAGTTTTTTCGTCTCTGCATTTTTAACGTAGGCAACGTAGGTATTAAAAATGTGTCCTAAAAACTACGTAGACGAATAACTTAGTAACACTTTTTTCGAGGCTTAACGTCGGGGTATGTTCCATAAAAAGTGGTTGGTGACAAATTAATCTATAGGTGCTAATATTATATAGCTGAAGAGCTTGTTTGTTTGATCGCGCTAATCTCAGGAACTACTGGTTGGAATTGTAAAATTATTTTTGTGTTGGATAGTCCATTTATCTAGGAAGGTTATAGGCTATACAAGGTTAGTCGGAAAGGGGGTACTAAGCCGCGAGCTATTTAATGTATTAATGAGGACTGTTTTAAAGAAAGTGTTAAAATTTCAAAATTCGATAGTAAAAAAAAACATGTTAAATGATTTTTATTTTAGTTTTTTCAAAATTTCTTCGTCCCTGCTTTAGTTAAGAATTCAGAAAATGGAGCTACTAATTCGTGACCCCAAATATGACCTAAAATGTATACACAGCTGATCATAACTGAGGATAGATAGAATTTAGCCAATTTTTTTTTTAAACTTTGAATAGTTATTTCTCTTAAACTAATGCCTTTTGGTGAAAGTTGTAGAACAAAAGTTATCCATTATTATAGGTACTTTAACACCCTTTCGGCTTAGTACCCCCTTTCCGACTAACCTTGTATAACATCACAGTACGACCAATAGGAGCGGAGCATTAATGAAAAATGTTGCAAAAAACGAGAAAAATGTCCACCCGTGCGAAGCCGTATTTCATAAGATATCAGAATAATCTATTAATTATTTTTTATCGAACTGATTTCTAAATCGATATACCAATTATTATCAAGGCTCTCATTGTATTTTAGTAGAATACTGGCCGGATGTCTATGTTGGACTTTGATACGATTGCTCCACCACACAAAGATAATGATAACCTCACCATCTTCATTGAAATCAGATTAACTGGAACTACAACAAACCGCTAGAACGTGACTGCATATAGCACTACAATTATACAGAAATAATTTCTAATGTTTCTGTCTTTATTAATAATTTTATTCATTAGCAGAATGCAAAGGAAACCTTACATCACTTCTCGTGGGTGTCTGGGAGGAATAAAGAATCCATGGACGTACAACAACATCCAGCTGTAGGCATGTAGGTACAGCCAAGTGTAATAATAATTGCATACACATATAAACTTAAAACGCTCTTTTAGAGTTTAGGTAAGTAAGTACCTACCTAGTTTCTAATTAAGAAATATTCAAAACCATGATTCGTATCATGTATTTGTGGGAACTATTTGAGTAATATTTCATAATTCTAAATACCTAGGTACTTAGATATTTTAGAAGAAAATCGTGTTTGAATTTCGCTGTGTGTAAGTACCTACCTATACATACAGGGTGTAAACGAAATCATGTATCAAACGAAATCATCCTTCAAACCTCGCGATGAACTGCTGACATAGATTAACCTTGCACAGAATGTTTTTGCATTAAATAAAAAAAAAATTACAAGAAGCAAACATGTGTTCTTAACGTGAGGCATTTTAGCGCCCCGAGCGAATTGCTCGGCTATCGCTCGCCGCGCTGTCATTTAACTCGGGGCGCTAAAAAGCCTCATGTTAAGAACACATGTTTACTTCTTGTAATTATTTTTGTATTGAATCCAAATTTAGCGCATGCAGGCTTAATCTATGTCAGAAGTACATCACAAGGTTTGAAGGAATTACATGATTTCGTTTACATCCTGTATTATTACACGTAGGTAATTGTACATTGACAACGTGACCAAATCTAAAATAATTTATTCAAATTAAACTAAAATTAAAGAGATTAAATACCTATTACGTTTGAATATCTTTGACTGAAATCAATTAGTGCTTGTTAGAACGTCAAACAATAAACGACAGCCACGAAAATCCCCGCCATTTAAGCTTCCTAGTTTTTAAGCTGAGAAGAAGAAACGGCGCAACATACTTCCATGCAAATCCTAATTCTAATCTGTGATTCTAATTATGAAATGATACTCACTCCCTATGCCACAGATAATGTAATACTATTATGCATAGGTTACATACACCTCATGCCGAATGAGCTGCCCGCATAGCACAAGACTGGAGCCCCGAGACAGCGAGACGGGCTCGCGGCAGACCACGGAGAAAATGGCGGGTCGAGTTGGATAACTTTTTTGACAGTTGGCATGAAGCAGCATAGAATCGCGACAGATGGAAGGAAGGGCGGGAGGCCTTTTCCCACCAACAATAAATAAAATTGAAGAGTCTGTTTGTTTGTAATTTCAAAATACAGGTTTTTACTAAATGTATATAATTACACGGTACTAAAACAAAAAACATTTTTTTAAATTTTTGTCTGTGCGTCTATCTGTTTGTTTGTTTGTTCCGGCTAATCTCCGAAACGGCTGGACCGATTTTGAGCACTTTCATTAGCAGCTAGCTCATGTTATAAGGAGTAACTTAGGCTAGGTACTTTTATTTTAGAAAACGATAAAGAAATAAGGTTCTCCGCAAAAAAATTAAAACCCATCCTTCTACGCAGACGAAGTCGCGGGCAATAGCTATTTATAATTATAATAATAGCCCACATACCACAGTGACTGTGTGTTGTATTTTTGTGGGTGTTTTTATGGGTTTCTACGATGACTCAAAAACTCTAAGAATTATAAAGGTGAACAAAACTAAAGATTGCTAATCTACTTCCTACAAAACTTAAAATTACTGCAAGTGACTTTGCAGTGTCCCTAAATGGATGGAATTTGTTGCCAGTTGTTGCTACTTCAAGGCTCGCAAGAAACAATAGAATTATAAGAGCCAAGCCACATCTGACGTCATACGTCGCCGATCTTCTGCCGGTACCGATTCCATATAAATATCTCACACCATAAACATTTGACCGAAAATGAAGATGCGTTACTAAAATTCCTCGAGTAAATTACGCAACGGAAGATCGACGACGTATCTTCCGTCAGATGTGGCTTGGCCCTAATGGCCTACTGGAATATGTAGACACAATATTGTGCAACTGACGCAATGCATTTATTTATTTCCTACATCTAACAAATGGAAATTATGTTTTATTTCCATACTGACCTGACATATTGCAGACAAAATATCAATAAACAATAACCAATAATATCTACAATAATAAATCTCCTTTGTGTGATTAGGGTTGCCACACGGAAAAGATATCGGCAAAATGTTGCCCCTCTCGACAGTCACAATTTGTAGTCAGAACGATCACGGAAAACTACTATAGGGTAGTTACTGTAGTTAGTATCTGCATTGTTGTATAAATAAGTACTTTCATGGTTGTGCACAGATATCGCCTAGTTGGCTAGCGTTCGTGCCGGAACGCGTTCGGCTACAAAAATAGAGGTGTATGTAACCTTTTCTTGTTAACGATAATGTTAACAAAGAATAGGAAGGGTTGTTCTGGCTAGCCTTTTCCCAACTATGTTGGGGTCAGCTTCCAGTCTAACCAGACGCGGCTGAATACCAGTATTTTACGCAAAGGGACTGCCATCAGACCTCCGCAACTCAGTTACTGGGCAATGCCGATATCTTAAGGTTAGACCAGTTGTCAGACTTTCGGGTTTCTGACTTCCCGTAACGACTGTCATAGATATTAGTATGACACTCGGGACCGACTGTTAAACGTGCTCTCCGAGGCACGGAGGGGTGTGTAACGAACGGTCACCCATCCACAGACTGACCGCGGCAAGCGCAGCTTAACTTCGCAAATTGTATTATCTGCGCGGTTGGCAATTAGCCACGAGCCCCTCCTAATAGGAAGGGTTATTAAACATGAATGTTCCGGATGACTTATAACCCAGGTTATTTCGGACTGAGACTAGAGATCTTAATCGAGTCTTCTCGGACCATGTGTATTCTCGGATTCCGTTTTCACACCAGCGGACTAACGGCTTATTTTCCTTTCGGAAAATTCTGGATGTCTGACAACCCTACGAATGACAGATGTGATATCTACATCTTTTTCTATATCTATGGTCTACATTTTAAATGCGTGTTACATGCCGTGCATATTATGCGTTACTTAGATACATCAATAAATTATTTAATATCTTTATGTCACGCATAATAATCTTGTCATAATAATGCCTTGTCGGAAGTGAGATGGTCAATATTTGCCACACACTATGATAATAATTTTGTGATAAAATGGTTTATTTATACATTTGTCTGGTAGCGTACCGTACTTATAGTAACGATAATTTATTTAATCAATCAAAATTATATCTTGGTGCTTCTTTTACACTATGTAGGTATCGATAAATGAACACAACATAACATCACGCCTGTATTTCCCGAAGGGTTGGGCAGAAGTGTATAGTAACACCCTCATTTCGCCGTTGTGTTTAACTCTCACATAATAGGGGGCGAGCCTATTGCCATCAACCGGGCACAAATCCAAACTCCGGGCTGCTACTGAGGAATTTCACACGGAAAATCTCAATAACACGATAACAACATAAATAATAACCCAATAACGAGGCAGTTTAATAAAAATAATACTTTTAATACTCACTCAGCACTTAGCACGCTCTGCAGTCCTTCTAACAGAGTCTTCTCCGACATGTCAGCGTAAGATATGGACTTGCCCAGTCCAATAGAAGTGGCTGCTGCGCCGTTGAGGGGCTGGTCACCATAGAACGGCACGATGAGCATCGGTTTGCCAGCAGATATCGCCTCCGTCATGCCGAGAAGACCTCCATGGCCGATGAAGGCGATAACCTTCTTGTGTTCTGTCAAAAATAAAAGAGGTTTCATGAAATAGACGAAATCGAGGCTCGTGGCTAAATAACCGCGCGGATTATAAGATTTGCGAGGCTAGACTGCGCTTGCCACAGACACTCCGTGGATGGGTGACTGTTCATTATACATCGATACCCCTCCGTGCCTCAGATAGCACGTTAAATAGTCGGTCCCGGGTCTCATATGAATACTTATGACGATCGTTACAGGTAGTCAGAAGCTCGAAAGTCTGACAAACGGTTTAACCTTAGGATATCGGCATTCCCCAGTAACTGGGATGCGAAGGTCTCATGGCAGTTGCTCCGTGTAAAATACTGGTATTCAGCCGCATCTGGTTAGACTGGAAGCTGATCCCAACATAGTTGAAAAAAGGCTGGGCAGAACAGTATGTGCGAAACGAGTATTTGCGATTCAAAATTCACTTACATTACCGTTACTTTTACGTCATTAATTCCACAGCATTCGTGTCAGCTAGGCCTACAGACAATTCATCATGATTTCACACGAAGGTGGGAGGTATTTTCTGTTTACGCTGCATCATAATCACGATGAGCGTAGTCTTAATTCTATTTAATTCTAATAGGACTTAATAACACTATACCACCCAGATAAATAATCATATCTAACCACAGTCGAGCCTGATGATATGTGTAATTCTAATTTAATTCCATAGTGTTCATCTTGATTACTTCCTTCTACGAATTAGTTTTACTATGAAAGAATATTTAATTATATAGGTTTTTGTATCTACCATGAATAAAATAGGTAAAAATGGAGACCACATGAAACCAACATGATAATCAAAACATTCGGCCTTGAATATTTACTTTAGAAATCTGTCTCTTTCTAAACAGTGTATTTAGAAAAAGATAGAATTTAGATATCATTGCAAAAAATCATGAAACTAGTGATTACACCTTAAAAGCATTAAAATTCTCCTCCCAAAACTAAAACTAGAAAATATTTTAATGGAAAAGGACCAGCAAGAAGATAGTAGGTAATAAAATAATGTGACCTTATGGCGTGTCTAGGGTTGCCAGGTGTCCGGCTTTTTACTGTCGTGTCCGGCCAAATAAATACAAGTCTGGCCTGTCCGGCTTTTGTTAGTCTTTTGGTCAACCCCGCCCCGCCAAAAGATGCCGAACGAAAGCGCGCTAGCGACTTACGCATTATCACACATACCTATAATTAAGAGTATACTAAGTCTCAAATGAACGACAGTAATAAATACACAAATAAAATATCAAATTTTTTCTTTTCTTTTAAATCTCATTGTGTCAGGCTTTTAGGGCAAAATGTCCGGCTAAATGTGAATCTGTGTCCGGCTTTTCTAATTTTGGGCCTGGCAACCCTAGGCATGTCCCAATTTCCGCACTTGCACGAAGCGAACATACGGCGGCTTGTTCGCGAGCAGTTGGCGTGCTCAATGCGAACACTGTTGACGCATTTGCAAGGACATCACTTGTTGTTCGCGAACACTTCGCGATATGTTCGTTTCGTTCACGTGCGCAAAGCAGAACACACCATTAGAATTCTTAGATCATAGCAGCATTATTGTTTCTATTTATGGCTCTTCTGTTTCCTTGTTTCTATGATCGCAGTGCGTGACAGTGCATATCATCCACTGCAAGTATTAATAGCCAATTGCAGGAAGTAGGTTACGGCAATAATGGAAGACGATGCGTTTGCAATTAACGCACAATAAGTCCATCAAAGACAACACGCTACCCATATTACGTCACTATCTAGACTGACCGTGGCAAGTCTACGCGATTGTTATTTAGCCGAGAGTTCCTCTCGACCATAAGAATATCATACGATAACATTGTTGAAAGTTCTTCGTTCCTGTGACACATCAGCCAGCCCCATAGGCGTACTCAGGGTGGGGCAGATGGGGCGCTTGCTTGGGATGGTCTAGATTCTGTCAACTCGCTACCCATTTCCAAAGAATAATTACCCAAAATAGATATACCGATGCCCAACTCCGTTTATACTTATTTGGAGCTCAAAAAATAAGGTCATGGGGCAAAATTA
Source organism: Amphipyra berbera (assembly GCA_910594945.2). Classification (NCBI taxonomy): domain Eukaryota; kingdom Metazoa; phylum Arthropoda; class Insecta; order Lepidoptera; family Noctuidae; genus Amphipyra; species Amphipyra berbera. The sequence goes on along the minus strand of OU343126.1, from coordinate 17,935,941 downwards.
TCCCATAAACCCATTCTACACTTCCACATTTATTGAAAAGACAAATATTTACTGTCGACTGAGTTTGCCCGACCCTGGAGAAAATCCTGGCTATGCCCATGATCGGTCCTACGCCTGCTAATAATGCGTATCGAAACTCAGATATGCTAAAGAATGATTTTAAGATTCTCTAATATTCAGATCATGTCAGATCCACGTGTCGTTCTCTCTGTGTGAATTGTGCTTAAATATTTGGAAAACGCTAGGTTAATAATCCACTATGTGTACTTACGGAGCAATTCATACTGCGGGATCCACTTCACTTTCAAAATATTTCCAGTCAGCGTTCCCTCCTCACCACTGTCCTCGTATTTCCAAATGACCCTCTGCTTCAACTTTGACAGAGCGTTCACAATAATATCCTCCTTGTACTTCGGTATCGTAGCGGTTTTGATCAGTGACCCCCAACTGAACAGGACGACCCCATGCTCCGACTCGTTCACAAACCGCTCGATGTACTGGAATAAAGAAAATAACACGTTATTGCAATGAAGAAACACAATAACATGATTTTTGATTTTGTTTAATTTTGCGAAGACATTAAGAACCACTAAAACTTCTTACGTAGGTAACAAGCGGGCTTTAAATAGGTACCTATGGGTAATTTATTTTAGTTGAGGAAAACCAATTGGCAACTTGACAACGAGGTATATTGAACGACCTATTAAAAAAACAACTCTGTAATGGAGTGCTGGCCAAGACTGAGACCTTTCCAGTTTTTCAATAAAAGCACCCACTCTTTTCAGCCTAGTTAATTTAATGTTTAAATAAAACGGTAAACTAGATAACGAACGAATCCCACGAAGAGAACGGATCCCACACACTTTTTAACCGACTTTCAAAAAAGGAGGAGGTTCTCAATTCGACTGTTTTTTTTTTTGTATGTTTGTTCCGCGATATCTTTGCTAATTGTGGACCGATTTTAATGATCCTTTTTTTGTTTGAAAGAGTATTCTTTCGAAGTGGTCCCATTCAAATTTGGTGAAGATCTGATGAAGAACTTCGGAGATAAACAATTTGAAGTCGGTTTTATTTTTGTTAAAAAGGAATTATTAATTTTAATATTGATTGTACGTAGCGCTGGCTTGACCAGGACAACGATTTCAAAAACCTCGGACATTTGGTCAAAAACGGGATTTTTCTCCGGACGCCCTTGAAGATATTTAAATAACTAAATATTTTTTTGTAAGTACCAGTCATATAAGTGTGTGTGCTACGTGGAACTAATTGCTGGAATAGAAAACGGACGAACGGACACTTTTTGAGAACCCCCCCGGACGCCCCCGGACGTCCTTCCAAACTAGAACAAACTCGGGGAAACCCGGACGGATGACAGCCCCAATTATACTGAATGAAGTTGTTAAAACTAACACTTTTAGGCACTAGATAGACAGCGTCCACCATCTTGACTTTTAGTTCCCCTAAAATCTAAATAAAATATTAAAAACTTGAGTGCTGTGAAACATTCCAGTGACAGCGAACTCCCTGCTATCCCCTCTTTGTTGAATTAATATTTTTATTGTTAAACAATAGATACCTACACGGTGAAACGTAATATCTGGTGATTTCAATTGATTGTTAACGAATGGTCAATTCATTTGACCCCAAGTGGACAATTTTGTAATGTGGCTAGGGAGCAAGCGATCTTTTATTACGTTGATCGATTATTTTAGATACGGCTTCATAACAGCTCATGGAAACAAAATGGAAAATAAAGTTGTATGGTTTCTTCATAATATGAACGGGCAGAGAGCAGACAGAAACACTTTTACCGAAGGTAAAGTCTTGCATTTTAAAAGTATTCGAATGTAAGACGTCCATAGTAGGTATCCATAAATAAAAAGTAAGAAAATAAATTTTATTCAGCCAAGGACACAGTGTTAGCATATACATTAAAAAATAATAAAACATACATATTTCATGCTTAGTTTAATTGGTCTCAGCTGCAGTTGGAGCGCAGCGAAGACCAATCAATATTCTAAATTTAAATGTATTTTTTCTATTTATTTATTTAACATTTTTATTAAAAAATTTAGAGGTTAAATTGTCGTCATATTTTCTCGATGGTTTCCGGGTACTTAGGTACTGTTCGTAGTAGGTACATATTTCTATGGTACTTACAAAAAGCGTAGTTTACTATCTTATTTTTATATATCTACTTAGATTACTATTAAAATTGAACTTTTGAACGCTATTGTTTTCGCGGCGCGGAAATAGGTCACCGACGACGCCAACGACACCGACGTATCTTACATAAATTATGTATATGGGACTTCTGGCATCATTAATTTACACTCAGGTCGTTGACAAATAATAATGTAGATTGATAGAGTAATCTCCCTCCAATCTATATGACATACATTAAAGAGATTAAGTATTGAATGTCTTTGATTACATACTTTGTCTGCTTGATAGTGTTCAAAGACGAGATAATTATTGACTATTACTATTATAATTATCTCAGTATCGACATTTTCCAACATTGAATTTTCTACAATATCTAATCTATTTCTTTGTACCCGTCTGGTAAAACAATACAAAATCACGCATTTTGCAACCTTGACCGCATTGCCACTAGTGTTTTCAATATATGGGTTATTCTTAATTTAGAATAAGTTCCCACCACCTCAACTGGAGACCAGACTACAAACACCTAACTGAAGTTAAAAAAACCGACTAGGTGCGAGTCGGACTCGCGCACGAAGGGTTCTGTACTATTATCTATAAAAACGGCAAAAAAATCATGTCTGATGTATGGGAGCCCCCCTAAAATATTTGTTTTATTTTAATTTAATTGTTTATTTTTAAAGTGAATATATAACTAAATATTCTGTGAATATTTCAAGCGTCTACCTGTTGCCGTTATCAATATCGAACAGAAACGAGCAAAACAATCACGTTTGTTGTATGGGAGCCCCCTTAATTATTTATTTTATTCTGTTTTTTAGTATTTGTCACCACTATACGTATTACGTCACATCACGAATATAAATGATCACCTCCATGATATAAAGATAATGAAAAACTTTGCCCGAGTAAGCACCTAATTCATAATTATTATCAGTCGTAGACAATAGACAAATATGTCATCACATTGCACCCTGCTGATATGTTATCTACTTGATATTATCTATCATGTTATTACTTTTCAGTAATCGTCGAAGGCGAGTGATATGGTAATTGATGTGTGGGTCATGGGGTACGCGGGGTAATAATAGTACTAGAGTAAGTACAGCAGGGGAATGTTAGGGTTCGTCAGTTTTCAAATTCAGTCCTTTCCCACTTCGCGGGCACATGTTACCCTTTCAAACTGTTGAACGGAAAAGATCGATGCATGGAAAATTATGTTTAATTATTGGGTAGCAAAGATCAAAATTACCTTTTGCCTCCATTATGACGTATTAGTGCCATGTAATATCTTTAATTTGATTTAAGGAGTTTTGTTGTAAAAACCACGACATCAATCAAATCGATGATTAAATAGATTGGCATTACTTGTCTGTCACCATGTCACCATAATATCTTGTCAAAAAATATTACCTAGTATTTTCTTTTCTATAATGTTGGCAATACGTAGTCGGTAAAATAGTTCATTTCTTGCACTGTGCAAGCAAAAATAGTCCTTAACACATTAAACGCCGACTTAAATTTAGTGATTGTTCCGTTTGGGCTGTGGGGCTCGCCGGTGAGCGACAGCAATACTACCCGTTCAGGCCGTGGGGCTCACTGGTAACCGCGCGACGGACTCGTGTTTGACTCAATTTTCTCGCTGGGGGACACAGTGCCGGTACAAAACTGTATTGAGCGTGCCCGGCGCCGCAGCGCGGCCCTGAAGAACAGTTTACGTATACTAGCTCGTTTCAACACTAAATATAAAAAGACTGTTGATTTTTTGGCTAAGTATACAATGGCCAATAATTTTGTTCATTCTTTGGATAGTAATACGAAATAATTATTTAGAGTGGGGTTTTTGACTATTTAAACCGTATGAGCCAATAAAATATAATGTGTAAAATTAGTCGAAATCGCAAATCGACGTCGGCCCATAAGGAAAGTATAGTGGTGGTCACCGGTGACCATCACAGCGTTCAATGTGTTACGGTGTATAACATTTTCATTCCGCGACTGTACATCGTGTGGTGGAAGTGGTACACTAGCGTGGCTTCTAGCTTAGTATCTAGATCCGTTTTCCTTGCGGATAGAATAGAATAGATAATAGAATCTTGTTTTTAATTTTCGAAATTCACCACACTGTTAATGTTGACATGACATGCCACATTGTAGCAAGACTGTTCCGCATAGCCTTTTCCCAACTATGTTGAGGTCAGCTTCCAGTCTAACCCGATGCGGCTGAATACCAGTATTTTACATGGAACAACTGCCATCAGACCTCCGCAACCCACTTACTGAGCAATGCCGATATCCTAAGGTTAGATCGGTTGTCAGAATTTCGAGCTTCTGACTAACCTTAACGACTGTCATAGGTATTCGTATGACACCCGGGATCGACTGTTTAACGTGCTCTCCGAGGCACGAATTGTATCAAGACTATTTTCGGAAAATTCCGAATATATCGCAATCGCTATCTGTTTTTTTTATTCTATTTTTAAAGCCGAGATTGCTTTGTAAAGATTGTATTTTGTTTATAGTATTTATAAATGTCGGTAAAGAAATCTTGGAATAAGAAAGTTACTAGTATCTGCTCAAGAGTTTATTACTATCTTGTTTCTCGTCCGTTCTCACCAAGCCATCTAGAAAGTGGAACCAAATTGCGATTACGTTGCCTAGGAAATGTGACTAGTTCAATTTCATGGCTTATTTTTTGAGCAATTGAAATGAACACTGACGTTTAGATTCATGTCCAAAATCGTTAATATCTTTCTTTAACATGTACATATACATATACAAGGTTAGTCGGAAAGGGGCTACTAAGCCGAAAGCGTGTTAAAGTACACATGCGAATAATGGATACCTAACTTTTGTTCTTCAACTTTCCCCAAAAGTTATTAGTTTAAGAGAAATAGCTGTTCAAAGATTTCATAAAAAATACACTAAATTATATCTATTCTCAGCTATAATCAGCTGTGTTTATGTTTTAGGTCATATTTGGGATCACGGATTAGAAGCTTGATTTTCTAAATTCGTAACTAAAGCAGGGATGAAGAATTTTTGAAAAAACTAAAGTGAAAATCATTTTGTATGGTGTTATTTTTTATCGAATTTTGGAATTTTAACACTTTCTTTAAAACAACCGTTAGTGATACATCAAGTGGTCTGCGGCTTAGTACCCCCTTTCCGACTAACCTTGTATACTGAGTGTAATATATCGGATATTACACTATGTAGGTATGTACATGTATTATCCGTTCCAAATGCTGTTAGGATAAGACTTTTTGGAACTGCGTTATACGGCAGTGATTACAGAAAAACAATCGGGTGAATTTAACTGTGGCAAGCGTGACTGCTGATCGTGAGGTCTTGGGTTCGATCCCCAGGTCGGGCAAAGTGTTATTGGATTTTTCGTGTGCAATTTCCGTAGCAGCCCTTAGTTTGGATTTGTGCCCGGTTGCTGGCAATTGCCTCGCCTCCTATTACATGAATCGAAATTAGGGTGTTACTATACACCTCTGCCTAACCCTTTGGGGAATACAGGCGTGATGTTATGAATGTAACATTTAGTTGACGTCAAACGTCCATTGTAAAAGTTCCTATTGTAGTAGAACCTGGTTGTGAGTATAAAAACAACTCAGCCGTTCATCTTCCTGTCACCTATCTATTCCCAGTATTCTATACCAGTAACCGCAGCGCGCCAGTCGATACGATAAGGGGCGACACCAACAGATTACATTTTATTTATTCTGTGCCCCTATACTATTTATCGGGCTCAGTTCCACACACGCTATTAGGTGTCGGGTGATACCAACAGTTATTGTCTGACCTAGGGATTGAACTGAGTCCAGACGAACCGTTACTTTAGCGAAGTGTTGTTTTCTAGCTACATTTCCGTGTACTCACGTAACGGTCAACATTTTGCTATATTGTCCTAATATAACTGCCTTATTGGACTAGTAGTGGCAAGCTCGAGTGCTGATCGTGAGGTTTTGGGTTCGATTCCCAGGTCAGGCAAAGAGTAATTGGGTTTTTCTGTGTACAATTTCCGTAGCAGCCCTTAGTTTGGATTTGTGTCCGGTTGATGGCAATAGGCTCACCCCCTATTACATGGGACTTAAACATAACGGCGAAATGAGGGTGTCACTATACACGTCTGCCCAACTCTTCGGGGAATACCGGGGTGATGTTATGTTATGTCCTAATATTTTATCCTAGACAGAGAATATTATAAACCCCAGAAGAAAGTTATGATAATGAAGTTTTAACACTTTTAACCGAGACACAGTTGGTGAACCTGCAGATGAATCTTCCGATTTATCTGAGGCTCAATCTAGAGTTAGCCAGAAAATCGGAGTATTGATATTCATCATCAACCTTACCGTTTCTGAATCTCATCAGATGCGGCGGAATGTTCGTTTAGATAGAAACAGTGGCAGTCGGGAGCAATCCCAGTTGCAATCGAATTTGTCGAATTCTTGAAATCGACGACAATGTTTGGACGTTCGAATTTTGAACTAGACTGTTTTCGATACTGTTTGAATATCGAAGCTGCGTACGGTTGTGCATTTTTCGTCGCTTAAGTTCTAACACCGGGTAACTCAAAATAGTTAACTTTTCAGGAGAGCAAAAATAGAACTTTTTCTACTTATCATATAATTGTTTTTAATCTACAATATTCTATTTTGTTTTGGTTTTTTCGACGGAGCACTTTCGCGACACGATCCAGTATGGAACTCACCTGACCTATACGTTGTTTTAGCTGTTTACATAGCTTGTTGGAAATAATATTACATAATACGCGGTGGATTTTGTTTTTGAAATAACGCATTGCTATTGGATCTAACCATTGATATTGATTGCTCAAACGATGCGTTTTTCGATTCCCTATCGAATGACGTGCATAACTCAAAACTACTATTTTTCGAGTTACGCGGTGTTAGAACATAAGCAACGTTTTGTCGATTTCAAGAATACGTATTGTCATTAATTCGAATCAAACTCGTTTATAAAACTCGAATCTGACAGGAGTAAGCTCCCAGTACAAACAGTGTTACTATGACACATTATATGAGACAGTAATCAGCCCACACATATCATTTTACACGTGTTTACAAACCCTGCAAGTCACTGCAGTTGTTACTATCACATCCGCGGTGTCCCCATCACAACTGTCAGTAATGATACATAATGCTCCAACATTATCTATTATTCAATTGTCTTCATGAACACGAACACGGGCTGACTGGATGACATCGTTACTTCTAGAATTTATGTCCTCCTGGTAGTTTTAATTTATAGTATTTACCTTAGCCTTAATTTGTTGCTATAGTTTGAGGATTACGCTTTCTTTTTTAGGATGAGGAGGAGGGATGAAACATATGACTAAGAGAGTGATGAATATGAATGTTGATGGATGGATTGTGTGAGGGAGGATATGAAAGATAAGGGAGTAAATGATAATGAGACGGCTGACAGGGAAGAGTGGAAGAGAAAAACATATTGCGCCGACCCTGAGTAACTTGGGACCAGGGCAGAAAGATGATGCTTTCTTTTTTAGGATGGGAATCTATATTCAATTTGGTCCCCGTCGTAGTACCGTAGTATGCTAGCGTTATCCGGTTGGGTATACCGGGTTCACACGATTCGATTCTAGTTGATCAACTGCCAAATCGCATGCGATTTGAACCGCCTGAACAGACTTTCAATCAAATTGAATCAATTTGAAGGAACAAAACGTTTCAACTTTTGTTGATCAACAATAAAATGGAACCGTGTGAACCCGTTAGTAAAGTGTTTTGTGTCTTGGATTGGAGATAAGTTTTTTTTTTTTTTTTAGCGTGGTTTAATCCTCATCGACTATCCCCCGTCCGGGGAAGACGGGGGGGGGGGGTGTGCCAGACTCTTACTGGCTAAAACCACCACGGTGTCCCTCCTTCTGACCAAAGGCCGGGGTCACGGGATTCGCTGTTGCATGCATCGCGACCCCGACATGTCTCGGTCCACCAGCTTCTTCTGGTGGACCTCTCCTGTGGTGGGGCAGTTGCTCCCCCGCCCCACATCCTTCCGAGAGGCGCGCGCAGGACACGACGCGCCATCCTCCCTGGGCCCGTTACTGGTCGGGCGACGGGTTCCCCAACCCGCCGCCCGCAGGCCACTCACTAGGGTGGCCGGAGATCGTCACGAGTTTACCCATCAATCCCTAAAAGGAAGCTGGCCGTACCTATTCCAGGCGCGTTGTCAAACGATGCTCCTTTTTTTTATTAAACCATTTTTTTTAGTTCTTTTTGCAAAGTCATGTATAAGTAGCAAAAAAATTATCCCAAATGATTGACGGAAACGATCTCGATCTTTCCTGTTGCCCCTTGTCCATTTAAACCTACCTTAAAAACGATAATGTAACCTGCTTAATGATAACATCGATTTCGGTGTTCTACTTATTTTATTTTTTAACCGACTTCCAAAAAAGGAGGAGGTTCTCAATTCGACTGTTACCTATTTTTTTTTCTCTTTTTTTCGTATGTTCGTTCCGCGATATCTTTGCTAATTGTGAACCGATTTTAATGATTCTTTTTTGTTTGAAAGAGTAGGTATTCTTTCGAAGTGGTCCCATTTAAATTTGGTGAAGATTTGATGAAGAACTTCGGAGACAATAGACAATTTGAAGTCGGTTTTATTTTTGTTAAAAAGTTTTTTAAATCACATTTTTACCTAAACTTGACAGTATCAGTGTCAGTATTGAACTGCCTCGTTGGTCTAGTGGTGACAAGCGCGACTACTGTTCGTAAGGTCCTGGGTTCAATCTCCAGGTCGATCAGTGTTATTGGGTTTTTCCACGTGGAATTCCTCAGTAGCAGCCCGGAGTTATGATTTGTGCCCGGTTGATAGCTATAGGCTTGCCCCCTATTACCTACATGGGACTTAAAATTAACTGCGAAATGAGTGTTACTATACACCTCTGCCCTACCCTTTGGGGAATACAGGCGTGATGTTATGTTGTCAGTATAATTATCGTCATCAGCCGTGTTTACATTTTGGTCTTAATTTGGGATCACGGATCTCCTTTTTTTGAATTCGTAATTCATTCAGGGTTGCCGATGTTTTTTATTTCTTTTTATTAATTCTTGGCTTGTTAATAAAAATAAACGTTATTTGAAATTACATTTACTGTAAGTAAAACAGGTATCAGTCAGTCATACCTACTTTAAATTTCCCGCGGTCTAGTACCCCTTACCGATTAACCTTGTATAAAATATTCATTTATCGTAAATCAGGTGTATTTATTTCTTTTTTTTCTTCTTGCCCTTATCCCACATTAGGTGGGGTCGGCACAACATGTATTTCATAAATCCATGTTGTTAGAGGTTTTGGCTTATTGTTTTATGACAGGCAGCCTGCCTGACATCAACCCTCCTTGGGAATACTCAGGCGTATTTATTATTGCGTTTACATTTTATATTTTTACATTATAGTAATATACATATTATATACATACATATTATATACACATTATAGTTTTACATTTGTCCTTGTATTTTTTTACCTGAGTTTGGCAAGTTGTCAACATGCCATTGCAGTTTTACAAGGAAAAAATAGTACGGTCAGCAACGAAAGTTGCTTAACACTGTTATTTTTACATAGGTAACATCTAAATTGACCCAAAATTATTCGTTACACTGCTTTTCAGCATTTCATGTAATAGTCAAGAGTTTGTGTTATTTTATTGTTACATGTGTTCCGATTAATGTGTTCAATTATGATTTAAAAAACTGAAGTGTTAACATACCTACTGTTGCTGACTGTACCTATCTGTTTGGAATTCGCTGTGCGAATTGTTAACATAATTTTACCTCCTTTTAATGAATAATAGCAGATTCCATTTTTATTCGTCCAAGATCAGTTTTCAAGTTCATGATTACTTTTAATAAGGTATAATATTATGCCTACAAAATAATGCAAACATTCTAAAATTAAGGTATATATCTATCTAACAAGATTCAACGGGTGACTACAATTCATCATTCCCAGCTACAATCGGAGTTGACTACAAATGTAAAGTCATGGACGTGACTGGTGTTAAAGTCAAGCTTGGTATTTGGGATACAGCGGGACAGGAGCGATACAGAACATTGACATCAAATGTTTACAGAGAAGCTACGGTGCTATATTAGTTTACGACGTGTCAGAACCAAAGTCCCTAGTAAAACTGAATGAGTGGGTCGAGGAACTTCAAGTATACTCCATCAAGAAGAACAAAGTCTGCTTAGTTATTGGCAATAAGATTGACAAGCATATCATTTTGGGACCCAGTGCATAATACCAGCAAGCACATTGGCTCACCCGGGCGATGGCGCAACGAGTATTCTCAAGGAGGGTTGATGTCAGGCAGGTCATAAAACAATAAGCCAAAACCTCTAACAACATGGATTTATGAAATACATGTTACATGGATTTATGTAATACAGCATCATGGGCTCTTTTCAGGGTACCGTCTGAACTTTGGAACTGTCAGATTTTTTTAACAAAAAACACAAAAGAATTCTAGTTCTGCGTTTTTTTCGCAAGTTCAATAAATATATGCAACGCGGTTGAATTGCATTTGCGACGAAAATGTCGAAAGTTTTTACGGAAATTAGGCTTCATGTGGTACCTAAAGGTGATAAATGTTGCAAATGATCGTGTTGGGATCGAGTTAGAAATGGAATTACGGCAAGATTTCTGAATTAAATAATATTTATTGTAAAGAGAATAACTAAAACAAACAGAGTGACTAGAGACAATAGATACGTGCTCTATAAGGAGATCTTATAAGAATATCATGGACACAGAACTTAGCATTCAACCTATGAACCTATAAAATTTATTTCTCAACAGATCGATCATCGATTGGTAACCAGAACAGTAAAATATAAATTAATGAAGAACCAGATGAATAATAGGGGATTAATTGCTAGTAAGCAATAATTTTGTGATCAGATTTGGATTACAGAAGCAATAGAATTTCAGCATCGTTTATCTGCTTTTTTGGTCTAGTGGTGGCAAGCGCGACTGCTGATCGTGAAGTCCTGGGTTCGATCGCCAAGTCGGGCAAAGTGTTATTGGGTTTTCCATGTGGAATTCCTCAGTAGCGGCCTGGCAATAGGCTCGCCCCCTATTATATGGGACTTAAACATATCGGCGAAATGAGGGTGTTACTGTACACCTCTGCTCAACCCTTCTGGGAATACAGGCGTGATGTTATGTAGAATTTCAGGCTTAGTTTAATATACATTTGAACGAAAAAAGCCTTTGAAGCCTGATAGAAATTAGTACATTTATAACAACAAGCACTGACGAGGCTTCTAAGCTGTGTTTACGTAGGTATGCAATATCATTTGTGTAATATACTAGTCATAGCCTTCTTTTACTGTTCATTCAACATAAGTAAAACGTCATCACAGAGTCATAAACCTACTACATACAGTGGTTCATCGAGATTACGTGACAATTTTGAAGGCAGTTTGAGAAATGGCTTTCCCTCGATGGGAGACAGTGACGTCATAAAGGACTATTCTGCTCTAACTCTCCACGGAGTTCAGCTAGTTATGCTAATAGATGAAAAAAGTGTGAAATTTTAAAATGTAATTTACTGCATGATAATTATGCTACGTGAGTTTGTAATATCGTTTTCTCTGATTAACGTGAAGTCAAGTTTCATTTTTTGTGGGATCATTGAAATATATGCTACTACAATCTTCTTCTTCTTCCTGCCCTTATCCCACACTAGGTGGGGTCGGCACAACATGTATTTCATAAATCCATGTTGTTAGAGGTTTTGGCTTATTGTTTTATGACCGGCCGCCTGCCTGACATCGACCCCCCTTGGGAATACTCGTTGCGCCCGTCACGCGGTTGGCCCAATGTGCTTGCTGATATTATGCACTGGGTCCCAAAATGATATGCATGCCAATCTTATTATAAATATGCTACTACAATAGCGATCTAAAAAAAGAAAATCATATACTTTATGCAGATAATGGTGTCGATTCTGTAGCACACTTTGACAGTACTAAACTAGACTAAACGCAACTGTCACTTTCTTTTTCTATTGAAACAGAAAGAGACAAAAGCCAAAGGTTTAGTTTAGTCCTGTCAAAGTGCACAACAGAATCGACACCAATATCAGCTGATCGAATTCTAAGCAAGTGACGTTAACTGACGTTCGAACGGCCGAAAAAAATCTCTGGGTTGATGTATTTGAATTTCTGTCAAAAACCTACGTCAATTCATGGTTTAATAATTAATGTATAGCAGTGATGCCTAGTGGTGTGACGGTCGGACTGCCAAGTCATAGGTCTCGAGTTTGAATCCAAGGCACACACCTCTGACTTTTCGGATTCATGTGCGTATTATAATTATCACCTGCCTAAAACCGGTGAAGGAAAACATCGTGAGGAAACCGAATGCCTGAGAGATATGTCACGACGGCATATGAAGCCAAGTCAGAGACCCATGGGCGGCATAAACTCTGACATCAGGTTAGTAGAAAATCACACGAAAAGAAGAAGATAACATCAATCCGGAGATTTCGGAATGAGATCGTTTATTGATTTCAACCGTAAAACGTCACTACGGGTTTGGATTCGATGGTTCGACTTCCGTTTCTATAAATGTGGGTAACTTTCTTTTATTTTCAGACTTGTTTAAGCTGAATTTCGAGACTAGTCTTTGGTCTGCAGACTCAACTAAACTCTTAATATTGGAGAAAATATAGACCAGTTTTTTTTGTTAAAAAAACACTGAGTTGTTTATGTTTATATTGTTTTGTCCAAACAACAAAAAACGTGCATCGGTTATTGACAGTGGAACAAACCAACAAGGTATTTGAACTACTGAATTTATAAGTCCAATAAATAAGAGGATGTTACAAATAAAAAATAACTTGAATATTTTATTATGGGTGGCGATGTTACAAAAAAAGGAATGTTTTGTTATGGTTATGGGCATTTGTGGCACGGTTAATGTTAAAGGGACGCATTAAAGCATTTTAAAATTAAGGAAAATAACAACAAAAATGTTTAAAGTTCAAATAAACCACCCTATTCAGCTTGGCTTGAGACAAATTGTAAACAAAATTTGACTTCTCTTAATAAAAATAATATTCTGTAAAATATATCAAAACATTAATTTCTAACAAAAGGAAATTGTATGATCTTCTTGTGTAACAAAAATAAGTTATTGAAGTAAGTTTTGAATTTTTCATTGCCTATTTTCGTATTTCACCACAAAGGGACATGTTTATCTTTGTCTCAAACCACGTTGAATAAGGGATAGTTCTATCTAAGGCCTTTGGATAAGGTACAGAGTTATCTATACTAATATTATAAAGCTGAAGAGTTTGTTTGTTTGATCGCGCTAATCTCAGGAACTACTGGTTGGAAATGAAAAAGTATTTTTGTGTTGGATAGTCCATTTATCGAGGAAGGTTATAGGCTATATAAAATCACGCTACATCCAATAGGAGCGGAGCATAAATGAAAAATGTTGCAAAAACGGGAATAATGTCCACCCGTGCGATGCCGGGACGGGCCGCTAGTTGCATATTATATAAACGTCACCCGCTGCTTCGCCCGCGTGGATGTCGTTTATCGCATATTCCGCGTTTTTCGGGATACCTATGTCCTTCTCCGGGTTCCAGACTATCTCTGTATCAAGTTTCATTAATATCTGTTCAGTATTTTAGTCGGGATGAGGTAATAAACAGATGGATAGAGTAATGGACTACTGAATACAGAAACCATAACAGTTTTGAGCAAATAGGGTCAATGGAACAAGGCAACCTACTAGAGTCAAGTTTATGTTATAAATCTTTATTAGGGTTCCGTACCCAAAGGGTAAAACGGGACCCTATTACTAAGACTCCGCCGTCCGTCCGTCCGTTCGTCTGTCTGTCATCAGGCTGTATCTCATGAACCGTGGTAGTTAGACAGTTGAAATTTTCACAGATGATGTATTTCTGTTGCCGCTATAACAACAAATACTAAAAAATAGAATAAAATAAATATTTAAGGGGGCTCCCATACAATAAACGTGATTTTTTTGCTCGACATTGATAACGGCAACAGATAGATGCTTGAAATATTCACAGAACATTTAGTTATATATTCACTTTAAAAATAAATAAATAAATTAAAATAAAACAAATATTTAAGGGGGGCGCCCATACAACAAACGTGTTTTTTGCCGTTTTTATAGTACGGTACCCTTCGTGCGCCAGTCCGACTCGCACTTGCCGGTTTTTATTTTTTTTAAGAAAACATTGCCACTCACTGGGATTTCTCCTGTATCGTGGGTGCGTTTTACAGACACAAATCTTCACATGCACAAACGCCCAGACCCGATACAACTATTATTTAATTATTAATTTAGTAAGTATACTGTCCATTTATATCTTAAATTAAATCGTAAAGCAAAACTAATCTTAAAAGCCTTATAAAATATACAACGCTCATAATCTTCACAAATATGATACGCTTGTTGTTTCATTCATGTAATTTTCACGGTCGTCAATATTTTCATAGTTAATCTCACATAATGCAACGCTTGTCGAGACTGTTGTTCAACACACATTCGTTACGCGAGACGAATCGGAAAACGTGCGACAAAAAGCGACAACATTACCATGTACTTACATGCGGTATCGGCTTCCTGCTGTGGTCCAAATGCATCCCTCCAACTTCAACAACACCCGGCAATAGAGGACGAACACCAGTCATACTATGGAACGTATTCACCAACATCATGCTCACATTCTTCGCAATATCCTGCAAATCGGGAATTCTTTTCCCGAAACGCTTTTCAATAATCGCCTTTTCCTTCATCTGTATCGCGTATCGGTACCACAACTTATAATACGCATTCATCACAGTGTTCTCCAATCTTTGGAGAAAGGACATCTTCGAAGTGAATTCAGAGCTCACGATGGGCACGTAAGAAGGGTTATCGGTCAGCCCGATGCGGTCAGGGCACCACTGCATCAAGGAGCTTGATAACAACGAAACGAAAGGTGCTTTCAACCCGTAAACATGTGCAAGGCCGAGCATACAGTCACTGTTGAAATTCTCCACTAAAATAACATCGTAACTTCTCTTCATCGCTTCCGCTAAGGGAGGGAAATCTACGATTTTAGAGCACACGTTCAAAGCCAAGTCAGCTAGCGGTTGGAACTCGAAAATTTGTTTAATAACTTTTTCGATGCCCAAAGTGCTGAGAATCTTGCTCGGCCTATCAAAGTACGACAAGTCAATAGTTTCTAATCCTTGAGCAGCGATACCTTCCAGGCTTATTATGGTGTAATTCGCTGGTGGATCTTTGATAGGAAAGAACGAAACTACGGTAACATGGTGTCCTCTTTCGGCAAGCGTTTTGAGAAGCGGATCGAAAACCATTTGGTGGCTTTTCCCGGTGTGGGGGAAGAGGCCGAGAATACGCGCGGATTGTACATTATTGACGGCGAAGATCGCGAGTAATATAGCGAGAGTCCGCATCGTGGAGATGCACGCTTCGCCGCGGTTAGAAGTGTACTGTTGATACGACACGCAAACGCCCCTCGAGCCGCAGCGTGTTATTTTCAGAGCTTCTGTGTTCTGTTTCGCATTAGTGATAGCGGTAAAAGGGCAAGGTGAACGCTATTCTGGTTCAAAGGGTGATATCATTTTTGGCACATGAATATTATTGAAGGTTTTTTTTTTTTGGTTCAGTTCAGTTGGGTCGTTGACAGTTTAGATTTCTGTTTTTTAATGGAGTCAAGATGACTAGGTACTGACATTTTTTAAATTTAAATAATATTTAAGATATTCAGTTCCAAATTTTTTGAATTTTGTTTTCGCGATGTTATATTTAGATATCTATTGGTATGCTTAACTAATGATTGTGATTTATTTAAGAAAAACATTCAACTTCGTGCACTTAAATAAGGCGCTTTGCAATCTAATCTAATTTAAAATTCAAATGTTTATCACAATAATTATGTAGTCCATCTACTTGAAAATAGAACACTCCATATCTATTGTTTAAAGTATAAGTAAACTACTCTTGATAATTATAAAATTATCAGGAAATACATTAATTGGAAGCGTGAAAGACGAGTGACACTTTAATTACGTCACGCAGATACCTAATATAATGCTCATTGTAATTACGAACTACACTGGCCTGCAAAAATAAGTATCACACTTTATAAGTAAATATCATTAAAAGTGTAGTACTTATTTTTGCAGGCCAGTATAGATGACTTGCCAATACAGTTAAATACAATACCTAATTCATTATTTTATTTTATTATTTTATAATATAACCCAATGTTGTACACGATAACAAACTTCGTCGGCCTTATTTCAAAATCTCTATTCGCAATTCATAACTACATACATATCGTCGGTCGGCAGTGAAAACCACGTATGTACAAAATACACATTTTTAAAAGAGATGATAGAAATAACTGTCTCCTGCAAAAAATGGCCTATCAAATGTTAATACAAGTTTGTCATCGTACGTTATAGATAGCTTAGAAGTATTTGAATTGAAAGTTTGTTGAACTAGTACGTGTATGACGAGTTTATCAATCTAAAGAACAAATAAAACGCTTTTGAAGAAAATTTTATTTACGAAGTTTTCTCTGCCGAGCGTCGATATACTCACACCTGTAATCCCTAAAGAGGTAAGCAGACGTGTTCTGTTATTATAGTAGGCTTAGCACGATTAATGTGAATGAATTTTGAATTGGAAATACCTATTCGTTTCGCAACTATTTAATTAAATTAAAAACTTTATTCAAATTCTTTGTATGATACAAATTGTGTATGTCGCAAACATAATAAACGAAAATAGTAGTATTTTATGGTTTAAGACATTTATATTCTAAAAGATTACACAATCACTTACAGAGAAAATACAATATTTATAATTTAAAAATACATTGAGACGATTGGCGTAGTAGGTTAGTATGATAAATCACATTTAAAAGCAGTAGACTACACCAGTAAAAGTTTTATTTTATTTTTTACTAGCGGCCCGTCCCGGCTTCGCATGGGTGGACATTTTCCCCGTTTTTGCAACATTTTTCATTTATGCTCCGCTCCTATTGGTTGTAGCTTGATGTTATATAGCCTATAACCTTCCTTGATAAATGGACTATCCAACACAAAAAATATTTTTCAATTCCAACCAGTAGTTCCTGAGATTAGCGCATTCAAACAAACAAAAAAACTCTTCAGCTTTATAATATTAGTATAGAAAGTATAGATTATGTCATTTTCGAATCAAAATTCGCTTACATTAGCGATATGTTAAACGTTTGTGCTAGGCCTATACAACCAATCAAAATGGCAAGCGAAATAGAATGCCCTAAGAATGTTAGTATAGTTTGCCACTAGTGGGTCAATGACCGCTCCAATTTTCATTACAACAAAATAAACTGGATCTTGCAATTTTTTTTTGCCAAGCCGTAGGATTTTACTCTCTCCCTTACCTTGTACAAAGAATTTTACAGTTAAAACCGAGTCAAACTGTGTAGACGAAAGAGTTCATAGTGAGGTTATTGAACTTAAGTTTTATGGCCGATTCGATCGATAAAAAATTATCATTTGCATGAATCAACGAAATAGGCCGAAATAGTAGTGTCATTCATATTAAAAATAGAAGTGCATTTTATTGAATTGTTAATACAATTAGATTGTGTGTATGTGTGTGTTTATACAAGGTTAGTCGGAAAGGGGGTACTAAGCCGCGGGCCACTTAAAGTATCACTGATGACTATTTTAAAGCAAGTGTTACAATTGCAAAATTCGATAGTTTTTATTTGCATGCAAAAAGATTTTTATTTTAGATTTAAAAAAAAATACATACCTGCTTTAGTTATGAATTCAGAAAATTAAGTTTCTAATCCGTGACCCCAACTATGACCTAAATAGTAAACACAGCTGATCATAGCTATGGACAGATAGATTTTAGCATATTTTTTACAAAATCTTTGAAAAGCCATTTCTCTTAAACTATCGAGTTTTGGGAAAAGTTGTAGAACAAACGTTATCCATTATTATAGGTACTTTAACACCCTTTTGGATTAGTACCCCCTTAACGACTAACCTTGTAAAATAAAAAGTAATTTATTGTAAACAAGTTTGATTATCTTGCGTTTAAATTCTACACGTGGCTTTAAGATATGTAACGTGCATTTTTTGCTATTATTTATTATGTAAGTAATAATGTTAGCTCTCTAGTTTACCACCTCATAAAATTAAACGTAGTTTTTAAACATGTGATTGTTTACGTAAGTACAATACGGCCGATGTATCTTGGCGAGTCTGAAGTGAGCGCCAAATGGCTGCGCAGCCAATAATAACTGGTTTATTCATGATTTGTGGTATTATTGGCTGCGCAGCCATTTGTCGCTCTCTTCAGACTCGCCAAGATACATCGGCCGTATTGTACTTATTTATAATTATATTGCTCCCAACACTTTGCAGTAAAAATAAAAAGAATTTCCGTAGATCATTGTTTTATCGAAATCTTCATTATTTTTGTTATTACAAATGATTGTTTGCAAAACGATTTATTTATCAGTAAAAAATATAATTTATTATGTCAGTAGCACAGATGATAGGCTGTGACGTCTTTGGTATCTTCTAAATCAGCGATACACAGACTTATTATCACTCGAGCAGACTATGAGCTAAAAGCGGGTCACAACAATTAAAAACAACTAAAATAGGTAGTTAAAATAAAATTTACTGAAAAATAAACCGTAGTACCTATGGGCAGTAAAAAAAATATTAAATTAATTTATTCAGAGATCTTAAGCTGGTCCGTAATGTTAAAAATATTGCAGTATTTTCATACAAATGCATAAAAGAGTTTAATTCGCTTGCAGGTCGCATGTATATTGACGAAGGGGTGCATCCCTGTTCTAATTTTTTTTTAAATTAGACCTTCCAAACATATCGCCTTCCCCGGAGAATATAATGACATTCGCAAAAACACAACATTTCACAACAAAATAAAAACCGATTTTTGACGACTGCTTGCCAGTTACTAAACATAAGTAGAAACAAAAAAGCTCAAAAGATTCATAAGTCGGGTTTTTGCGAATGCCATTATATATATTCTCCGGGGACGGCGATAACATCCGGTTCGAAAAAAGTTAGTTTTTATTTTTTGGGCACAGACCCTCTTGGCTTTACTTGCATTATGAATCGAAACAGTAGCACAGCCAAAAGTGCCGAGCGGTTTACGATAGCTTTATAAAACCGAAAACATACCTAACCTACATTCATGAATAACTGATCGATAGCTAGAACCATTAACGTTCGGCCTAGACCAAGAACGCAGTAAGGGCCGTGACTCACGACCTAGACCAAGAAAATACGAGTGATATCGACTAACTAGGATAAAGTTAATCAATTTAGTTCGCACAAAGCAGGAAATCACATTTTCTTTAGATAATTTTGTAAGTGGTAAGCGCTTTGAATATGAATTCACTTTTGAATTCTACTAGGAAGCTAATAACACAACATGATATAACGTTGGATAGACGTGCTGTCGACTGCCTAGTTGGTCTAGTGGCCGCAAGCCCGAGTGTTCATCGTGAGGTCCTGGGTTCGATCCACAGGTCGGGCAAAGTATTATTAGGTTTTTCCGTGCGGAATTCTTCAGTAGCAGCCCGGAGTTTAGATTTGTGCCCGGTTAATGGCTATAGACTCGCCCTCTATTACATGGGACTTAAACATAACTGGCGAAACGTGGGTGTACTAAAAACACCTCTGCCTAACCCTTCGGGGAATACAAGGCGTGATGTTATGTTATTCTAAACGCTCTTTACAATATGCTAAAGGAGAATGGGCCTTTTGGTCTACCCCTGCTCTAGCAATGAGTGATATATCAATAGAAATGTTATTTTAAGTAGTACATTTGTTTGTATTACAGCTACTGTCAATTATTAGTATTTATCGAGTTATAGCTCATTAAATGTAACCACTTAAAAACTGCGATACCAAAGATCTTAACACCCATTCATATAAAAGAATCACAAAAAGTTGGCTCCTCTCCCTGTCATCTAATGAAACCGAAGAATTAGTGAGTTAACACCAAAATCTACAAGCAAGTCATTCACACAGTCATTCAGTTCCTTCACACAAAAACCCACACCAACAACTCACCACCACACTGACACTAACACTCACACACCCATACACTAACTCTCACACACTCACACACACACATACACACACACACTACAACATTACTTAGAAATATTTTTTGTTCAATTTATTTTTATTTTTATTAATCGTTCCCTACCCTATTTAAGTTAACGCAACTCAGGCCCCCAAGATACAGGCGATGCCTAGTTTGGGGACCACCATTTAAATACCAATGTTAACTATTCTAGTTACAGTAAGCATACTATATTATTATTTTTGAAATTTATATTGTAACAATGGACCAATAAATTATTCTTATTCTTATTCTTACTATGTTAACGCTAAAATATTCCTAGTTATTATCTTTTTTACAAGTTTTGCCATAGGATCTTTGCCATAATAATTATTAAAGATACCTACCTAAGTAACACATGTAACATTGACGTCTGAATTTCCCGAAGGGGTTGGCAGAGGTGTATAATGCACCCACGTTTCGCCAGTTATGTTTGTTCTTTTTCTTCACACATTATTTGCAAATAATATGATAAGAACGTAGTTACTAACGTAGAGTACTTTAGTATATGTAACAAAAAAAGAAGAAATTGTGATAGTATGGATATAAACGATTTTTCACTTTAAAGGTATTATAATTCCGAAAATACTGATAATTGACTTTAGCTGTGTAGGTACCAAATGTTTCGCTTAAGAAGACCTTTCTTATGACATATCACTCATTGCTAGAGGAGGAGAAGACCAACTTCTAAACATTTCGCCCATTCTCCTTTAGTGCACAGTATAGTCAAATATTCACACGCTACTCAGTTTTAAGTCGCTGTAAGTCTCGGTCTGTCACTGCCACTTTTAAAAACGTTTATTTTTAATCTTGGCCCCAAAGTAGAATTTCTCCTGTATCGGTGGGTGCGTTTACGGACACAAATCTTCACACGCACAAACGCTCAGACCCGGAACAACTATCTGTAGGCCATACAAATATTTGTTCCGTTTGGGAATCGAACCCAGGTTCCTTATCGCAGAAACCAATCGCTCAGCCACTGCACCAAACGTGTCGTCAATATATTATTATGTAGGTCGCGAGAATATCACAGAATATTAAAAGTGTTTTTTTTTTTTATGTAATACTAGCGACCCGCCCCGGCTTCGCACGGGTGCAATGTAGATACTAATGTAGGGCATATAAACCTTCCTTTTGAATCACTCTATCTATTGCTGAAAACTGCATTAAAATCCGTTGCGTAGTTTAAAAGATCTAAGGGAACGTACCCATACCACGTGACCCATTTTATACTATTTTTTACCCCCTCCCCCCATCGGTGACCACCCATAGTATATGCCAATACACCCTCCACCCTCTCTAGTTTTCACGTAGTAATATATAAATATGGTTTTAAACCATTTTTTGCAAACAGAAAGTTAAAAAAAAAATTGACTCATATGTGCTACAGTGTTGCCGCCGGTGGGTTCAAAAAGCGCTAAACTCTGCGCGCCATATTTGAATATAGCTCGAAAAACTCGAGATTTCCCTAGAGGATATTGACTAAGTGACGAAAACCTAAGACATCCCCCTGCCCCTGTGACCAAGCGTGGTATTTTGAAGACCCCCCTCCCCCCCTGAACTGGTCACGTAGTATGGGTACGTTCCCTAAGCGTACAGACAGCGGGAGCAACTTTGTTTTATACTATGTAAAGATTTTGGGAAACAAGCCGACGGCAACGGCCCATGTTGACCTAGCACGAACATATTTTGATATATATAGTATCGCAATCGTATCGCTAATTTAAGTGAATTTTGAATTGAAAATACCAGTGTCCTTGGTGTGGACCAAGATACAACATTTTTGTTTATTTTTTTGCGACAAACACAGTTTGTATCATACATAGATAAGAATAAAGTTATCAATGTAATTAAATAGTACGTGCGGAACGCATGTTTGCAATTTAAAATTCACTTACATTAAGCGTCAGAACAATCGTGTTAGACCTACTGATGGAAAGCGAGTTACCATTGCCGCCTATACTGGGTGTAAAAATAGCCTTAACGAAGCCGAAGTCTACGCATACTGTACATAAAACTAAGTAACATACAGCAAAAATAATTGCAGGGAAACGACTTTTGTTTTTGGTATTAAAAACAGCTTTTAATTGTAGCGCGCAATGTAAGCGCGCGTGCAGCAGACTGTGCCTACATTTCGAAAATGTTGATAATGGTTGTATAGAAAAATGTTTAGTAATAACATTTAAACTTAGTTTTCGTGAAAAACGTTAAGAAATATGATGAGTTAGACCTTCAATATCTCCGCAACCAGTTGGTTCCCAAATATGGCCTTTACGTTTGCTAACTAATTTGCTAAATAATGAGATATTAATTCATACAGAAACGGTTTTAATCGCAGAATTATTGTGATATCTGGTATAATACTTAACTAACAATTTTTCTTCTTTTTCTGTCACAAATTAGAATATAGAATGTAGAATTCAAACATGGAACCTGTCTGATTCCATTTTTTTATTCTACCAAGAGGCTAATACTACTAACTTTTTTTTTAATCTCATACGAGCCGCAGCTCAGCCATGTCTGTTTGAACTTTTTTCTTATACTTCAGAGTTACCGGTTAAACGGCCGTGATTTAACTGCAGTTCGATAGTGATTTTAAACAATTTTGTTAGTTGAATTGGATTCCTGGACATTTAAACCTAAAAGTCCGTAACAATGAATCATCTGATTGTAAAATAAAACCTATGCTGTAATTGCTTAGGGATGTTATTCACGGTTTAACCCATGTGTGTTTTTCGGGAAGACCCATTAAACAGTTTGTATAAATATTACTCACAAATGTTATTATAATCAAAATATGCTTTAGGTAATTATTCAGTCAACCATTCGGAAAATAGAACTTTTAAAAGAACACATAACATCACGCCTGTATTTCCCGAAGGGTTGGGCAGAGGTTTGTGCACCGAGCCTATATGTATAGGGGCCGAGCTTATTGCCATCAACTGGGCATAAATCCATACTCCGGGCTGCTGCTGAGGAATTCCACACGGGAAAACCGAATAACACTTTGTTCGACCTGGGGATCGAGCCCTCACGATCAACAGTGAAAGACATATGTGGAACTGGTGGATTGCAAAATACGTCTAACTAATGGTATCCAGTGATTCCCCAGTTTCGTCACTTGACAACTGCAACCAACACTTCGCCTCTGTAGGTGAGAAACATGCTGCTCAGATCCTTAACAAACTATCAACTACACAAGATTCTCAAATACAATCATACAGAGCCTAGAACTCCAATTCACACTCTTTTTACATACATCCGACCGACGAACAAGAAGCGTTTAATACAATACACAGTCTAAATAAAAATAGCGCTCCAGGGCCCGACCTTGTAACAGTTCCACTACTTATAAAATGTCTAGATAGCATAGTTACACCTCTGACACACATATTCAACTTAAGTTTAGAATCAGGCGTTTTTCTGGACTCTTGGAAAATTGCTGCAGTATCCCCTATCTATAAAAGTGGTCCCAAAGACAAGCCAATTGCATTGCTGAGCATATTTCTAAAATTTTAGAGAAAATAGTAAATAAGGGATTGGTTAACTTCTTGACAAAAATAACGTTGTGTCTGACAGGCAATTAGGTTTCCGACGAGGAAGGTCGACTGAAGACGCGGTGTCGCTTTTGACAAATAAGGTCTCCGGTTCTATAGAAAATGGGGAATGCTGTCTTGATGTTTTCCTTGATTTGGTATAAGCATTCGATACCGTTTCAGTGGGGCATCTTTTGAAAAAACTAGAGGTTGCAGGCATTAGGGGAGTCCCATTGCAATGGTTCGACAGCTATTTGACAACGCGTTATCAATATATTAAAATAGGTAGCGGGCTACTCTCAATCACTTTTGGTGTTCCGCAAGGCAGCACACTCGGTCCGATATTGTTCACATTGTACATAAACGACGTAGTAAATCTCCCTCTAGGTAACGCTGAAGTCATCGCCTACGCTGATGATACAGTCATACATTTCCACGACAAGTCATGGGGACGGGTGTACCACTTAGCAGAGCAAGGACTTGCTCAGATAGCGCAGTCCCTTGACTCCAATCTACTGACATTAACTGTCAGTAAAACTAAATATATTGCTTTCTCCAAACAAGCTCTTCCAGTCCCTCACATTGTCTTTAAAAATACACAAATGCTCACAGTATCGCAATATTATCCCCTATACCACCTGTAAATATCTCCGAATAGTAGTGGATAATAATATGACGTACAAAGCCCATATCTCTGCGCTATCAACCAGAGTGCGCAAGTTAATTCATATTATGAAAAAACTCAGAGACTGCTGCCCGGTGGACATCTTGCAGAAAGTTTATCTTGGACTTTGTCAATCAATTATACAGTACTGTATTTGCATTTGGGGCAGTGCTGGAAAAAGTATTTTTATAGAGCTTGTACATAAAATTGCGATGCGACGTCGCATCGTAAAAATCTGCGAGCTCGTGCGACGCATCGTAAGAACTTGCGAATTGATTCGCGTAAATGATTTGTCCTATATATTCTTATCAGTAACAGCAGTGCGCAAATCTTTTTACGTAAATTTATTCTACCTAGTATAAAATACGTTCAATACGGTTGACGATCGTCGAGGAGTTGGTCACCCGAATCTTGGAAGGAAGACAGACCCCTTGCCGCACGAAATCGCATCGCAGCAATTTGCGTCGCAGTTTTCTGCGTTGCGAATTCGCATCGCGTCGATTCGCAGTTTTGTGTACAAGCCCATAAATCTGGAGAGGGCCCAACGTGCAATAATTAAGGTCGCCCTGGAAAAACCTTATAGGTTCCCTATAGATCTTATTTACGAGGAATTTAAGGTTCTCAGGGTTCGACAACTTTTTATACTCAAAGCAACGCTGAAAACACACGCTATTCTTAAAAAACGGCGTGATAATCTCGAAATAATAAGCAAACGTGTGTTTAGAGTGCCTCTACCAGACGCTAAATCTGAATTAGCAAGACGTTGTACCACCTTTTCCCATCCCAACACATACAATAAAGTTTATAAAACCTGCGATCTAAGGGACTGCTCAATCACCACCTGCAAAAAAACTATTTCTCTACTAAAATTATCTTATGACGACACCGAAGCCCTGTTATAGTACGCACTACTCTAACCCCCCCGTTTACATCTAAAAACAAGTTGTAAACATAATTTGTGTAAAGGTTTTTTTAAAAGAAATTACTTAGTCTTAACACTTAATGATCATGTGTAAAATATTTCAACAAGTGTTTTAAAGATCTACACGCTTGTTTGCTACTTAAAGTATGTATATTTGTAATTATTTTTTCGAAAAAAAATCTGATACATGTAGAATACATGTTTTATACCTAGAAGTAAAAGAGAGGTTACACACATACAATCACTCATTAAACACTGACACACACCACACTCACACATACCCATACAAAGCTCACCTTCTTTGGTTAGAATTTAATATAATTTCTGTCTACCTTTTAATTTAATTACTGTGATTGATTGTGACATCTTTTTGTATAAACCTAACTCCTGAGCTACAAGATACAAGCTATAGTATGATAGATAGTTTGTAGCCCAATAGTAAACATGTGTCAATGCTGTTACTTTTGACTAATAAACATTTATTATTATTATTATTAAACAGTCGCGCTTGTCACCATTAGACCAACGAGGCAGTTGAAAAAATAAATTATTATTATTTACTAGGCAAGAGGCTAGAAATCTACACGTAAGTCATTATAATAAACTAAACTTTCACTGACATTAGTCATTGAAAGGAAAATCCACGGACATTTTATAATTTTCTCTCATAAAACATAGAAATCTATGCAGTAAGTACAGCTTTTGAGAATAGCAGTCAAAGAGAACATTTTAACAATAGCGATTGGCATGTACACTCGGGAGCAATGAATGAATGAATCTGGGTCGTCAACATGAACAAAACAATGTTAAACAATGTTTTCCGAGATATCAAGGTTTATGTTGGTGACCCGGATTCATTGCTCCCGAGTGTAGTAAGAGCTCAAAGTTATTAGTAAAAGATTTCATCCTTAGTATAGCCGGTGCGTAACTTGACGAGAGTAGAGAAGAGACTTCTTCTCCTTTCTTTCTTTCTCCTAAACAGATATGTTTAAAAATAAATTATGGCAATAGCCATAGAATAAGTAATGACAAGCAATAGAAGTGATAATTTTTTTGTTGCACTAAGTGTACATGCGCGAACTTACTCCCACTACGCCAAACCCTTGCCAAGTTACGTGCCGGCGAATATGGATACGCTTATGCAGAAAATATTGCATGATAAGAAAGTGTACTTACATGTGGAATAGATTTGCTGCTACTACTCGGTATATGCATCCCTCCAACTTCAACAACACCCGGTAAAAGAGGCCGAACTCCATTCAAACTGTGGAACGTATTCACCAGCGTCATGCTCACATTCTTCGCAAGGATGTCTAAATCTGGTATCCTCGTTTTGAAACGCTTCTCAATAATCGCTCGCTCTTTCACCTGAATTGTAAACCTGAACCACAGCTTGAAATACAGATTCATAGCTACGTTTTCCAGTCTTTGGAAAAATGACATTCTTGAACTGGATTCTGAAGTTATTGTTGGCACATATGAAGGGTTGTCCGTCAAACCGATACGGCTGGAGGACCACTGCAGCATTGGACAGGACATCAAAGAAATTACAGGTGCTTTTATTCCATAGACATGAAGCAGACCTAACACACAGTCACTGTTAAAGTTTTCCACTAAGACAACATCGTAATCGTTCTTCAGTACATCAGCCAAAGGTGGAAATCGGACGAGTCCAGAGCATATATTCAGAGCCAGGTCAGTTAACGGTTGGAAGGCGAGTATCTGCGTCATGAACATCTTCAAACCCAAGCTGTTGATTATCTTATTAGACTTCTCAAAGACTTGTAGATTGATCGCTTCTTTTCGCAATTCAGCTATACCTCGAAGGCTTACGTCAGTGAAGTTTGCTGGTGGATTCTTCTGAGGGTAGAAGGAAACTACGGTCACTTGGTGTCCCCTCTTAGCTAAATCTTTTAGCAGTGGTTCGAACGCAATGTAGTGACTTTTTCCGACATGCGGGAATAACCCCAGAATATTCGCGGATTGCACGTTATGTATCGCGAAAACAACAAATAATATTCCAGGTAAATGCATTTTGCGGGACTACTGTTTTGCACTATGTTTCAAAGGAAACTGTCCGGTGTTTTGATACGGAGCGGTTTCAAATACTAGTAATTATATGGTCAATTTATTGGTTCAGCTGTTATAAACTGTAGGTACACGAGATATTTTTTTGTTTCTGATAAAAAAATATTTTTTGTTGTCACTGTACGACGCGACGTGTTAAAAAGTGACGTTTTTGCACACTTTACTAAAGGAATAAATTTAAAAAAATATTGCCCATTGCGTGCCGCAGTAGAACGATTACTTACGAATTTTTTTGGGATCCCCGCTTTTATAACTCTGATATCAGTATTTTAATACGTTAATAATAAGTCATGTATTTCAAATAGTCATTTATTTCAGATAAGAATCCAAATTGTGTTAGTAACAATTTGTTTACTTACTAGTGTTACTAGAATGATGGTACCTATTTAAGAAATGGAAATTATAAATCTTTATACTTATAAAAGGAGAAGCTGACTGACTGACTGATCTATCAACGCACAGCCTAAACGGCTGGGGTTAGAAACTTGAAATTTTAACAGTAGGTTCATTTTGTGACGTAAGCATCCACTAAGAAGGGATTTCTCGAAATTCAACCCCTAAGGGGGTGAAAAAAAATCACGCAAGCGAAGCTGCGGGCAAAAGCTAGTTGCTAATATTTTACCATAACAGGATTATCTTTAAATATAATGTGAAATAATAGTACGGTGATTTTAAATTTAAATATTTGTGGTTCTGACTGTACCTTAGTCTAAAGCTAGAATGTTACATAATGTTTTACATAATAATTATGGATGTACGGAATGAGATGCGTAATCATGTAACGGTTAGATTAGTCTCATTCCGTTAATTATTATCATCAAGTATTGAACTTTGGTACCTACAATGCATTGAGGTCTTGCGTGATTGAAGCCGATAGTCCTTAATAATGGGATAATATACAAGGTTCGTCGGAAAGGGGGTACTAAGCCGAAAGGGTGTTAAAGTACCTATAATAAGGGATAACTTTTGTTCTACAACTTTCCCCAAAACTCGATAGTTTAAGAGAAATAGCTTTTCAAAGATTTCGTAAAAAATATGCTAAAATCTATCTATCCATAGCTATGATAACAGCTATGGATAGATAGATTTTAGCTGTGTTATTTAGGTTATATTTGGGGTCACGGATTAGAAACTTAATTTTCTGAATTCGTAACTAAAGCAGTTATGTTTTTTTTTAAAACTAAAATAAAAATCTTTTTGCATGCAAATAAAAATTATCGAATTATGAAATTTTAACACTTGCTTTAAAATAGTCATCAGTAATACTTTAAGTGACCCGCGGCTTAGTACCCCCTTTCCGACTAACCTTGTATAAATGAACTTTAAAAATACTACTGAACTGCTTCGTAGGTCTAGTGGTGGCAAGCGCGACTGCTGATCGTGAAGTCCTGAGTTCGAACCCCATATCGGGCAAAGTGTTATTGGGTGTTTTCGTGTGGAATTCCTCAGTAGCAGCCTGGAGTTTGGATTTGTGCCCGGTTAATGGCAATAGGTTCGGCCCCTATTACATGGGACTTGAATATGACGGCGAAATAAGTGTGTTACTATACCCAACCCTTCGGGGAATAGAGGCGTGATGTTAGGTATGTTATTTTAATACTTCAAGTTTAAAACTAATTGTTTGCACTATAATAATTTTAGTGCTTCTAACTTCAAAGGTCCCCCGCAATACGAAATAAAATGACAAACAGATAGCTGAAATGCAGGTTAGGTTAGGTTAGAACTGTGACCACTTATCGCACGCGCCTAGCGAGCGAATCGAGCGGTGCCGCGGTAGCGGTTGGCGAGTGACAGAACTGGTCAGAAACGATTTGCCGATCACTTTCTACCATTCCTTTAATGGGTGCACTCAGAAACAAGTGTTTTTTTATTGATTACTAGCTTTTGGCCGCAGCTTCGCTTGCGTGATTTCGAGAAATCCTTTCTTAGTGGATGTTTACGTCACAAAATGAACCTACTGTCAAAATTTCAAGTTTTTAACCCCAGCCGTTCAGGCTGTGTGTTGATAGATCAGTCAGTCAGTCAGCTTCTCCTTTTATAAGTATAGAAGATAGATGTCCTCACGGCTCCGCCCGTAGCCTATGTTACTCAGTGATAATGTAGCTTTCTAACGGCGAAAGAATTTTTGAAATTGGTCCAGTATTTTTTAAGTTTATTCGTTACATACAAAAATACAAATCTTTCCTCTTTATAATATTAGTATAGATATAGACTAGCGGTCCGTCCCGGCTTCGCACGGACATTTTTCCCGTATTTGCAACATTTTTAATTTATGCTCCGCTCCTATTGGTCGTAGCGTGATGTTAATAGCTTATAACCTTCCTCGATAAATGGACTATCCACCACAAAAATAATTTTTCAATTCCAACCAGTAGTTCCTGAGATTAGCGCTTTCAAACAAACAAATGAACTCTTCAGATTTTGTAATATAGGTAGATAGTGCGGATCATTATTTTTACAGTTAGAAGTATTTAATTAAAAATATTGTGTATTAAGAATAACAATAGTCAAGAATTAGGCACTATGTACCAAGTAGACACATAAGTAAATTTATAAATATACTTTCATATAATTAGAGCCCTCAAATATGGCAACACCTGGAAAAGGTTGCTAAGCTGTACCTACTCTATATAATAAGATCTGTATTATTTTACCTTAGTGTGCAAATAAATATTTTGAGTTTGAGTTTGAATTAAAATGCAACTATTATTTTCTTTTAGAAAGCACTATTTTTGAAGTGTTCCTTAAACATTTGATGTTGTTATTTTCATTAATTTTAAAATGCTTTTAAATACATCCCCTTAATAATTCCATGATTGAGGCACTGGTGTTGATTCTGTAGCACATTTTGACAGTACTAGACTAAACGCAACTGTCACTTTCATTTTCTATTGAAACAGAAAGAGGCAAACACGCTTAGTTTAATTTAGTTCTGTCAAACTGCGCAACAGAATCGACACTATTGCCTGTGTTCGAATCTCAGACTCAACCGTCAAGATGACAATCGCTAAGGTTCTATTCTTCGCCATCGACCGATCACGTGATCTGAATGTCATTTCCATGTCCTACTGGTGTATTTCGTGCACAGCAATGGATTCATGTGCTCACTTACGTAAACAATTGTGGTTTTACGACGAAAAGTAAAACAATTTGGTCCTCAAATGCCATCGTAAAAGTTTCAATTAGAAACTATTACGAATCTTTACATAGTATAAAACAAAGTCGCTCCCTCTGTCTGTACCTATGTATGCTTCGATCTTTAAAACTACGCAACCGATTTTGATGCGGTTTTTTTAATAGATAGAGTGATCCAAGAGGAAGGTTTATATGCGTCACACTAGTATCTACATTGCACCCATGCGAAGCCGGGGCGGGTCGCTAGTAGTTATTAAGATGAAGTATTTGATTACTCAATCCTACGAATACTCATTCATACGATCGCACCACATGTTAGTTGCGACCGGTTGCCAATAAGGGACTAGATACATTTATCAGCGTCAAATGGAAATAGCCATTTTGTAGGAAGATGCGTACGTATGCTTTCGCCCTTTCGCATCGCACTGAGGTAATGTGCGTACGTACAAGTGTAAATTATAGTTCCATACGGGAAGACCGAATACACGTCATTGGAGATGCGTAAGCACGCTCTAGGTCAGGGATGGCGAACCAATGGCACGCGTGACATTAATGGCACGCGTGACATTAATGGCACGCGACACAATATTTTGGGCACGTCACTGATATCAAAGTTCATTATGCACTACGAAAAAAAGTGTGAAGTAGTCTTCGATCAAGAATTGATGGAAGGAAGTAGTTATTATATGAGCCAATAATCCCCAATAATCACAAAGTCAAAACTATTTGATGGCACGTCTATGACCTCATTCAACATTTCTTTACAAAAAAAATAAAAACATTTTTTACAAAAAATTTTAAGCGGCTTCAAAAAAGAATAAAATAATTACCATATAAAATTAACAGTTTCAGAAGTCGGTGCTGATCCACGCTGAACCAAATTGAAGGCACCGACTTCTGAAACTGTTAATTTTATATGGTATTTATTTTATTCTTTTTTGAAGTCGGTTTAAATTTTTTGTAAAATATGTTTTTATTTTTTCATTTTAGTGGCCTTAATTAAAACTTGGTTGGACCTACTAAGGACGCTGCTCGTAACATAATCACATCATCACAATATGCGTACTGTTCGTCATTGAGGAGTTCCATTGTCTATCTCCGAAGTTCTTCATCAGATCTTCACCAAATTTAAATGGGACCAACTTCGAAGTATACCCTATCTATTAAAAAAAAGAATCATCAAAATCGGTTCACAATTGGCGAAAATATCGATGAACATAAACAAAAAAAATAAATACATACCGACGAACATAGTAACCTCCTCCTTTTTGGAAGTCGGTTAAAAATGGCACGTTGATACGTAAAGGTTCGCCATCCCTACTCTAGGTGTTCACACGCTACACCGACTCGACGCCAATCTAACACCGTTCTAACACCAACTTTCAATTTCGCATCAACAAGTCGTCGACTAGGCGATCAACCCGTCAGTCACCAGTGGACAGCTTCGAGTTAATGAGTGGGCAATGCGGCGTCAAGAAGTGGGCAACGCGTCGTCAACTACCTCGGCGTCAACTATCAGATTAGATCTGCCAGTGGTTTTTTGAATTTCATCCAGAGCAGGCGTATTTTGAGCGCGGACGGGTGTGCCGGGATCGGGTTGCCCGCTAGTTGTGAGCGCGGTTTCGACGCGTGACTGACTCGTCGGCAACGCGTGGACAACGAGTGGCAAACGGGTTGGAGATAGTCATAGGTGAGCAAAGCGTGCACCACGCGCCGCGAACTTCTTTCAATTTAATGTTGAAAAATCCACTGTAAGGAACACGATACAGAGCTTACATTTCAATGCCTTAATGTGAGTTGAGTTGGAGTCGAGTCGGTGTAATGTGCGAACACCTAATATGACATCACGCCTTGTATTCCCTGTAGGGTTAGACAGAGATGTTTTAGTAACACCCTCGTTTCGCCAGTTATGATTTTGCGTCCCATGTAATAGGGGGCGAGCCTATTGCCATTAACCGGGCACGAATCCAGACTCCGGGCTGCTACTGAGAAATTCCTAATGGAAAAGCCCAATATCACTTTGCCTGACCTGGGGATCGAACCTAGGACCCTATGGTCAGCAGTCACGCTTCCGACCATTAGACCAACAAGGCGAACACCTATACGCATGGTATACATGCCTCCGCAGCTGAAAGCATAGATACGACTAAGTACGAGTACCTATGTCTAAACTAAACCCGACCAGCTTTTTGCAAATTGTATCTGATTGATGTGATTAGACCTACAGTATAGGCGTCGCGTCGTGATGCGAAGTTCTAAGAACGATCTAGAAATGCAATAATTTAATGATCTATATGTCTTATAAGTATTATCTGATAATTGTGAGTAGTTCCGTACCTACTTGTCGATGAAAGATTTATCTTAATTATGTTTATGTAGATAAAACAATAAGATTTATTGTACCTATCATCATCTCTCTTCCCTTATCCCACACTAGGTGGGGTCGGCACTACATGTATTTCGTAAATCCATGTTGTTAGAGGTTTTGGCTTATTGTTTTATGACCGGCCGCCTGCCTGACATCAACCCTCCTTGGGAATACTCGTTGGGCCGTCGCGCGGGTGACCCAATGTGCTTGCTGATATTATGCACTGGATCCCAAAATGATATGCTTATTGTATCTACCGTCTACGATATTTACGTATAGTATTGACTTAAGTTTGTAAAAAATTGATCTTCATGATTATGTTAAATAAGTGTAATAAATAACGTCTGCCCCTGTAATAAATGCAATTTTTGGTTACTTCGGTACCCACGAAGTTACCTATTTTTTTTTCGAGTTTTTTATGTTTTACGTGAGTTCATGATTAGGTACTAATGCCGTTTTTATAATTTGCAAACTCGTACGTAACTACCTACTGATAGTTACTACCTAATTTCGAGTTGAGCCTTTTTTTAGATAGCAACACTACTCTTATTATCATCCGATCAATTCTTCTGGGTACGCTCGTTCCATCGTGGACCTCGTCCACTGTTTTCCACCAGACAAGAACAAGAACGGACAAGAATGGGCCATAACAAAAACAAAAAAAAAATTGTTTTTAAATCGCCCATTTTTGACTCTGGGTTTTTGGCTCTAACATTTAGGTCATTCTCCTTTGGGGAGGCGATAGGTAGGAACAGTCGATAGCAAATAGTAACTTTTGCTTGCATCTGTTATTTTTGCTTGGCACCCCGTCCGTACGTCCATCATCCTCCTTTTTTAGCTTTGGAGAATGCTCATGGTTGTCCCTCGCCCGGGGAAGGCGAGGGGGTCTGCCGGATTCTTACCGGCTAAAAACCAACGGTGTTCCTTCTCCTGACCGTTCGGCCGGAGTCGCGGGATTCGCAAAAGCATGCACCGCAACCCCGGGTCCATCATCCTCCTGCCGATTAATTTGGGGTCACCCTGTCGACAATAATATTTATGACATTATGATGAGTAATACCTCAATTATCTAGATTCACTTAGCTCTGAATAGATATAATTGTCACGTACTGATTAAACTTACAGTTATTCTGACACGTACTTTTGATCACATAAATTATCGTAATCGTCTCCGAAATCTTAATCTAAGTATCCATATCCTATTTGTATTAAAGTTGTTTGCACCTTGCACTATTTAGATAGGTAGTCTAAAGTAGAAACCATCTAGAATTCTAATGGCCAGATACCTAATCAAACGCTACTCAATTTTAAGTTGCCGTTAAAGTCTCATGCTGTCACTGTCACTTTAAGGCGAAGTGAGAGCACGAATTAGGGTCAGTTTCCACTAAACAAACATCTTCGCGGATGCTCGAGCACTTTTTAAATTTCACTGAATAAGTAGGTAACTGTATAAATATTGTAGACATCAAGGGCATGCTAGAGCACCAACGAGCGCCGTGTGGCAAAAATCCGCGTGTCTACACGAGCGACCTGCTCTGCTGGGGCGCGTTCCGTGTTTCCGGCAATTTAATCAGGGATTGACGTCGTTTGGGCTAAACTCTAGACATCATGGACGAGGAAAAGTTAATAGGTTTGGTGTAACAATATGTCTCTGTTAATACCAGAGCGATTTGAGTAACCCCCTCGAGTATCCTCACGCAGCCTCGAGCATTCTGTTGATACTCCGCGGCGCGTCGCACGTCGAAGCTCATTTTGCTCTTGCTGTGAATGAGCGGCCAAGAGGATACCCGAGCATGCGAGATAATTTTTCCGCTTGGTGGAAACAAACCCTCAACAGCTACTCAAAATTGAGTACCTATACGATATAGGGCCATCAATCTACCAACTGATAAAATTATAATTTAAGTATAAGTAGGTACCCTAAGCACCCTACTGACTTCACCACAACTCAAACCTTTCTTTGCTCACAGCAACTCTCGACTCAGTCTCATGGTACAGCCACTTTTAGAAGCAGCTTTCGTTATGCGGCTTCCAAAGTATGGAATAACCTGCCACCGCCGCGCCGATTAGAGTAACTAACAAAATAGATACTTTTAGACGACGCTTACGGCAGTACCTCATAGAAGCGCAACGGGAGCTAGACATGGTCACACTGAATGTCTCCATTATATGATGTATGTGTGTTTCGAAAGATTTATTTATTTATCTATTTACATATTAATCCTTCCGACTCATTTATTTGTCTTTTTTTTGTTTTGTTTTTATTGCAGTTTTATCCAATATCACACTATGTTCGTACCTATAATATATCGTTATTATTTTTATCTACGCAAATTTATTTTATTTAAGTATGCATACACACACTGTGGTATAAAACCGTTTGACATCCGTCACCTCAAACTTCAGGTCCAGTTGAAAACCAGCGTGAGGCACTAGTTGTCTGGCATTTTTGCTGAACTGGGCCTTTTTGGCGCAGCCGTGAGGCATACTTTCCTACTAATCTCTTTTTTTTCTGCTTTATGTTTTGTGTGC
Organism: Amphipyra berbera; assembly: GCA_910594945.2. Classification (NCBI taxonomy): domain Eukaryota; kingdom Metazoa; phylum Arthropoda; class Insecta; order Lepidoptera; family Noctuidae; genus Amphipyra; species Amphipyra berbera. Next base: position 17,900,299 of record OU343126.1, on the reverse strand, counting down.
CTTTTAGTCTGTGCTAAATAAATGTATTTTCTTTCTTTCTTTCTTTTCTTTCTTTCGGTTTTCTATAAAGCTAAGCACACTCAGCAGCACCGTGTTAAGGCCCTATTAGCTACGGGCATGGGGTTTCCGAACAAGTAGATAATAGGCCTCGATATAGGGCTTTTTCTTGACAATTATTTCCATCCAATGGTTGTCTGGAAGAAATTGCTTTAAGCGATAAGACCGCCATTTGTACTGTTCTTAATAATGTGTACTCCTTCTGTTTTATTTCTTTTAGTGTACAATAAAGTATATCTATCTATCTATTCACTTGCTGACTTGGTGGTCAAGCGCTCTAATAGGTAGGTACATCCCTGCATAGTGTCATCATCGTGTCGCCTTATGACAAGCTAATTTAATGTGTGACCTAATTATAATGCTCCCTCGGTCCCTCGCACTTCACCGAAAATTAATTGATAGCAGTAACTAGCAGAAACGTCGCTCTTCTATACGCGTAATAGTAGTTAAACTTATGCGAAAGTCTTAAGCAATGTATAATTCCGCTTGACCTAGAAACGGAATCCAGTTCAGGACCTTACAGCCAATAGTCACGGCTTCCGTCCACTACATCAATGAAGCATCCGAGGGTAAATGGCGAGACATTTGGTGCAGTGGCTGTGCGATTGGCTACTGCGCTACGGGTTCAGATTTTGATTCTCGCACGTAACAAATATTTGTATATCCTACAGATAGTTGTTCCGGGCGTTTGTGCATGTGAAGATTTGTGTCTGTAAACGCACCCACGATACAGGAGAATTTCTGGTATGGGCCAGTTTTATGAAAAAAATTATTATAAGTAATTCTTCTTCATTGTTCACAATCTAGAACAGGTAGAATCTACATAGGTATCTAGCTATAAAGATGAAGATACCTACTAGGGCAACCTATGGTTATGATCGAGTTCCATATTCAGCAGTTAGGTAATGATGATGAAACGCAATAAGTTGTTGCATCAACAACTGACGCAGCGGTTGTTGTTGCCAACGAATGCTTCGTCACTTTGTAGGGAAAACATTAACATTTTGTGTAAAAGGTACCTATGTACCTATACAAATAGTTGATTGTGAAACGTTCATTTGGCTTTAAAGAATTCATTCAACATATACATTTTTAGAAGAGCTTAACAAGTTTATTCTTCAATCGTTTATATACACATATTTTAACTTAAAAACAGCAACTTTAACAGCATTGATAGCCTAGTGTTGTGACCGTCGGACTGCCAAGTCATAGGTCTCGAGTTCGATCCCAAGGCGCGTGCCTTGGGATCGGACTCTGACGACGGATTCATGTGTATTGTATAATTATCACTTGCTTAAAAACGGTGAAGGAAAACATCGCATCATGAGGAAACCAGTATGCCTGAGGGATATATCTCAACGGCATGTGAAGCCAAGTCAGAGGCCCATGGGCGGCATAAACTCTGACACCAGGTTACTCACTAACCACTTTCAAAAGATAAAAAAAATTGATCGCTTGATTAAAAAATCAAGCGATTCTTAAAGCAAAACGCTTCGCTTTTTCGCTTCGGTATGATGTTTACGTTTTGTACGGCATAAATCTGCATGCTTCGTCATTAAACAATTATGTGCAACTAGACTATTACCCGCGGTTTCACCCGCATCCTAGAGGAACTACTTGATGTACCCGGATAAAAAGTATCCTATGTGTTAATCCAGAGCATAGTCTATCTGTGTGCCAAATCTCATCCAAATCCGTTCAGCCATTTTTGCGTGAAAGAGTAACAAACATCCATAATACAAACTTTCGAGTTTATAACATTATAGTAAGTATAGTAAGGATTTTAAGAAATGTAACCTTCTCATATCGACGCTCGGCAATGAAATCTCGTACATAAAATTTTCTTAGTGTTTTATTTGTTCTTTAGATTGATAAACTCCTCATACACATAGTTCAACAAACTTTCAATTCAAATACTTCTAAGCTATCTATGACGTACGATGGCAAACTTGTATTAACATTTGAACAGCCATTTTTTTGCAGAAGACAGTTATTTCTATCTCTTTTAAAACATTGTATTTTACACATACGTGGTTTTCACTTTTCACTGCCGACCGACAATATATTAAGTGAATCGTAATGTTCTTTTGAGAATAAAGATTCTTTAAACCTAAAACCTAGCACGCTTGGTGGTAGGATCTATACGGTCCACCTGGCTAGCTACCACCCTCACATTAAAGTCCGGCGCCAAGCAGTTTACTGTGGTCCGTCGTGTGTATGTGACAGCCAGAGGTGTACAGGGGAATCCCTCTATATCTCTGTTCCTTGGATTCGTGTGCTCCATCTTAGACCCTGTCTGCGTTTACCATCAAGTGAGACTAGGGCCAAACGCGACCAAGTTAAGAATAAAAATAAATAAAAAATCAAACGTTTTTTTACCTTATAAACTAACATAACATCACGCCTGTATTCCCTGACGGGTTGTGCAGAGATGTATAGTAACACCCTCATTTAATAATGTAATAGGGGACGAGCCTATTGCCATCAACCGGGTACAAATCCAAACTCCGGGCTGCTACTGAGGTATTCCCCACGGAAAAACCGAATAATACTGCCCGACCTGGGGATCGAACCCAGTACCTCACGAGCAGTAGTCGCGCTTACCACCACTTCACCAACGAGGCAGTTCCTCGACCTTATAAACAATTGGGATTGATAGTGGCGGCGCTACTACTGTTCTCGTTATTTAGCTCTTGTTCGGGCACGTCCTCTGTAAGCGAAAGTGAAATAGTAGATTCGCCTTTTCTAATCCCATTCTTTATCTAGTATCATGTAGTAATAAGTTCCATGCTATATGAGTAGGTACCTAATTTTTCTTCTCAAGGCCGCGTAAGCCGTAAACCATGGATTTGGACGAGGTAATATGAGATAAAATTAAAATAAAATTAATATTATCAATAATTATTGTTCTTAATCGGTATTGTCAATGAATTTTATTGAGGCTTTAATGATATAAAGAAAAAAACGTGGTGTTGTCATGATTACACGACATATTGATTTATCATGAGATGATAAAGCAGTTTGGCAGACTGACTGATAGTCATTATACGTATTACTAGATGTGCCCGTGACTTCATCTGCGTACAAGTCGAATGGGTTTTAATTTTTTTTGCGCGGGTCCCTAATTCTTTTCTTTTCTAAAATAAAAGTAGCCTATGTTAAGTTACTCCTTGTAACATCAGCTATCTGCCAGTGAAAGTCCCGTCAAAATCGGTCCAGCCGTTTCAGAGATTAGCCGGCACAAACAGACAGACAAAAAATATTTTTTTGTTATCGTATGTACTTTAACATGCATTTAGTAAAAAGCTGTTATTATGACATTAGAAACAGACACTTCAATTTTATTTATTTGTATAGAAGACTAGCTGTGTCCTCACGGCTCCGCCCGAGTAAGAAGTTTTATTCCAGTAATAAATATAGCCTAATTATGTTACTCAGTGATAATGTAGCTTTCCAACGGCAAAATATTTTTTGAAATCGGTCCAGTAGTTTTTAAGTTTATTCGTTACATACAAAAATACAAATCTTTCCTCTTTATAATATTAGTACCTACAGATGTATAGATGGTTTCCACCTGGGTACCCGGGACCGATGGGGATTTTCGTACCCGGGATCCATTTGTTTTTCTAAAAGGTCGCTGGAAAATGAAACGAACACTTAGGCAATAATTTTAATTATCAAAATACTGCGAAGTTTCAACTATACAACATTCCTTGTTCATCGGACACACGATACAACCGCAGGGCTAACAATAAATTAATTATGACTTATTGGAACGAGTGACTAACGTATTCGATGTTTCATGCTGCAATCAGCACAACAATCATTCTGTAACAAAGAGAAAATAGGTTAATTAATATGTTATAACATTTCGTCGGTCGGCAGTGAAACCCACGTACTTAAGTGTAAAATACAAATTTTTAAAAGAGGCAGAAATAACTGTCTCCTGCGAAAAAAAGGGCAATCAAATGTTAATACAAGTTTGTCATCGTACCTCATAGATAGCTTAGAAGTATTTGAATTGAAAGTTTGTTGAACTAGTACGTGTATGACGAGTTTATCAATCTAAAGACCAAATAAAACGCTTTTGAAGAAAATTTTACTTACGAGGTTTTCACTGCCGAGCGTCGATTTGGGCCATAATGTATTGTATAAATCGACGGTCGGCAGTGAAAACCACGTATGTGTAAAATACAAATTTTTACGAGAGATAAAACATTTTTACAAGACAATTACTTCCTACTGAAAAAAAAGGCCGATCAAATGTTTATACAAATTTGTCATTGTACGTCATAGATAGCTTAGAAGTATTTGAATTGGAGTTTGTTGAACTCAAACGTGCATGACGAGTTTATCAATCAAAAAACAAATAAGTAACACGTTTTGGAAGAAAATTGGATTTACGAGGTTTTCACTGTCGAAATAATGATAGTGATAGCCTAGTGGTGTGACCGTCGTACTGCCCAGTCATAGGTTTTCAGTTCGAACCCAAGGCACGCACCTCTGACTTTTCTGATTCATGTAGAAAATTATCATTTGCTAAAACCGGTGAAGGAAAACATCGTGAGGAAACCGACATGTCTGAGAGATATTTCTCGACGGCATGTGAAGCCAGGTCTGAGACCTATGGGCGGCAAAAATTCTGACACCAGGTTAGTCACTAATCACATGAAAAGAAGAATAATAGTGTAAATAGAGACTCACAACCGCATGTGGTTAAACTGGATGGATGACAAAACGCAAAATCCACTAGGTAGTTAAATTGCGCAAGTTATTAAAAGAAGTGCTTGCTTAACTGTTTATACTGAAAGCAAGTTTTGTTAAAACCTTCACGGGCAGCTTGCGGCAAGTCTGTAAAACTTCTAGAAGTCGACTTGCTGCAAGTGTGTCCATAATGAAAGTCAGAAGTTAACTTGTGCAATTTTACTTCCTAGTGGTTTTAGCACTCAACCCTAACATAATTGGGAAGATTGGCTTTATTCCATCAATATCTTAACATATTTCCCAAGTTACGATACAACACTTGGATTTCTGCTGTTCGCATCTACTCTACCTAGTGACGTAATAATAGGGTGGCAAGACTGGCAAAATACCAGGGGCCCCAGCTCATGAGGGCCCCGGCTTACCCAAGCTACACAAAAAAGCAGTTGATTTTTTCTATAAGTTTAAATAAATTATCTTCCGCCATCCCCAGACAGATCCATGATGATTTCCACTCAAGAAAAAAGGTCTAAATTTGAAGCTGTATTAATGCCAAAATTGAACAAAAGACAGGTAGGTAAGGGAACGTACCCATACTACGTGACCCATTTTTTTTACAATTTTTTACCGCCCTCCCCCCATCGGTGACCACCCGTAGTATATGCCAATACCCCCCCCCTGCCCCTCTAGTTTTCACGTAGTAATTAATATATAAATACGGTTTTAAATCATTTTTTGCAAACAGAAAGTTAAAAAAAAATGACTCATGTGCGACAGTGTTGCCACCTGTGAGTTCAAAAAGCGCTAAACACTGCGCGCCATATTTGAATATAGCTCGAAAACTCGAGATTTCCCTAGAGGATATTGACTAAGTGACGAAAACCTAAGACCCCCCCCCGCCCCTGTGACCAAGCGTGGTATTTTGAAGACCCCGCCCCTCCCTGAACTGGTCACGTAGTATGGGTACGTTCCCTAATGTTGAAGATAAAATGATGAGTCAGGTTATGACTGAGACCATCCATAATTTCTGTGTCGGCGTAAGCAGGGCGTTTAACACTTCATTAAAACCATTCATTAATTAGGAAGAAATACATAGGTAATTTTCCCAATTGCATTATCTGGGCCTTGAATGTTCTGCCTAGCTTTTTCCCAATTGTGTTGGGGTCAGCTTCCAGTTTAATCAGATGCGGCTGAATACCAGTATTTTACGCGGAGTGACTGCCATCAGATCTCGGCAACCCAGTAACTGGGCAATGTCGATATCGGATCTGGGCCTTGAATATTTTTTTTTATATACAGAGAATCTTAATATTTCACTTTTTCTACCAAAGTCTAAACCTGGCACCATAATTGTGTCCTAAAAACGGCAGTAGGTTCGTCGCCTTACATAGGACATAATAAAAAAATAAATACAAGAAGCGAAACGTAGGTGTACAGAGTCCTGTGTTTGGAGAACACCTCTGCGTACCCCTTCGGGGATTACAGGCGTGAGTATATTATGTAGTTTCTATCGAATTAGATTTATAACCAGATTTACTGTATTTATAAATTGTTTGGAAAGTCTCTAAAAGATAAATCATAATAAAACGAGATTTATTTATAGTAAAAAAGTGCCAACCTACTAAATGCAAGCAGTTTATTTTCCCAGTGTAATCTACAAAATAAAATAGAATAGAATAGGTTTCAAATTACCAGATTTAATAGTGTTCACGATTCAAAATGTAATATCTCCCAAACAATTTTCTTAATAGGCTTGATAATATTTCTCAAAATTCAATAATTGAAGAAATCAACGCATATAGATGCCTGAGAAAAAAACAAAGCTATGGTTCATAATTTATTTAAATTCATTTGTTTTAATTTTAAATACTCATTGTTCTTCAAGAGTTTAAAATGTCAATGATGTGTAAAATACTTCCTATACATTAGAATAAATTACTTTTAGACATCTGGTATTGTTTTACTGGTCTTTCAATTTAGACAAAAGATATGTGCGCAATTTTCTTACAATGAATCTCAGTCAGTTGTCAAGACTAATGAGTTAATGGCCCATTAACTGTGAATGACCCTGAGAAGTGCCATTATTGTTATGACCTTCATCAGTAAACGCTTGCTTTAGAAATGGAGGCTACTGGGTTATTGGATACTATATCAACCATTCAGTCCATGAGAATAGCTAATGACGTGGTGTAAAACGAAAAATCCAGTCCACAAGGTTGGTCGCCTGCTGACTGCCCAGGGTACGCCGGACGTACTTAAGTATGGTCACTCGTGGAGGTAAATTTGACCATTTAATTTTTTTATTAAATTATGAATGTGAGTACCATGTAGGCTATCTTTTACACGAATTTTGTAAACATTTGGTGGTTCTTGAGTATTTTTTGTGACCCACACAAATGTCCAGCTGATTGATAGCGTCGTGCAGCGGTCGGGTTGTTGAGCTCCCTAAAATAAGGTTTGATCTCCGCGATGACTGATGCAGATATCAGTTAGGACAGGTTAACTCAAACCTGCTATGGCTCTTTCCTCAAAAGGCCATTCCAGATGTTGCCCTACTTCGTTTTACTCGCATAGTTTTTTTTGTATTTTATAGTCTTAAAAAAACATTACATTGACTTGTAAAAGTGCATGTAACAGATTTATTTACAGAAATAAAAATCATTTATCATTAATAATAGTACAAAACACGGAAACCAGTTTGTAACGATCCTTTGAGGAGGACCTACTGCTTCATAGAGTACTGCAAATAATGTTCCTGAGATAAACAGTATTGTAAGGGGACAGGTGGATAATAAATGCAGTGTGACCTTATAAGTAGACATGTATAACATGCATGGAAACTGATGATATGGTCCAAGAGTTCTTGTGCACAGCGTCCGATTCAAATCCGGGAAAAAACGATCCGACGAAACTCTGTTGTAAATCTATGAAATTCGAATCGAATGCAGGGTATAACTGTTCATACAAATAGTATTGCTAGGTCTGATCGTATTTTCACAGATTCGGATCGGACATAGTGCACAACCATAAGTGCAATGATGTAAAAAAAAAATGGACAGCAACTAAGCTTAAAAGATCCAGAGTGCAAGAGCGCAAGGGGTGCAGGGCACCCGGACACTGAAGCTTAAAGGGCGTCGAAGCCCGTGAAATGATTTTACTCAGCAGTCAGCCCAAATCCCAAACTTACCTACATTCAACATAGTACCTACTTGTAAACAGTACCTATAATATTATAATTATATTTCATCTAGTTGCCTTGAGGGGGGGTATGCTGAAATAGCTATGGGACGACTGAGTCGGGTTCGCACCTCGGCACTAGATAAGTTACGTGGGAACGGATCCTCGCGTTAAACGCAATCTGTGCTCTCTACTCAACTGCCGTCACCTGGCTGGAACCCACGCGTTCCAAATACGAAATTAAAAACCGGGTCATAGAGTTCCATTTTCTAATGAAACTGCTCTGGCTTGGAGAATCAGTCTTTGTCTTAATACATATTATTATTAAGTATGTATCCATTTCTTATTAGGTGTGTCAGTTCTTAATCCGTGATCATCTCTTTAGTCACAATGTTTTAGTTTACATGAAAATAGCTCTTATCTTTATTTTAAATATTTTTTATAGCTATAGAGTAGCTACTCTACCCATTTAAATGTGAAAAATACCATATCAATGTAGTATTAGAACAAAGCACAATAAAATACTCAGAAGAGCTCTTTATCTATTAGTGTAGGTAACTTATTAAAATTTATTACTGGTGTAAAAATCAGGTTCCAATGTACACACGACGACAAATCAAGGTATACATTTTCAGTTTATACTGGAGATGTATAGCTTGATTTGTCGTCGTATGCACATAATGGTATGCGATAGAATTGTATTAAGAATAATAATATGAAACCCGATAAAAAATGTTTATGACATTATGGTATCTTTCTAGACCACAATAATGAAGTGTAATTGTAACAGTCTCGAAGGTACACAATCAGCAATGCGGTGTGCACAGGCTTATGGGATTTGGTTGAAAATGGAATGTATCAGGAGGTCAATTCTAATAACAAAATTGTTTAAAATGGCAATTGAACCACAGCTCAGCCAGTTTGACAGTTACCTTTGACCCGCCATTTGTGACCGTATAGGTCATATATGTACGGTCTGTGAGACAGGGTGTTTCGAAAAAGTCGAATAACTTTTTTACCCGCCATCGAATTGAGTTGTGATTTCGTGTACTTTCCTAATTACGCGTCCCCCACCGTTGGTCCACCCCGCGCCGGCGACGCGGGCGCATATCTCGGAGTTTTGGCTCCAACCCGGTCTGTGAGACCGGGGTCACAAATTACGTAAGTTAAATAGTCATAGTTTATTATTAAAAAAAAAATACTTTTTGATAAGCCTATCTATTTGTTTTTGGTTTTATTTTGATAGTATGATTATTGTGATATCGTTTATTCATTGTATATACATATAAATTATATTTTTAAATATTTCCACAAAAAATATAAAAAACATTTAAAAATATAAAAAATAGCAGCCCACCGGCATCGGGAACAGGGTCCAAGCTACCGGTGGTCAGGGCCTCAGAGAGAGGAACTTCCTGACAATACGTGCCGTGTCCAGAAGTACCGCTTTCTGTATCAGGCCCTTGACCCAGCTGCCCAACGAGAGCCTCATCAGGTGTTGGTCGAGGCTCTTGGCTATTAAGCCATTGGCCGTAACGACTATCGGTACAATGACTGCTGAGTCAACCTCCCACATGTCGACAACCTCGTGTGCCAAGTCTTGATACTTAATTTCTTTATCTTTCTCGGCTTTCACAAGGTTATTGTGATCATTATTATTTTGTAATCAGTAACTTTTTTGCATAATTTTATCGATATTACACTCAATACGTATTTCTTGCCAAATTTCTTAAACTTTGTCTAAACTTTGTTTTACCATGTCTTACGAACGTGAAAGCCGTCGTTTCGAAGCTCTTCTACAAGAGGAATTGGTATCTGATGAGGACGTATCATAAAAATCGTCAAGAATGCAAGAAATATTTGTGTTTAGAGCATGTAGTGCCAACATGCACTAGCTGCTTGGCTCTTGAAGAAGAGTAATTTTGGAGGAGTGTCCCGTTTTGTTTTTTTGGTTGGAAGGATAACCTTTTCTGTTGGTTTTTTTATAGTTCCTAGTGTCATAAGACAGACAAAGGCTGATTTAGCTGTAAAAAATATTATTGTTACCAGTTCTGATATTTTAAAATAAGCATTAGAAATAGCCTCGGTGATTTCTAGTGTTCTTAGTACATAAGTGTAAAGATTAATAAACTAGATGTGATTTATGTTATATCTTTGTTTCATTGTTAAAAACATGTCTTCTTAATATTTGACCAAGTAAAAGTAGCATAGAGTATTGCTTATTAGGAAAATCTTGGGTTGAAAAACCCGGTCCGTGGGACCGGCGCGGCGTCACCAAAGGTGTAAGTCAAATTCACGTCACAAGTGGCGGGTTAATAGAATAAAAGTCAAACAGCTGTGGTTGAGCTGCGGTAGTAGAATTAGCCTCGTGAACGAAAATTTACACCCAGTATTTTTGTTTGATACTCATGGATGTCCCTCGCCCGGGGAACGCGAAGGGGTCTGCCGGTCTCTTACCGCCTAAAAACCAACAGTGTCCCTCCTTCTGACCTAAGGCTGGGGTAACGGGATTCGCTATTGCATGCACCGCAACCCCGGCAGAAGAAGTGTCAACCGTAGGTCATGCTCGATGCTAATAAAGGCCTATTCAGATGTAAGCCATAGTCTCTACCTCCGTTGGTAGCACAAACCTATAGGCCGAGGCCGAAATACCCAGCAGATTTTTTTCGTTTCTATCTGAATAGGCGTTAAGGCCCAATATAATAACGTCGGATAGCATTTATCTGAGGAATAAGTGAGACGTTTTGACAGAATTTCTCTGTGAAAGCTGTCAAAATGTCTAATTTATTCTTACACCCATATTTTAAGACGTTCCCCCAAAACTTACTCGACTCCGTATGGCCTCGAAAACACCTTCAAAATTGTATTCTTAGTTGCAATTTCGAGTGAACTTTGAGGTTCTTCGATTAAGGGGTCCTCAAATGAGTCGAGGTAGAGTGGAATCATTACTTCATAATTTGAACTATCTGCATCGCGCAAATAACGCTGCGATAAATAGTTGTAAGGATTATCGTAAGCATATTCGAGTCTTCAAAATTAATTTTTGTTACATTCGAATTTTGACAATTCCTTCCTTAAGGTAGGTTCCGAGGTACCTTAAGTTTGACAGATGATTCCTTACCTCGACTGAGGAAAAATCTCGAGTCGAGGTGGAGTTGAGTAAGTTTTGGAGGAATGTCTTAGTATATGGGTGTTAGAATAAAAGTTATATGATGTTGGTAAAATCGGCCCTAAATAAGGTAAATAATCAGGCCTTACCCATAAAGGTATAAAAAGAATGATAACAAGTAAAATGCAAGCTTGATCCAGCCTTCTCTTTGGCAGACTGTCAACACATCAGCATTCATGATGCTGGTAGGATCATATAATCCTGGGCCCGACATCACTGGCCGAGTGTAGTATCTGAAACAAGAATATATTGACTGAATTATCTATGTTTTCACTATAGTATAGGCCAATTTACACAGAGCAATTTAAATACCTTTTAAATTGAATCAATTGAAGCAATAAAGGTTGTTATGTCTTAAAATTGATTCCGTGGTACATACAACTTTTATTATTGCTTCAATTTATAGCATTCAACAGACAAAAATAAAATGTAAACAGGTCTTTAGATTGTAATTCTGTCTTGGGTTGTAGCTTCAATAAAGACAAAATAAATATTTGTATGGCCTAAAGATTAATTCTATATGTTTGCAAATGACAGACTGGTGTCTGTAAATTAAAACAGAATAAATTTATTTATTTAGATGTAGTGTGTTTAGTTATTAGCTAAACTAAAGCACCAAATGCACTAACAAGTTGATTTCTGCAAGTTTTACGAAGTAAGCAACCACTTGTGTGCAATAACTTGTGCAATAAAATTTGCTAATGGATTTGATGCTTACTGTATACGGACAAAGGCAAAATTCATTCAAAATTTTTCATTGCAAAATTGTTAGGTAAGGTCAGTGGCTAGTTGTAATCCAATAACATAATTCCAGTTCGACTTATTCTTACGACTTTTGCCATAATGTCTTTGAAGTTGTAAATAAAATATTTGGATAGTTGTCAACGTACATTATAATTAACATTAGTTCAACGCAACTATGCATAAAACTATCAAATCACTTGACAGTTCATTATGATGAAGCAGCGTAATAGTTAATTATGTACTTGCAATTTAAATGACAATGCGGTTCATTAATATTCAAAAGTAATATAAATCTTGTAATGTATGTACCTATCTAATATGCCAAATTGTAGTTCATATTTACATTGAATAGGTATAAAACTTAGGTATGGTTGTTGCCGTATAATACAGAGTAGTAATTCTGTAAGTAGGAAAACAGGTAGACTTTATCCTTGTTTACTTAATTAATATGCTTGTAGTATATTATGATAATACTAAGAGTGCAGATAAATTAAAAAACTTAAACTTATTTTTAGGTGTTTCAAATTTACAACATATTTAAATTTAAATCCAATACTTCAGAAATGTTTATTGAATACTAGCTGTGTCCTAACGGCTCCGCCCGCATAAGAAGTTTTATTCCAGTAATAAATATAGCATATGTTACTCAGTGATAATGTAGCTTTCTAACGGCAAAAGAATTTTTGAAGTTGGTCCAGTAGTTTTTAAGTTTATTCGTTACATACAAAAATACAAATCTTTCCTCTTTATAATATTATAGTATAGATAGATAGGGTCAATGTGACTTACAAGTACATCAAAATTATTCAAAACATGTTTTTCCACACAGTTCTGTATTAGTATTCTATGCAAATACTATTTCAAGGTGCCACTGCATTGTCTCTATTCGAGACCTTGTCCTTACACCGCCCTCAAAAATTGTCATAACATAACCTAAAGATGTTTATCATATTTACCTGTGTAGATGATACAAGATCAATGGAATGTTTATTAGAAGAGAAAACCATTCTCCCGATAATAAGAATAGCAGATTTATTAATAAATGCAGCAAGTACTCCGGTAATACCAACTGAAACAGAAAAAATAGGTTAGTTACCTGACTGAACTCATGAACTTTGGTTACACCGTAAGGTATAAATACTCACCGGGTTCAGACTATTACACTGGTCTATTGGATTTTTATAGTCGGTTTTTAATTCGTCAAACGCAATAACATGGAATATTGAAAAGAATATCAGAAATGCGTCAACTATTAACGCTATAATATACGAAAAGGCTGGAAAGCTGAACGCCATTTTTACAAAATAAATTTACGAGTAATTGACAGCTGCCATGACTGACATGACATGTGAAAATCCATCGAGCACGAATGACTGCAATTTCGAATTTAGATAGGAGTCTTTTGAACTTTAGTTTATTAATGTCATTGTCACTTCTACCAATAAAAGGGTGCACTAATGCATTCGATTTATCGAATTGAAGACTTATTTGGAGCAAACTGAATATCAGACGATCATTTATGCCTAAAATACAAATAATAAACAATAGGTACCTACATAACGTAGTATACCATAAATAGTCTGTGTACAATAAGCACAAATCAATATTTCAAGTCATAGTTAAATTGATATTGATGTTTTTGTTACTAAAATTAACAGCATTTCCAAGTTATGCAACATCTTATTTGAACAACAATGAATTAGCTCACAACATTTTAGTTTATTTTAAATAGGTACTCATAAGTTAGCAAATAATAAAGTATAAATGAATAATAATAAGCTTAATGTTTTAAGTATCCAAAAATAATTATATTCTCAGGCGTTTTTATGAACGTAACCAATTGTTTGACAAATGACAGCTTTCCAACTCATTTAGGTAATAACCCTATCAAATTATGGGAGTATAGTGTGTAGTACTATACAAAACATTCGTTTTACTTTCAAATTTAGTCATATTCTAATTTGTTTGCGATTGCAGTACATATTAATTAGTACAAATAGTGATTATTTATAAGTTTTCATCTAATATGAACATTTAAACGTGTAAAATGAGGCGTTGCTGGGTGCTGTGTCTGTGTGTTGTTAAATTAGCATGGAGTATAGAACACGACTTCAAAGGATTTGATGATAGCATATTATTTGGAATCAACTGGCCCGGCAGTCAGGATATTCAGCATTTAGTCGATGGTGAAGTCAATAAACCAGAGGTAGGTATGATACCCAATCCTTTCTGACAATGAGCCACGAATGCAGGATGAAAATGGGTTCAAACTAAAACAATATAATATCCTACTGTGATTAGTGGAGTGGTCAGTTGTTCTGGCAAAGAACAGGCCATTCTTCTCTTTGTGTGGTAGTCGTAAAAGGCAACTAAGGGTCTTCGGCAAGAAGAATGTTCAGCAGCATCCAACATCAATTATTTTGCCAATATTCTGGCTATGAGAAAGCCCAGGATCAGCAATTGAGGTGTACTGTCTGATATGATGTGAACATGATGCGTGGGTTTGTAGGTAATTAAGGCTAGATAGGTAGATGAAGACTAGTTTCTTCTTCTTTTGTATTGGCCCAACCTAAATGAGAATAGGTCATGCTGTGGTGAAAGATTTGCTAGTCAGCAAGCTTGGTAGCGGAGCTGACTGCCCAGGGTATGCTGGATGTACTTATGAGTAGTCCCTTTAAAGGCTCTTTTAATGACACCTAAAAATTTCTTCTTATTATCTATGGTTCCCTCACTACTGCTAATGATTATGTTCACATCTTTACGTAGTATAAAACAAAGTCGCTTCCGCTGACTGTATGCCTAGATCTTTTAAACTATGCAACGGATTTTAATGAAGTTTTCAGAGAGTGATTCAAAAGGAAGGTTTATATGCCCCACATTAGTATCTACGTTGCACCCATGCAAAGCTGGGGTGGGTCGCTAGTAATTAATAAAACTGAGACTGAACCATCACAATAAATTTTTCTAAATATTATCCTCCCATTCCTCCCATTAGCTGCCGAAAAAAGAAATCCTAAAAGTGACAACAGCAAATAAAGAGCAGTACGAGTGCCGCATACCAGAGTTACGTGCTAAGGAGTCATTAAATATTGAGGACTACAACGGTCCTTCTCCAATCAGTCTTCTAAAGCCACTATTCTCTCAGAAGATATGCTCGTACCGGCTAGAGAGTTACTGGAGCTACGAAGTGTGCCATGGAAGATATATTAGACAGTATCATGAAGAAAGGGAAGGTAATGTCTAATATGTTTTTATATACCTAAATCAATATTTTCATGAATTAAATAAAATTACATAACATCACATCTGTATTCCCCAAAAAGTTTGGCGGAGGTGTATAGTAATACCCTCATTTCCCCGTTGTGTCATCGTCCCATGTAATAGAGGGCGAGCCTATTGCCATCAACCGGGCACAAATCCAAACTTTGGGCTGCTACTGAGGAATTCCACATGGAAAAACCCAATAATACTGCCCGACCTGGGGTTTGAACCCAGGCCCTCACAATCAGCAGTAGCGCTTGCCACAGCTAGACCAATAAATAAATTTAAAAAGAAATATCAATCTACCTTGTTTTCCCTATCACATAATTATATATCATATACCTCATTTGATGCCTTCATTATGAAAGGTATCTACTGTCAAAATTTCAAGTTTATATATACCTATATGTAAGTATTATGTCTATGTATGGTGTGTAGTATATATTTTGCAGCAGTACACCATGGACTACCCCCTCTATCTTATTCATTTATTTTCCGGTTCATCCAAAGGTTGTCTGGTAGATATCGCTATCAGCGATAAGACCGCCATTGTACCCTTTAATGTTTGTTATTGTATAAGAGCTGAGTTACAATTTTGGTGTACAATAAAGTATATTCTATTCTATTCTATTCTATCATGATAGAGATTTGAGTGAAATCATTTGACTCATTGTTTCGTTGAGTTCATACATTTTAAGAATAATTTGAATTGAATTTCAAGTACTTAAAGGAAATTAACCACTGAAAATTATAATTATTTTGTTTACTCAGTTGTCATATTAAACACCAAGATCTATAAATTATATCCTAAAATTCTAGGTAAACAGGTGAAAACCCAAGAATACTACCTTGGTCACTGGAGTTCAGAAAAACATGCCAAGCTAGAGGCTGATGTGAAGGCTGCACAAGAAACTAAGGACCCTTACAGGATGACAAAAGTGGATGGTGCTAAGTTGCCTTCCGTAGAAATGGTATTGGATGATGGTATGTTAATGGTTTTTTTTATTTAAGAGGAAACGCGGGCTGCAAAATATTAATAATTTGAATAGGTTTTTGCGATCTATTTCCGTCCCACCCCTCCCGCAAATCTTCCCAATTGAGCGCGAAAGAGACACCTGTTTCTCGGACTGATTTCTCCTGTGCAATATTAGCGAAATCGTACTTTCGTACTTCCCTGTTTCCTTCTTCAAATCTGGACCGATTTTAATATTTTTTTCTGTAATAATTTAAGAAAGACTTTGGTTATGTTAATTTATTGACAAAAACAAAACTTAGGGACATAGTGGTGATAGATATATATCATATGGTAAAAAATATTTGCTCTAGTGACATTATCTAAGAGGGAAACTGAGGAATACGTTTGTATGGACTAAATGCCGACCGCATTTCCTCTTAACTCTTTCTGTGCCAATAGTTTCAAATCAATATCTAAAGAAGTGATTCAATGACCTACAATGTCGTACCTAACCTTTTTCCAACTTTGTTGGGGTTAGCTTTCAGTCTAACCAGATGCGGCTGGATACCAGTATTTTACATTGAGCAACTTCCATCAGACCTCCAAAATCCAGTTACAGGGCAATGCCGATATTCTAAGGTTAGACTGGTTCTCAGACTTTCGGGCTTCTGACTTTCCATAACGACTGTCATAAGTATTCGTATGATATCCGGGACTGATTATTTAACGTGCTCTCCGAGGCACGGAGGGATCTCGAACGTCACGAACGGTCATCCATCCAAAGACTGACCGCGACAAGCGCAGCTTAACCTCGCAAATCATATGATCCACGCGTTTGGTAATTAGCCACTCCTCTCGATTCAATGACCTACAATATGAACCGAAATTCAGATGTTAAACGACTGTTTGGTATAAGGCTTAGCCCGCACAGCGAAATCTCACCGTGCGTTTATTCCCGCAGGATTCTGCGACTTATGGAAATTGAATGAAATGCACGCACTTGTGAAAAAAAACCGCGTGAAAATAATTCCGCAACCAAATCTGTGTTTTGCCGCATATAGGTCAAAGCACACATATAAACTCGGAAAGGGATCGTCATCGTATCAACTCGAGCCGTTCAGTATTCGAAACTCCCTACTGCAACGCACACTAATCGGAATCGTAACGTAATCGCCTCACCTCGGGACAAGCTCACGCACCGCGGTGCGGTGCGTGGTCAACTTGGTTCCCGCACTTACGGCTCGTCGTCTCCGCGCTTACGTCTCTCCGTACCCGAGCTTGCGTCTCTTCGTCCACCCTTGCTCCTCCCGCGGCTGCCTGCAGCACACTACTGTTACTGCGAGCCGTAAGCGCGGCGTCGCCTAGCCGTAGCCGAGTCGACGTATCGGAGCTGCTGATCCGCTTTGGTTACGTGCTTACATTAGGTTGACGCCTGTTTGACGGCGAGGCGAAAGGCGATACGGTGACGATCCCTTTCCGAGTTGATATGTGTGCTTTGCCGCATAATCCAGCGCTCCTCGGTACGATTTAAATGCGCGTGAATGTTTTGTGCACTATGGAGGTGTAGAAACTAACAATAATCGCGAGGAATTTTATTCGCCGTGCGTGTAAGTTAAGATTCAGTAGGCGGATTATAAACCGCCAGAAAACATATCACGCGGCGAGATTTCGCTGTGCGGGCTAAGCCTAACTGTGGATATGGATCTACATTGTAGTGTGACAGAGTACATATCGATGGTCTGCAGTAAAAACCACGTATGTGCGAATTTTTTTTTTTTATAAAAGATAAAAAAAATGTCTCTTGAATAAAAATGGGCGATCAAATGTTTATAAGTTTGTCATTGTACGTCATAGATGGCTTAGAGGTATTTGAATTGAAAGTTTGTTGAACTAGTACGTGTCTGACGAGTTTATCAATCTAAAGAACAAATAAAACGCTTTTGAAGAAAATTGGATTTACGAGGTTTTCACTACCGAGCGTCGATATCCAGAACATTACCACGCAAATTACTGTATCAAATGGTATTTTACTTCGTAGCATGAAGAAACTATTGTAGTCTACTGCCGTGTTCTTCGAAGTTGCGCTTCAACAGTGAGTGTGGCTGGGAGGCTGGTTATTTATCATGTTACACAAAATATTCTCACCTTTCATTACAGGTACAGTCTGTGACTTAAGTGGCAAACCCCGTCTAACCAGAGTTTTATACGTTTGCTACACCCACGGAAAGCACGAAGTATACTCTTTCAAAGAGACTGCAACCTGTGAATACGAAATCATCATTCTATCTCCCTTACTCTGCGAGCACCCACAGTTTAGGCCGAAGGACGTTAGCGAAAATATCATAGACTGTTTACCGGTCGGAGAAGCTCCGAAGAAACCAAGAAGTCTTTTGAAGATGGAGGTTGATAGCTTGAGGTTTCATCACCAGACCATTAGGATGATAAGTAATGTAAGTTTTTTTTTAATGTGTGGATTGTGGTTTTAGCTTTTTTTTTGCGTACTAAGGTTTGCTACAAATAGGTAGGTAATCTTGGTTGTAGACTGAACTTAAAATGTTGAATTTATTTATTAGAGATTGTTTACTGTTTTTATTTATACGTATAGAAATTCATTCATTATCCATACAGTATTATTTCGCTAAGTGATGTATTTAATTGAATGTAAAAGCTCTATTTCAGTTTTACCATATTTTACTCTATTAGCGGTAACAGTTATCTTCTTTTGTTTTGTAAGACCATTATAAACTTTGTCTGAAGAATGGCCGTGACTTCTAATCAAAACAAGGGTATTTTGTAGCTACTTTTCTTTCGTAGCTTTCATATCTGAAGTTAGTTTTTAAAGAAATAGGCCAACAACGTGTTTAAAAAAAAAAACTCCTTTTTAATAAGTATACTTGCTACCGCAGTCACTTGAGTGTACTCTTTCACCTATATTTTTTTTGTTATTTTCTTCTGTTATCCATTACTTCCAGTGTTACGTGTTCATCTATAACCAATCAGTGGTCGGAATGGGTGTAATAAACTGAAATGTTATGTTAATATGGATATGCCACCGCCACTTTCAAATTATAAAACACTTTACCATACTTTATCAAGAAAATATGTTATTGTAACTTATCCATACATAATTTGCTGTGTTTAAAATTAATTGTCTTGCAATAAAAAGAAAAAAAGAGAAAATTCTGGGAATTCAATAACATTTTTATTGTATATTGTCTTACAAAAATTCTTAAAATCGTGGCATCGCTTCGTAACAGGGTATGTCTATACAAATTTTTTGCATGTCAATTTCTTAAAATACCTATTCCGACCACTGCTTATAACAAATACTATCACTTCAGACCTGACCTTTTCATTGTTTCTAGTGTGTGACAAGCTTTGTCTTTCTAGTTAGCACATTTATTTTGTAACATGGGCCAAGCCAGGAATTGTTTATTTTCAATTTTTTTGTTTAAATCACTAGAACTGAAGAGGCCGAATTTATCAACATAATCTGTCAATTTTTTTCAAAATTACCTGCTTTTATGCAACAGGGTGAAATAGAACTTGTAATAGAGTCAAAATTATCTGTTGTAAAATGGGGTCATATTACCTGTTGTAATGGGGTCAAATTACCCGTTGTAATGTGGTCAAATTACCTGTTGCAATGGGGTCAAAATAACCTGTTTTAATGGGGTCAAAATTACCTGTTGTAATGGGGTCAAAGTTACATGTTACAATGAGGGCAAAATTACCGGTTTTAATGGGGTTAAAATGAAAGAAATATATTAAAAAAATATTTTAAACCAACATAATTCGTATCTTCCGCCTGTCTACGTCCATGTCAAATAGCGTAGTTACATTTAGAGGCTTATTTAACATTTTTGTTGGCGTTATTCAGGATAACAATCCTAAGGATGTACTAGCTGTGTTGAAAGTTGAGAAAATTGATAAGGTAATTATTTTAATTTGTTTTTTTATTTTCGCACTGTTTTTTGTATGTCGAGTTTGATTTTGCACTTTTCAGGTTGGTAAGTACATGTTACAATCATTTTTTCTTCTTCTCATTCATATTTAATGTGTTTATCTAAACAGCAGGGTTATTTAATAAGATAGTTAACAAAAAAATAACGGTATCTCCACTAGTTGAGTGATAACGATGTTTCTCCGTTTCTGGTTGCAATATAAGTGCTAGCGTGCACTGCCTTGCGTTTTTTTGACGTATAATCTGTGAAGTAAGGAGTGTTATAGAAAAACGCGCACTCCGAATTATTCACCGCATTTTTTTATTCGTTGCGGTGAAAAAAACGCACTGCAAGTCACCGCACCGCACTATGCGCTCGCATTTTGTCGACCGAAACTTATTAGAGAAAACGTTAAGAAGAACGAACCACAAAGAAGATAAAGCTTATTGGGGACATATTTGGCATAAGCAGAGATGTATATCTGCTATACCAGACAGCGAATTTTACTTGATTCCCGATCATTTGCAGGACGGTGAAACCCACCTGAAATTTGAGCTGCATCCATTGAATGAAGATGAAGATCTAGTCGAAGATAGCAAGCCACAACTGGCGGACAAACCACCGCCAGTCATCACCGACGACTCGCCAGTCAGAGCGTTCCTCAACGGAGAGAACTGTCTCAATGGGGTGAGTAGGTTTTATGGTACAGTCAGAACCAATAATGTTGCTGATTCACAAACTAAACTCAATTTAGACTGTTGCCATCTTTTGCACTCTGATAAATAAAGAAAGAGACGGACTAATAAGAGCTGTCAGATTTAGTTGAACTAAAATTTTCATACTTTAGACCACTGTTCCGCAAAGTGTGTGCCGCGGCACACTGGTGTATCGTGGTCATTAATTGGTGTGCCGCGGGAAAAATCTATTTCTTATAAAATTATAAAGGCGGACCGAAATAATGTATTCTTTGCTATCTTTATATGAGTAAAATATGATTTTTTTATTTATGGTGTACCTCTGAAATTCGCCGATTTCGTAGGTGTATCTTGAACACAAAAAGTTTGCGGAACACTGCTGTCTAAAGCAGTGTTCCGCAAACTTCCGAACGTATTGTACTAAAAACGCGTTGAAGTTCAAGGCGTAAATTAGTTTGACATCTCTAACTTAGTCCTTATCTATCACCGTCCTTTTCTGGCACCGTCTGTTAGTAAAAGATAGCAATTCTTTAATTTTAGTTTAGTTTGTGAATAAGAGAATTGGCGTTAATGGTGTCGATTCCGTTGCACACGAAACGGAACAGGACTAAACTAAACTAAGGGTGTTTGTCTGTTTCTGTTTCAATAGAAAAAGAAAGTGACAGTTGCGTTTAGTCTAGTTTGGTACTATCAAAATGTGCAACAGAATCGACACCAATATCTGCCTAACTTCGGTTTTAAAATCGTCTATAATCCCTTAAGGTCATTTTCAATAACCTATTCGCCTACTAGAGAGATCTTTGACATATGCAGTAATGACAAATTTCTATCCCTAGTAAGGCAAACCGCTGATAGATAGGTTTGTGGCGACATCTATCACGCAATATGCGAACTACGCAGCACTGTAATTGTGTAGCAGAGTACAGCCACAATAACGGCAATTCTCAAAGATGACCTCACAGAATCTTGCATTGCGCTATCAAGATGTGACATGCACATAGTATATTTAAGATGTTAAAAAATTTACTCTAATAATATTATACCTACATGGGTTTGAGACTCTTCAAATCTCGCCAATAACTTACGTAGGTTACGTAGAAACTGTCCGCAAGACAATCTGCAAAAAGTCGAACAGGAAAAAAAATACTAGAAGAATTTTGTGGCGTTACTCGGTATCGGAAACTGAACAACTTTCGTAGAACAACTTTTCGAAATATGCGTATTTTATTTTACTACTTTCCATACAAATAAAAAAATAATTATATTTGATTTGTATGGAAAACAACAAATACACGTTTTCGAAAAGTTTTTCTACGAAAGTTGTTTAATTTCTGATAGGTACCGAGTAACCCACAAAATTCTTAGAGTTAATTTTTTAACAACCTGTAGTACAACTTTCCAATATCAATCGTTGGGCAGTACCCCGCCAGGCATAAGACCCGCTTGGTTGGAAGATCCTCCCTTTTCATTGGAGGAACACCATACCTACCTCCTACCTCCACAGGTTATTGAAAATGGCCGTTAGTCACCTTTTAAGACGTCTCTATGAGAGGAGTTGAGGAGTACAACTGTTTCATTTTTCTTATTCTTGTTCACTAGTGTTTTTGTCCCTAGTACTAGGTAACTAACTAGTACTAATGTTACATATCTAGTAGCGATGTCTCTAAATTAAAAAAAAAACTTTATTTCTTTTATGAAGTTTTCTCACAGAAACCGTCCATATTTCAGGGTACGGGTTGGTGGAAATACGAGTTTTGTTACGGCAAGCACGTGGTCCAGTACCACGTGGACCGCACCGGAGAGAAGACGACATTGGTGCTCGGCAAATTTGATGAGCGTGCGCATCTCGACTGGATCAAGGAGAATAAGGGAAAGGCGCCTAAACCTGTCGGTACGTTTGGATTGAAGGTTTTACACCCATATTCTAAGACGTTCCTCCAAAACTGACTCGACTCAGGACGGTCTCGAAAACACCTTCAAAAATGTATTCTTAGTCGCAATTTCGAGTGAACTTTGAGGTTCCTCGACTGAGGGGTCCTCAAATGAGTCGAGGTAGAGTGGAGTCATTACGTCATAATTTGAATTATCAGCATCGCGCAAATAACGCCGCGATAAATAGTTATCGTAAGCATACTCGATAAAGTCTTCAAAATTAATTTATGTTACATACGAACTTTGACACTTCCTTCCTTAAGGTAGGTTCCGAGGTACATGGAGTTTGATAGATGATTCCTTATCTCGATTGAGGAAAAATCTCGAGTCGAGGACGTTTATGTCAACTATAACTACCGATGGTTGTGAGAAAGACTGAGTTGTGGTGGAGTCGAGTCGAGTAAATTTTGGTGGAACGTCTTAGAATATGGTTGTTAGTCTATAGAAGTCATATCTTGGATATAGGCCTCTTTTGAAATGGATCGTCATGCTTGAAGTCATCACGCTAGCATGGTTTAACCAGGATTTTGTCCAGGGAGGGACAAACTTAGTCAGACAGTAAATATTTGCCTTTTCAATAAATCTGGAAGTGCAGAATGGGATTATGGGGCAATCTTGCCACATAGCCTTATTTTTGAGGTCCAAATACGTATAGACGGGAGTCGGGCTTTGGTCTGCCTATTTTGGGTAATTGTTCTGTGGACATGGGTGGCGAGTTGACTGAATCTAGACCATTTACCTATTGTTTCCTGTGCCCAGGGGGTGCAAGCGTCCCGTCTGCCCTACCCTATTCAGGGTCTACGCCTATGCATTTGTGTATTCGATGTTTGGTTGTTCGTCTTCTACGCGTTCGCGCATCGTTCATCCGATTGGGTTGAAACTTTGTACAGTTGTTGGCACTCGCGCGATAGTTTGTACATAATACCATCACCATGTAATAGGTATCGCGCGAGTCGTAGCAGATAACATACAGAGAGAATATTTATATGGAGAAAAATTACTAACGCAGGCGGAGCCGTGAGGGCACATAGGTAGTAGGAAAAAATAAAACTTGTTTATGCTGCACTATACAATTTTGGTGTACAATAAAGTATATTCTATTCTATTCTATTCTATATTTTATTCACACATTTATTTATTTGGTTTACGTATACAAGGTTAGTCGGAAAGGGGGTACTAAGCCGCGGGCCACCTAAAGTATCACTGATGACTATTACGAAGCAATTGTTAAAATTTCAAAATTCGATAATTTTTATTTGCATGAAAAAAAAAAAAATTAGTTTTTTCAAAAAAAAAACATACCTGCTTTAGTTATGAATTCAGAAAATTATTTTTCTAATCCGTGACCCCAAATATGACCTAAATTGTAAAAACAGCTGATCATAGCTATGGACAGATAGATTTTAGCATATTTTTTACGAAATCTTTGAAAAGCTATTTCTCTTAAACTATCGAGTTTTGGGGAAAGTTGTAGAACAAAAGTTATCCCTTATTATGGGTACTTTAACATCCTTTCGGCTTAGTACCCCCTTTCCGACTAACCTTGTATATTCATGTTTTCTCCGTCCTTGTGTCACTGCAAGGATGGCAATTGAAAATCAGTTTGCTGAGTAGGCAACCCATTGGCTATAAGCATCCCGACAGCCCAATGGCCTCAAGTCTCTTTTTTTTTGTGCTGTCGGTGTCTTGTACTAAATAGATGGTTTTTTGTAAACGGACCAGTTATCGCAGTAGGAATGGTGTTATAAGCACATGAGAGGATCTTTGAAGAGGAGCTCTTGACATAATCTCCCCGGCCAGTGCGACCTCAGGCTAAGATCAGGGGTAGTGTGCAGTTTATACCTATCCTTCTTTAATTACAATATCAAGCAGTTGGTCTAATGTGTGCCTTTTATTCCAGAATTCCGCACCTCAGTCTCCCACTTCTACGCAAACGGGGACATTTGCGACAAAACCGGCAAGCCGCGTCAAACAGAAGTGAAACTCAAATGCCTAGAAAACTCCTCCAGTCCTGCTCAAGTCTCTCTCTATTTACTAGAACCTAGGACATGTCATTACATCCTAGGCGTCGAATCGCCTCTCATATGTGACATATTACCTTTAGCAGATAATACTGGTCTTATAAAATCTGTGAAGTCGGCTTTGGAAACCCAACATGCGCCTACTGATAAAAAAGAAGACGATATTAAGTTGTATAAGGAGAGACTTGCCCAGATGTATGGCAATGATTAGTAGTGCTTGGTATTAAATTGTATATTTATTAGGATTGAGCGTTTTATTGTGATCCTTATTACCCATACTCAACCCACATTAAAGAAAGAAAGAAAGAAAGAAAATGATTTATTCTGGACTCACACAGGCAGTTACAGAAACAAAAACAATATAAAAAAAAGAAACAATAAGAATTTAGACTACCTGCACGAGGCCAAAAAGGGCTCCTATCTCAGCATAATGTTGCGACATTTAGAAAAAAAAACAAAATGTCGCAACGCTGGTTTTCTGATAGGACCATAGTGATGCCACGGGCAATAACGACACAAATAAATAAATAAACATCTTACGTAAATATTAAATTTGAACTTATTAAAACTTAACATGTAAATAACTCGGCCGCATTACCATCTGAAAGTGCAATCGGAAAATTAGGTTATTAATTTTTAACCGACTTCCAAAAAAAGGAGGAGGTTCTCAATTCGACTGTATGTTTTTTTTGTGTGTTTACTCTGCGATCTTTGCTAATTGTGAACCGATTTTAATGATTATTTTTTGTTTGAAAGAGTATTCTTTCGAATTGGTCCCATTTAATTTTGGTGAAGATCTGATGAAGTACTTCGGAGATAGACAATTTGAAGTCGGTTTTATTTTTGTTAAAAAACCTTATAACCTTTTTATAACATAACATAATATCACGGCTGTATTTCCAAAAGTGTTGGGCAGAGGTGTATAGTAACACCCTCATTTCGCCGTTATGTTGTAAGTCCTATTGCCATCAACCGGGCAAATATCCAAACTCCGGGCTGCTACTGAGGATTTCCAATCCAATAACACTTTGCCCGACTTGGGGATCGAACCCAAGACTTTTAAATGTATTGAATTTGGTATATTGTTGTCAAATGGCCTTTGTAAGAAGAGCCACCATGAACTACAAAAATATAACTGTGAGGCTAACTACTACTACTACTAACATCTTGACTACTAGCAACAACAGCACTAAAGGCCTAATGGGACTCGGACCTCGGCTTAGGACGTTGCTGGTGGGAGGACTGGGAGGGAGACGGCTTGATGAGGGCTGAATTAACGGTGTGACTGCGGAGTCAGATAGGACGACCGGCTCCGCGGCTGCGGCGGGTGAGCACGGTGGATCGGGGGCGGCGGCGGCGGTGGGACCTCGCCGGCGAGGACGGTATGCCGGGCGGCGGCGGGCGTTGTGAAATGTGCTCACAGATACACTGAAAATAATTATTGTTCTTTTTTGCAAATAAATAATTCACAATAAAAAACTAAACGCACTATGTGTTCATTCTGGGCAGCACTTGGTCCAACTTCCATACATAGATCGGCAATGTCCTTTAGATTAATTCAAAATGTGTTCTTGAGTACATTTTAAAACGACACATTTTACTGTATTATTTTTAAAAAGGCAAACTTAATAGTATAGTTAATGTTTGTAAGTAATATAGTAGAATAATGTCGTTTTAAAAGCTAATCAAAAATACTTCACACACAATAAATGGATATCGCGAGTAGAGTAATCTACAATATTGTGTCATTAACTTTACCAGAACTACCTGTCTCCTTCGATTCGTAGCGCTACAGTAAATTCGTAGCACTGAATTATAAGGCGTAGCGCCATGTTCACGTAGCATCAGTGGTTCAAACATTTCCGCGCCTTCTAGCGAAAGGGGTTGTTATTTGCTACATATCTACCACAAATAGGTGTAGAAAAAATAAATTGCTATCGTCTAGCCCTCTACAGTTATGAATCTATTAGAATTATGCTCTTTAGTCTATGTCAAATAAGCTACTGTCAAATCAAAATCGACCATATTTTCGTGTGGTAATCAGTCCAAAACATAAGTAGATTATACTGTATTTTTTTTCATAATAGATTATGATTAGAAAATACTAGCGGCCCGTCCCGGCTTTGTACGGGTGGACATTTTTCCCGTTTTTGCAACATTTTTCATTTATGCTCCGCTCCTATTGATCGTAGCGTGATGTTATATAGCCTATAAGATTCTTCAATAAATGGACTATCCCACACAAAAATAATTTTTCAATTCCAACAACAAACAAACTCGTAAGCTTTATAATACACTTTCATCAAAAAAATCGAAACACTTCTCAAGCTTATGTTTTTAATGGATTATTAGAAAATTATTGTATTATATGGAAAAAAATGAAAATGTCATTAATAGTAGGTAGTATAAGGTTTCGAATTCCGTATGTTAATGTTCCAAATTCAAATTAAATTTTCTTATGTTTCTTGTTTTGTTTAGCAAGTCGCTTCTAACCTGTATAGAGATTTTATGAATTGCAAGAAACAAAACTAAATAAAAAAAAGTTTAAGTACAGTTTATTCAATAATTTGTATTCCCTCCCCGGGCCCTTATGACTGCTTCCATACGGTTCTTCATGGATCGGATGAGAGTCACGACTACATGTTGTGGAATGTTATTCCATTCTTCTGAATTGCGTTTTTCGGCTGGCCAAGAGTCGCTGGAGCAGGATCTCTTGCTCGAACTCGTCTTTTTAGTTCATCCCACAGGTGCTTTATGGGATTCATATCTGGATTTCTTGCTGGCCATTCTATAATGGAGATCACTGTGATAATCTCGTACGATTCCTGCGGTATGGGCCAGCTTAATCATGCATGAATATGCAGTATTCGTCAATGAAATGTGCATAGGGACTATATGAGCCTCGAGACATTCTTCGAAGTAACGACGACCTTTTGGTGTAGGCAGGCGTGGTCCAGATATGAAAGCGAGTTCTGCTCTTCCGTCGGTACTAATGCCCCTCCAAACTGTCCATGAACCGCCATCATAGCTTACTTTTTCCTCAATGCAGCACTATGCATAACGTTCTCTCTCTCTTCTGTATACCTTCTTCCGTGAATAACCCAGTGTCCCGATAGCGTTTGTACACTCTATGAACAGACGAGAGGCTTAGATGCAGTCTTGTAGCCACAACAAGTTGACTAAGACGAGAATCCAGCAACGCCACTACTTGGGCGGCTTCTGCGGGCGAAGTATCCATGTGTGGTGAAAAAAAGTAGTGTTAACAAATGTTACACAGTCTAATAATCAAATTACAAACAGCAAATTTTAAAGTAATTCGTTATTTTGTGTTTATTACACACCAATTAACTGTAATAGTGGAGTGCCGTAAGACATAAAAATTGTAAAATCTCGGAACCCAGGGCCAGTCAATGAATCTGTATAACGAGTGTTTGACTGCATTATTAAAAGCTCAAATAAAAAAGTTAAAAAAATAAAATTGCCCGATCTCGATTACAACAATTTTTAACAACAATTTACTGGAAAATGAGAGATGGAAGGGGGAACAAAATGTTTATAGTAAAGATTTCAACTTTATATTTAATAAATTATATTTGCATAGTAACTTTAATGTTAATTTATTCGATTTTCGCAAAAAATAACGATTTACAAAAAAAAATAATATCATCAACTATATACATTATTGTTCATTATTGTCGTCGTCGTCGATCTCGTTGATGTATAGGTATTATAGGTAAAGGATTAGTACAGCTATCACCATTGCATTCTAAGCAAGCAGCAGTGCAGTTTAATCCACTTTTCCTGCACCCACAAGATGCTCCGCATCCTGTTTTGCATGTGCAAAAAACAATTTTTAGTAAAGATTCTGGAGCTGGACGCTGCGTCATTGTAAGACTGAAAACACATTTGAACACATATTGTCGCAGCCTGCCAGACATACTTTGCAAACATTTTGCTCTACAGTATACTGGTAGACGACAAATAAGATGGACGAAGGTTTTGTGGACGCGGTGTGCCTTTATTATTTAAGTGCTTGTAATTATTTATTACCTACATGTGCAAAATCAACCAAAAGGACGCACTCGTTGCTCCAGTCCATCTTGAAAATTACGATCTTGAACTATTCAAGAACGTGCTTACGTACGCTCACGCAGTCATAAACAAAACTTCATACCGCGTACGACCTTTCGCCGGTCGCGCAACTGAACTTTGCGCAAGAGTGGCAGGCTACGCAAACGTTTGAACACATTCTAACGATTCCAACTTTGAACGCTTTGATGTGCGCTAAAAACCGATAACGCATGGCAAATTGCAAATCTTTCTTCAAACTTTGAACACATATTCAAAGTTCCGTGCCACACATAACAATCAAAGCAGTGTTCAAATGTTTGAAGCTGTATTTGGCGCTGGCTTTAGGGCTCGCGTTAACAACACCGAAGAGCTGCTGTCGTACCCTCTAGTCCCCTCCCCACCCCTCATCTTTTTACCTGCAGTCCCTTGAGACCCAAGATCAAGTTTGTTCTCCTTTTTAAAATATAACTTTAAACTAATATAAATAAAGGAAAATTTTGAAAAATTTATAATTATTTATAATAATAATTAAAAAATTGAGATCGCACAAATTTTCTTTTTTAACATTTTTCTATATACTATTTAAAACACATTTCCAAAGTTTATATAAAGATTCATTGACTGGCCCTGGATTCCGAGGTATAAATCTTACGGCGCTCCACTATAATCCGATTAAACGCTTTGCCTCAAAACAATGTTCCATTTCATTTATGGGATGAAAATTCAAATTTTTTAATTTTAACTTGGAACTCCTTTTACACCACTGAAAAGGCTAAACTGCTAGCTAATAAAATTGTTTTTTTAAAAGAATTAATCATCTTTTTTGTTTATTTGTCGCCCGAAAAAAAATCTTGGTAGTGTTTCGATTTTTTTTGATGAGAAGTGCACATACACACGACGGAACACAGTAAACTGCTTGACGCCAGACTTTAATGTGAGGTTGGTAGCTTTATTAGTATAGATTATACTAGCTAGTCTGGTCTTGCTGTATCACTGGATTCACTGGTAAGGGAGGAGATAGCTACATGTTGTAAGTAGGTAGGTTAAGTATGTAGAGTGCGCGCAAGATAACTCTGCGCGCGACGGAGGGCGTGCTAAATGTTGCCATGATCGCAAAAATACAAAGTCCTACTTTTTAATGAAAGTAATATATTCGTGAGCATTAAAATTGGGCAGCCCTCTTGCGGTTTATTATATTATAATTGAGCTCAGTTATGTTCGTTTAAATTTACTACCTATCAATTAAATTAATTAGTATTTTTACGTAATTTGCAAAGGAAAAGAACTAAGCTGATAAATGTTGCATGAGTGAATAAGAATGCATTATGATTATTATCGTCTGATGGGGTAGTCTTTATTATTATATTTTCTTTTATTCCTAGAATCAGGTAGATCTAGTGACAAAGTTAATAAAACGGGAACACTATGGCGGACCATGATTAGTTCCGATTTTGGCCGCGCGCAGAGTTATCTTGCGCGCACTCTAGGTAGCCAAGTGGATGTCAGGGTAAAATAAACACATTTTTTAACTTGACATTTATTTACATTCATATCAACAAAACGGGTGTTTGTATAAAACATTCTTTTATAATTTTTCATACCAATTGTATATCTAGTGTGGTGCCGAGAGATAGTAAAAATATTTTTTGTTTTCTTGCTTCAATTTTAGGATATGCAGTTTTACATACCGTGACTCGATAAAACTTATCAAGCTATTCTTTGCCTTTTAATAATGTACCTATACAATTTAAAAAATCATAAATTGCATAGCACACCCAGATTCTGTATTTTTTTGTCGTTTCATTTTAAATGTAAAGTCGATATTCAAAATATTTACGGTCGAATACCTTTTCAAGATTTTCAGTCAAGTTATCAGTGATATTTGTCTGTTATAAATATAATGTTGTTAATAAGTTTTCTTTGAATATTGTTAGTCTAGTCCAATGAAAAAAAGTCTAGTCCAATTGAAGTCTTCCAATGTCGGCTAAGTCCTCCTCACTCAGTTTTTTGGAATTTCGTCTAACAATGATGTTCAATATCGTACGAATCTGGGCATAAATAATTCATAGGTTTCCAAACTACGAGACGCATCGACAATTTCAATCCTCAACATTTTTGTAGAAAAACTTACGTCACAAAAAATGACATCTAGTTTTTTTATATTTGCGAGGACTTATGCGTAAGATGGTCGCAGCATGAAATTCATCAAAATAATCTTTGTTTTTTAACATTTTCAGATTTTACATACTATATTTTTTATAGGTAAATAAATTTTTTAAGCATCCAAGGCGACATTTATATAAAATGCTTAGGAAAAACATTGAGCTTGAAAAATCAGCTTATGGCATTTCATCGGTAACATTGTAGGCTCCTGGCGTGATGCTAACCTATATCGACAAGTTATTATATCGACAATCGAACCAACCTTAAGTACGTACGTACATCAAAAATCGTCGCCTTTACAAATTGTTGTCACTAAAGTAAAAAAAAATCGATCAAAGTCATTGTAACGTAGGTATCGATCGGTCCGAATTTGTCGATAGAAGCAAGCAGAGAGTAACCAAACGGCTAACAAAAATACCTTTTTATTAAATAAAATGCCTTCGTTCTCTATACGCTTTTTCCAATCATTTGGTGGTATAAAACTTAGGCAATAGCAACAATAAGGTTCCCGTCAAACACCTAGAAAATTGTAGGTAAAAAATTCTATTCACAATATTTTTGACGTCTATCTAGATCACACGTTGGGGGCTCACGCATATTATTGATGGGGCTGCAAACAATGAAAGCTATGCGTATCATTTTCACGTATTTCATAACTATTTACAGAATTTAAAGGTCTCAACACAAAGAAGTCATGAAACATGAATTGCAGTACTACCGTTACAGCCCAAGCAATAATATCCACGGACCTTTAAGAGGCTAAACGAGTGGTCGTGTCCAGGATCGTAGCTCCATTTACACTATATCAATATTCCCAATTTCCACTTTTTAACAATACGTACATGCCTTTATAATAATTTATTTACCTTAACAACAAGAAAATAATATTTGCAAGACGAAGAAAAAAGATGTTTACAGTGTCGACTAATGAACTTACTAAAAGGAATCACAAGACAAAAAATGTATCGCTGTAACATCTAAGAAGGAAACTTATTCAGTCTAGATATTGTCTTTCATTAGACATCAAAAACGTTGACTAAAATTAAACTAAGTAATATAGACCCTCTTGATAAACTTTCTTTTTTTAATATAATAATAATACTCAACTAAATTTAATTAAGTTATTATAATAATGATGCTCACTCTACATCAGTTCTTTTAGAAGAAAAAATCATGATTAGTGATGCGCAAAGCAAGAATAATAAATAACAAACTGTACAACAAGAGTCGTCTGCGTCTGTGTGAACAAATAAATAGATAGTATTTTCGTCTTATCTTGTGTCTTGCTAACTTCGTCTTGATGCAAGACTGACTTTGTACATCACTAATTACATCTAAAGAAATCCATAATTTTTAGACTTAATATTGGTCGTAGCTTTTTTTTTTTAAACAAACGCATTGGCACAAGTTATTAACAAAAATAATTAAAAAACAATTGATATTGTAACCTTAAATATTTTCGTAAACGAAATAGTTAAATATACTGCAGTTATCCCCCCAAGTGGTAAATAAAGTTTCCTTATTTTCCACCTATTGAGCGTTTTTATAATATTAAAAATGGTCATATTCAAGAAATAAATGTAATTAATACTTAATTTAATAGCTAATTAGAAGGTAAACTTTTTATATTTATGGTTAGTGTCACGGAAAAATACCGGTAAATTATATTTTAGCGAATAGCGGCCGTATTAGAGTTCAGAGTTGTTTCGGGTTATTGGCATATCGCACAGTATTACGTAAAGTTATATTATTATGTTATTATAAAGCTTAAGAATAGTAGGTATTAACTTATGACCGATTTGATGAAACTAATTTTGACAGGGTGTCAAAATACAACGGCGCATGTAGTTTGCTTGAAGACGTGTTTATCACTTTAAATCATAAATTATGAAGTATTCTACGGTATTTTTCCGTTACAAAAATTATACGAAAATATTACAAAATTATGAAACAATCAAAATGTGCCAGTGACTATTAGGTAAATAGTGACGAACAGTATTTCCATATAGAAACATATTTTAAGAAGATGAATGAAATACCAAAACTTACATACGAAAATATTTCTATAATTAAATACTTATACTAACAAAAATTTTTGACTAAAGGGCCAGTGTTCGTTGTGTTAAAATTGTAAAAATGTTGTTGACTGTGGTAAAAGTAGGTATTACATTTATTAGGTACACAAAACAAGCACAATAGTAGTTAAGTAAAACACGAGGAGATATTTCAAATATTTTACAAAATAAAATGTTTCGTTGAAAAAATGCGCTATTGCAACGGAATTCGTCACTCGAACTTCAGGCAGAGTAACGGAAAAATTAATTCAATCCGCGTGAATTTTGTAACCTTTAAACGGAGATGATCTTATAATATTTTATTTCTTTGCCACTAGAAGTAAACTTATATTAAAAACTTTCTTTGACAATTTTTTAAATAATAAATTGATAAGTAAGCTTAGGTATAGAAATAGTCGAAGCTGTTATGTTGATATTTAACACTGAGAAAGTCTTGTAAGTAGAAATTTTGAGAAACATTTCTTCCGAAATATACAGCGTAGTTCGTTTGTGAAATATTTGAAACATCTTCACATTAGTAGGTAGTCTTCGGACAAGACGTGAACACGTCCACGCAAGCCCTCACATGTTAAGTACACTATTTGACAACAAGTATTTGTAAACAATAAATACACTGATCACTTTGAGATCACTTCGTTAATCTAAACACTTAAAATTTTAAACGAAAAAGTTGACTGCAAAAACTGACAATGGCCACAATAATTATATTATTTTACAATTAACTATCAAGTTGGTAACATAAAAATAAAAGAAAAAAATAACTGTAACAAATAATAATTATAATTGTTCTAATGAACTTAACGGTGTATAAGCAAATACTTATCGGTACTCGGCACTTTAGTACAGAGAAACTTTGGATGATGAAAAATACATCTTTGTATATGAATAAACAATTTCCTCGCCAGTTACATTGCTGTAGTTATGTATTTATTCAAAAATTACCAGCTCTTTGGCGCCTACGAATTGTATCGATCGCTCAACTTATGCTTAATGTGACTAAAACTTAAATGTTAAGAAAAAAATAATTATAATAATAAACAATTTGGGGAATACTTTGGAAACGATAAATCCTTTGACACAAACCCTAACCTTATTCTTATTTAGTTAACAACTGTGCACGTGGACTCGACCGTTACGAATGTACCTTACCAAACTATGTCAGTTCAAGTGCACCGGATACATCACAACAAACGATCAGAATCTTACAACCTCATAGCAAAGTTTGTTTTTACTCTTTTTTTTCGTAATTCACTAGGAACGAGTTCTGGAATATTTAATATGGTCTCGATAGTTCTTTAGAACGTTTCAATTGAACTTTGAGTCTCTTTGTACCTATTTGGAAACCGTTCATGGCCTGTATGGCGGCCTGCGCGGACGCCGCATTGTCGTACGAGACAAAACCGAAGCACTTAGAGAGGTTCGTCTGTTTGTCTATGAACACTTTGGCCGATATCACGTGGCCGAACGGCAGGAACGTGGACGCGAGGTCTGTGTCCGTGAACTCCTGAGGCAGGTGATATATGAACAGGTTACCACCTTCAGGACCTGAGGAATAGAGTCGAGTTATAGTTTTGATGTTGAATATATCTGGCAGTAGGGAAAAGTGGTCGTTCTTGAGACGTTGACACTTCTGACTTTCAAATAGGTCTTTTGCCATTTTTGCACTTTAACGACTTTTATAAAAATTACCTGGATTTTTAATTCCAAGATCTTAGAACTACAAACTTCGAGCGAAATGGCACATATCTGTTAGTCAAAGATTTGTAATGTAATAAGACACCACGAGAATTTAACTCATTGATTGTTTTCTTTAAAACAGCTGTTTGTCTTCCTCCAAGAATAGGTCACCCATTTACTTCTCGTGGAAGTCGTTAAAAGTGACTAAGGGGTTATATCCTGTGGGTGGCCCATCAATATCCATTCGTGTACTGACATCATGTTCTGTTTAGTCTGTCAATCCGCCGTCTATGATTGGTGATCACGCCAAGACAGGCTGTTGTCACCCAATCATCCAATCCAATCAGTCAACCGGGGTGGTGAATGTTTAAAATTGGAACTCGACAAACTGTGATCGTGTTCTCTTCATTAACCATAGACGCAAGAAGGCGGCGGGCTTCAATACTTTTGTTATCAGCCAGTACGAGAATAAAAAAGAAAAAAAAGTGCAGTATTCCGATTTTAACGGGTGGGACAGGAAATTGGCGATTAGCCAAAGTCTGGCGCGTGTCCAAAAATTTATGTGCGTCCATTGGTGGATGCAGGAAACCATCGGATGTTAATACTTTTTGCTTATCACGCAAGGTATCCTTCATGTCATGTATCCTTGTGGGAAAATACATAGCAAATGTATAGCTATAATGTATAAAATGTACAATTGACAGCTATGAGTGGTATTGCCACAATGATCAGACCTGGCCAAAGGATTAGAAGTGCTCAATACTTTTATTAGCACAGGAATGGATGAATGAAGGAATTTCTTAGTAACAGCCCGGAGTCTGGATTTGTGCCCGGTTAATGGCAATAGGCTCGCCCCCTATTACATGGGACTTAACATAACTGGCGAAACGAGGGTGTTACTAAAACACCTCTGCCGAACCCTCAACAAGGCGTCATGTTATGTTAAGAAAGGATCCTTTGCCCATCCCCTCTTGACCGCAACCCCTTCTCGCCTTTTACGAAACCTACGGGAAGGCCTAATTGTTGCTGAAAAACAACAAGGCCACCTGAAAGATGCTGGCTTATTATACACTTACCAGCAAAATAAAGATTACCCGTACCTTCAACCTGCTTTCCAGCGGCTGCGGCTGCAGCAGAGCCTAGTACGGATCCTAACGGTGCTGCTGCGAATGCTGTGCCAAACTGCGCCGCGTACGCTGAACCTAGTGGCTCAGCTGTGGACCCTGGAATACATTATTTATATTTAATCAATTTTAAATGTTTTTATTTTTAAATTGGAGGTTGGTGATATTAGTCTTGAATGCCCTTAAGATTTAAATTTATGTGTTCGAATTTCGACTGCGATTTATTTTTTTGCGAATCTGTTATGTTATGAGTACCTGCAATTTTGTATTTAGATTCTCATTTCCAAATTCAAATAAACTCGTTATAATTTAAATTAAATATGAATTTTATCTTTAGTGGAAAAGTGTCATTCTTTGACACCATTCAGCAGTTAGATGATGCTTTATGATTAATGGTAACTGTGAGTATCATGTTTCGCGGCTCACTTATTTCTATTTAGAGAGTGACACGTTCACCGTTTTACGCAATTTCTACTTTACGTAACTTTCTAATGTCAACTTCTAAAAAAGAAAAAGAGTTTTAGAAAACTATAATCACATTACTAATAACCCAAATATAATAAAAGAAAAAGAGAACGAAACACCGGAGAAACAAGGAGTTGGTAAAGACTTGAAGAAGCATAGGTACTCAATGTCTTGTAAAATTTAAATCGTCGTCAAATTACGCGAGCTAAGCGTTCGTGTTAGTTTAATGGTTGAATCGTAGCTACTTATAATACACGGTAATGCTAGAGCAGCTTAATTTATTCCGAACATAAACCGGCTAAGGATTACGTTGAAAACGTCAAAAACATTACACGTTAAAAGTGTAAAAGTGTTTTGTTTGGGAACTGCTTTTGAAATTTTCCTTGCCCTTTAGTTGTTGTTGTTTAAATTATTTAAGCTTGGGTTATTAGTACATTAGACTACGCTATAGAAAAAAAATATATCGGCAAAGACAATTCTCGTGATGCCCAAACTGTCACTTACTAAAAAAATCAAGATGTCAAACTACACACAACCACTGCATGCCATAGTAACAGTGTCATACAATATTAGTTA
This sequence comes from Amphipyra berbera, assembly GCA_910594945.2. Taxonomy (NCBI): domain Eukaryota; kingdom Metazoa; phylum Arthropoda; class Insecta; order Lepidoptera; family Noctuidae; genus Amphipyra; species Amphipyra berbera. The sequence goes on along the minus strand of OU343126.1, from coordinate 17,863,492 downwards.
TACACACAGATAAATTACAAAATGTAAAAACATATTAAACATAACACTCACGTAAATCTCATTAAAATAAATAATAAAATTTAGTTTTTAGCACTTTCATGCAGAAACAATCAAAGTGTTAATTTTACAAGAAAACTGTTTTGTGTCGCAGTTATTTACTACAATATACAAAGTATACATGGAGCAAGTTGTAAAAAAATTACATTTCGTTCGAGTTAAAAATTAAAATTATTGCGACAGCTATTAATGATAAATGCTAAAGGCAGAGTACATCGGGATGACTCGGCCAACATTCCGGCTTTAAAAAAAAACAAAAAACGCATTCCACGTCTGTATCCGATTGCTGTTTCATGACTACGTAATGCACATTAAATTAAAATTGCTTATGGTAGTTAAAGCATAAACAAACATTATTTTTTATTAAAAATATGCAATCAGAGGAAAACGTAATCATAAATACAGCAAAATACCTCTATATTAAAAACAAGAAAAACCTAATTATAATGTTACAAAATTCCCAGAGAGGACATTTGTTCATAAATTTATTGAGAGGCGAAAATATTTTACATCCACACGTATCGACTCTGTTTACCAATCCATAAGGTTACATAGCTTATGCAAAGCAAGCGATGGTAGATCATTCTACCTAAACAATGCCAACATAGAAATCATACCAGGCGAGTTCTAGATTTATGTGATGAATGATGCACACTAGCCATTATCGTAGGAACAAACTCTGTAGCCTTGGCTGTCAAGTAAACACTCTGTTTTTCACATTACAATAGTCTGCTCGAAGGTATAGGTATTCTACGGTGAAACAATAAAATATCTATACATATTTTAAGTTCGTTCAAAGTATAATTTATGCAAACGCTAGAACGTTGCTGTTTTACGTATAAAAAACGACCTATGACAGTGTTGTATTGTTTCCGATTTAAATATATACCTACATTATTATTTGAAAAAAGAAACTTGGTTCGTATGTATGTATTACAATGAGATGTATTTTTTCCTCTCTGATGATATTTTGAGCTCATAGGCTAGGAAAAACGTTTACTAGATAAAACTGTGTGTAATAATTTCCTTATTTATCTGCGCGACCTAGCTAATGATTTATTAAAATTATCTTTTGCATGGTATTTCAGAATTTTATTTACCCGTTATTGTTACATTATCGTCGCATTAGTAACCGGTGAATTCTTTATTAAAAAAAAACATGATATTTATTTATTTAAATGATTAGAGCATATCGTTCGAAAATTTAAATTAAATTTTTCATTTTTTTTTATTGTCGGCTTACGTCTCCGTGTCAATACTATGGCTGTCAGTCTCATTTATCACATCAATCTAAGAAGCTAAAATTGTCATTCCATGGTCAAAAAAAACACACATTTCTTTTTATTTCATTGCATTGTTACCTGTGATGTTAGTCTTCCCGAGAAGACCTGAAGTGTGAAAAATGTTCATCGTTAATTAACTTTTTTTTTTATTAAGTCGAAACGAAACCTGAAATAGGAAAGTTTGCGGACAAAAAGATCGTTACATGTTTTTTTTTTTCAACTTATATGGGTTCCAATTAGGGATTCGGACAGCAATTAGTGGGGGATTTATCGAGTTGAAAATTTCTGCTGAGATGATCGAAATATCGTCGCATTCGAACGGGGACTGCGATGGTAGGTTTGTACTTTAAATGCTGATGTAGATAATATTCAGTTTCAGCATTTTTTTATACCTTGAGATTTTCACATTGTGATAAAGTGAGGGGCAAAGAAGGTTAAGGTCCGTGACAACCTTTTGAAGTTGTTTCTGTTATTTTTATAAAATAATTATATTTGATGTTAACAAAAGAATTATAAATTCTTAAGTTGGGATTTTTTATAAGAAAAAAATGAATAGGTATCTATGTACCTACTTATAATCGTAAACGACATTTTTATAGTGTTCTTAGAGAGTACAAAAATATTTTTTAGAATAATGGTTACAAATAACTGCATCTTACTTATCCACGAAGACAATTACAACTAGCGAATGGTGCCTTGTTACTTAAATCTAATAAAAACATAATTCTCAGACATTCGACAAATAAAAAAAAACTAGCAGTCTATTGCAAAATAAAAAAAAACAAAACTTACACAATTGTGGCGCAGTGGGCTGCGGCGCGGCCGCGGGCTGGATGGGCGCCGCTTGCGTCACGACCGGGGGCTGCGTCATCGCCGCTAGCGCAGCTAAGTTCTGCACCGACACGGGGGCTAAAAGACCCCCAAGCTGATCCGCTGCCCCCCCACCTAAAGACCCCACTCCGCTCACGGCGCTCCCGCTCAGGCCTGCACCATTGAAACCGATATCCTGATAGTTAACACCTATATGACAACAAAAAAGGGTAGCGTAACTAAAAAATAAATGGGATTAAATAAAATTGGGTTGGATAAGGAGTGGTGTTGGCAGAAATAGTGATAAGTATGCAATCATCAGCATCCTCGTTGTTAAGGTTTGGGCTGGCAAAGCGCAGCGCATAGCATTATTCATTGCCAAACCATTATCGAATTTGCTAACGTTTACATAATGCCGGAAATCACCTTTCGCCTCTTGATGCTTTCGGGACTAGTACTTGTGTTAATTCATTTTCGATATTATTTAAACTCTAACAAAGTCCATAATGGTTTGGCAGTGAAAAATGCACTACGCCTCGCCAGATCTGCACCGGTTCTAGACTGTCTGATAATAAATATGTACCTTCTTATTGTCTAAGTATAAGTCCAGGTATAAGAAAAAAAAAATCTTAGTATCGAAATACCTTAAATTAAATTGTTTTTAATTAGTAATACGTGAATAGATGATACTGTGACGTTTTACAAGGTTACTTAATTTTCTTTCAATAAATAACAGTAGTGTCCTTTATTCATTTACAATACATATTTAATTACATTTTTAAATATTTATATAAAAAATCAAAAACATTTAAAAATATAAAAAATAGTAGCCCACCGGCATCGGGAACAGGGTCCAAGCTACCGGTGGTCAGGGCCTCAGAGAGAGGAACTTCCTAACAATACGCGCCGTGTCCAAAAGTACCGCTTTCTGTATCAGGCTCAGCCACCTAACGAGAGCCTCATCAGATGTTGGTCGAGGCTCTTGGCTATTAAGCCATTAGCTGTAACGACTATCGGCACAACGACTGCTGAGTCAACCTCCCACATGTCGACAACCTCGTGTGCAAAATCTTGATACTTAATTTCTTTATCTCTCTCGGCTTTCACAAGGTTCTCATCATGTGGGACAGTGATATCAACAATCATTGTGAGACGCTCTGATCGATCTATCACTAAAAGTAGTGTTATTATTACTTAGTACAATTTATGCCATGCGTCGTCATCCTTCAATTATTATAACAGGCAACACCAAAATGTGGTAAAATTAGGTTGAAAGGAAACAAAATATAAAAACGAGTGTACCACTAATTAAACAGTGTATTTGGCTAAATTAATCATTTAAACACTGCGTCATAGCTTGATAAGCTAAAACCATTCCAACGCAGTCCTGTATACTCTTAGAATAATAGTTTGATATCATTTATACCATTTAGATATGCTTCAGTATTATGTCATTCGGTACCTATGTTAACATCTTTACATAGTACAAAACAAAGTCGCTCCCGCTGTCTGTACGCTTGGATCTTTTAAACTACGCAACGGATTTAATGCAGTTTTTAGCAATAGATAGTGATTCAAGAGGAAGGTTTATATGCCCCACATTAGTATCTACATTGCATCCGTGCGAAGCCGGGGCGGGTCGCTAGTTGTAGTATAAAGACAGATTTAGCCAAGGATATTTTCTTGAAATTGCCACTGTTCGACTTTGCTGGTCACGTGGTCACAAGCACGACTGCTGAGCATAGGGTCTTGGGTTCGATTCATATTTCGGGCAAAGTGTTATTGGGTTTTTCCATTAGGAATTCATCAGTAGCAACCCGGAGTCTGGAGTTGTGCCCGGTAAATGGCAATAGGCTCGCCCCTTATTACATGGGACTTAAACACATAACGGGCGAAACGAGGGTGTACTAAAAACACCTCTGCCGAACCCTTCGGGGAATACAAGGCGTGATGCTATGTATGTTATGTGTATTTTCTCGAAGCTAGACTCGTTCTGTCTTTGTCTTTCTTAACAAGGAAAACAGAGATAGCATGAGACTCGCTCAATTCGAGAAAGTAGTGTAAATCAGTCTATGGTTTTTTTTTTGTAATCTCAGGACCCAGAGAATATATCTCATGTTTTAACGTGACAAATGTAATAGCTTCACAAGGACATTTTATAGGTACAAGTCATGTGATTATTACTGTTGCAAATATTAACTTTCTTGCTTTAGATGGTCGCTGACAAATCTGTGTACACAATTATTCATTATTTACAGAATATCTTTTCATTTAAGTATAAGATCTTTCGTAGAACTCGTCTTTATCTATACTAATATTATAAAGAGGAAAGATTTGTATTTTTTTATTTTTATACTAGCTTCCCGGACAGACTTCGTTCTGTCAAAAGTTATAGGCCTGTAGTGGGAAAAGAAAAGTGTTGTTTTTACTATTTTCCACGCAATTTTTATGTTTTTTCTCTCCATAAGAACCTTCCTTGTGCCTTAAGGAAAATATAAAAAAAAAATTGCCGAATTGGTCGAGCCGTTTTCAAGTTGTGCGCTTAGCAACACATTCGACGATTCATTTTTATTTATATAGATTTTTGTATGTAACGAATAAACTTAAAAACTCTGGACCGATTTCAAAAATTCTTTTGCCGTTAGAAAGCTACATTATCACTGTGTAACATAGGCTACGGGCGGAGCCGTGAGGACACACACAGCTAGTAGAATATAAAAACAAAAAATGGGGTATAATATCAAAGTAGGGTAGGTATTTAAAAAGCTTTACTACAACTCAAAGAAGCGCGTTAGAAATGGCTAAAGTTTTAGAAAAAGTATCTAAACATCACTTATCACACACTAACCTTGCAACAGCGTTGATCCTTGTCCTTGCAACAGTTGTTGCTGCAACCCAACAGCTTGCAGTTGCTGCAACAGTTGCAGCTGCGTCGCGGGGGACAGTGCCGCCTCTGACGCGAGGTACGTCGCAGGAGCTATGGGCGCTGTCAGCCCCCATAAGCTCGCCTGCATGGCTTGAAGTTTCTTCTGTTCCTTTTCTTTTTGTGTGTCAGCAAATTTCACGACCAGTGGTGCTGAACACCCCTCCATTGTTTGACTGTGATGTAGCGCCTGGAAATAATTGGTCTGATTAAAGGTAATGTTGAAGTATTAAATTGTTCTATTTGGAATATTGGTAATAGGAGGCGAGCCTATTGCCATTAACCGGGCACAGATCCAGACACCGGGCTGCTACTGAGAAATTTTTAATGGAAAAACCCAATAACACTGCCCGACCTGGGGATCGAACCTAGGACCTCGTGCTCAGCAGTCGCGCTTGCAACCACTAGACCAACAAGACAGTCTTATGGGACTTAAACATAACGAGGATGTACTAAAAACACCTCTGCCGAACCCTTCGGGGAATATTAGGCGTGATGTTATGTTTTGTGTGTTATGAAATATCGGTTTTGTGATGGCTATGATCTATAGGTATCTACAAGTAGATTATTAAATTCCTGGTTCTGTCTTTCAGTAATAGCTTAGAATTAAAATTGTCCTTCTAGCGTGTCGTTAGTAAGTCGGCAAATCGAGTCAAATTTTGTTGGCCCAATATTGTAACATAATAACATAACACCACGCCTGTATTCCCCGAAGGGTTAGGCAGCGGTGTATAGTAACACCCTCATTTCGCCATTATGTTTAGGTAAGTCCCATGTAATAGGGGGCGAGCCTATTGCTATCAACCGGGCACAAATCCAACTCCGGGCTGCTAATGACGATTCTACACGGAGAAACCCAACAACACTTTGTCCAACCTGGGATCGAAGCCAGGACCTCTAGAACAGCAGTCGCGTTTGGTACCACTAGACCAACGAGGCAGTATAATATATTATACAAGGTTAGTCAGAAAGGGTGTTAGAGTACCCATAATAATGGATAACTTTTGTTCTATAACTTTTCTCAAAAGTCATTAGTTTAAGAGACATATCTGTTCAAAGATTTCATAGAAAATACGCTAAATTCTATCTATCCTCAGCTATGATCAGACGTGTTTACATTTTACGTCATATTTGGAGTCACGGTTTAGAAACTCCATTTTCTGAATTCGTAACTAAAGCAGGGATGAAGATTTTAAAAAAAATCAAAAGTAAAAATCATTTTGCATGAAAAAATAATTATCTCATTTTAAAATTTTTACACTTTCTTTAAAACAATCATCAGTCATACATTAAGTGGTCCACGGCTTATTACCCCCTTTCCGACTAACCTTGTATAATAATATTATGCAATATTGTGCTCTTGAAATTTAGAAACTGTAGCGCTACCATAGACCATATCTTTGTCTCAACCTAGCCGTATCCCAACAATGTTTAGATTGTCTATTCTAACTAGTAATGTCATTAAACATGCATCCTACATCTCTATTAATCTCGACACACATTTGTTCGTGTTGTGTTCCTGCACCAACTGCGCTATAATTAAGCCAATCACGCTGTATATCAGACGAAAGAGGCTTTCGTTCCATTTTCATAAATTAACGGGTTGTTACATTAAATAATGGCAATGTTAAATCCACAGTCTACCACTGACGGATTATAGACGTAAAAACTATAGGAATTTTAATCCACTTTTCCCAATTAAAAATAGTCAATGAAAGCCGTTGGAGAGAAGATTCAACGTAGCATTGTACCTATAGTCCAGCCATTTAAATTATGTATAAAATGTAAACAAACCTTTGATAGAGAAAAACATTCAATGTTTTTTTTAAACCATTAAACGTACACATTATTAGAAAACTAAATTAATTAAAGATAATTGTTAAGGTTTTCTAAAAATGTGTATTAAAGAAAACCTAATATTTTTCACGACCTCAAGTTTGTCTATCTTTTAAACACAATTTAAATGGCGGAACTATAATCATAGATTGCAGCAAACTTAGATTATATACCTCTAAGTACAAGCCACTGCGTGGCTGCTCATGAGACAGCAATATAAGGCAAAATTATTGCATCCTCCCATCGTGTACACTAAACACTTAATTAATAGAGTCTATTTCTCATAAATACAAGAATACGGGAAAACCGACGTTCTGTGACAGTAAGTTGGCTAACAATAAAAAGTTCGCTCAGCTAAAAAACGATACGTCATATGAAACAGAAGATATGACGCTTTGTTTCAGTTTTTTAATAATTTTGTATAATGCTTCTCACTTCCACACTTCCTACGGTCATCATGGCTATATCTAGAGGTATTTAATCTACGGCAGTAATATAATAAACCCATATTGGTTCGGAGACCCTTCTGGTCTCGCCATCGACAAGAGTCGAATAGGAAAAAAAAATAAAAAAAATAAACCCATATTAAACGTGTCCTCACTCAATAAGCATACTACAAGATTAAGGACTACGTTGACGACATGGATGTTTGGCATTAGTTCTTGCACATGTGGCTTCCCTGAAACCTCATTAACAACATAATTATGTGTATGTCTATTAACAATCCTCAATTATGTTTCTTTTAAATTTTTTTATTGCTATTATTACTCTCAAGATATCTTTATCTTATTTTACAATTATTTTTAGCTAAGTTTTGATGACATTTAATTATGTCAATTGTTTTATATAGTTTAGTTTCCTTTTCACTTTTGTAAATGTGAGAACTTTGTGGACCTGCATCTATAAATTTGTAAATTACTATTATTCATATTGTTTTTTTTTATTTTATTTTTGTTTGTTAATTTTTGTACTCAAGTCTTTTAGTACTACATTACTCATTGGTCTGTGGTCAGGACTTCATTGTTCTCTAACTATCCTAAATCATTGTACTGTATCCACTGAAATTGTTAAAGATATTATTTTTAAAAGAGTAACCATGGAGTTTCTTGCCGGCTCTTCTCCATAGGAAACGACTAATTGGAACCGTGCATCTAAATTCGACTTTTTATAAGCACCTGTATTGGTTTATGTGAAATATTTTTTTTGATTTGATATTTGATTTGAACACATTGAAATATTTAAGTAATATTTTTTTTTGGGAACAGACCTCCATTAATTTATGTGTTAATAAATTTTGGGAGCATGAAACTTATAATCATCATGTTTGTATGATTAATGACAACAGTATGACGTCAGTAAGTAGATGCTGCTGTGTTGATGTGCAATGTTGGAATATTTATTATGCACCTCTGCGTCATGCCATGAGTAATTTTTCGCTTGAAGTTTTCGTATCAATTGTCATTCAGAATATTTGTGCATGTAAACACTGTATTTAACACTGGTTGTCAGGCATCACTCTGGTCTGTGTATCTTCGAATTTGCACAAGTACAGAAAGACAGATCGTTGATATTATAAAGTCATTATGATAACTGACGAAGCAACTTGGTGCTGCTGAGAATCGCCTATTGTGAAACAACTAAGAGGTCCATTATCAGACGTGGACTGCGTTATAGCCAGAGTTGATAAACTGATTTATAACCTTAATAGCAGCGATGGTAGCTTGCTTAAACACGAAGGTGACGAACGCGCACCCTTGGCTCTGGCCCTGTGCATCGCGCAGTACGGTGCGCTCCTCGATGTTTAAGGATAGTTATAAGAGATGTTTACCTTAATGGCAGCGATGACAGTTCGCTTAGACACGGAGGTGACGAACGCGCAGCCTTGGCTCTGGCCCTGTGCATCGCGCAGCCTCGGCTCTGGCCCTGTGCATCGCGCAGTATGGTGCGCTCCTCGATCTCTAGGATAGCTATAAGAGATGTTTACCTTAATGGCAGCGATGGCAGCTTGCTTAGACACGAAGGTGACGAACGCGCAGCCTTTGCTCTGGTCCTGTGCATCGCGCAGTATGGTGCGCTCCTCGATCTCTAGGATAGCTATAAGAGATGTTTACCTTAATGGCAGCGATGGCAGCTTGCTTAGACACGAAGGTGACGAACGCGCAGCCTTTGCTCTGGTCCTGTGCATCGCGCAGTATGGTGCGCTCCTCGATCTCTAGGATAGCTATAAGAGATGTTTACCTTAATGGCAGCGATGGCAGCTTGCTTAGACACGAAGGTGACGAACGCGCAGCCTTTGCTTTGGCCCTGTGCGTCGCGCAGTACGGTGCATTCCTCGATCGCGCCGTGACCAGCAAACAGCGCCCTGACGTCATTTTCTGACAGCTTCTTATTCAACATGCCCACGAATAGCTTGCGTTCTGTTGACAAGGAAAGAGTTCAGATTAGCATTAAAATAATATTATACTAAGTGAGCAGGTTGGTGACGTTGATACCCGTTACGAGGGTATTTCGACAGACAAGCTGATTGGTTATTCCACCTTGTTGATTAATTACGTCACTAAGTATACGAGTATCTGAATAGGTCCTTTGGTTTATATTAGCACCTTCAAAGATAATGTGTTGGCCTGTTCAAACAATTTTTTAGACATTTGTAGAGTTAACTGGCGCTTCATAATGATGTCGTTGAGTGATATTGTAATGGTTAGAACTAAAGAATAATTAATCCAAAAAGAAAAAAAAATACATTTTTCAAAAGTCCAAATAAGCATAGGTACCATTACTAGTAGAAATCTATAAAGATAAATACGTACATTAGAAGAAACGTTTAACCTTAATCTGTAAAAAATTGCCTATTCTATAACGACACACATTAAGTGCTAAATAATGTTCTGCTATTATCGCGGAGCGCATTACCAAATAATATGTTTACGTAACGGAGGAAGCATGTTTCCTTTGCTCATTCAACGTTACCTCAGTACCGTCCATTAAAAAATAATTCTTCTCTCATGTCGACACGGGTTATATGAGAATAACTTGTTCCGTGGTGAAGAGTTGTGAGTCAGCAAGGTTGGTAGCGGGGCTGACTGCCCAGGGTGCGTCACTAGTGAAGGCTGTTGTCATGCACCTCCACGAAAATAATAATAATACGATGAGGCTCTCGTTGGGCAGCTGAGTCAAGGGCCTGATACAGAAAGCGGTACTTCTGGACACGGCACGTATTGTCAGGAAGTTCCTTTCTCTGAGGCTCTGACCACCGGTAGCTTGGACCCTGTTCCCGATGCTGCCGGTGGGCTACATTTTTTATATTTTTAAATGTTTTTAATTTTTTATAGAAATATTTAAAAATGTAATCAATATGTATTATAAATGAATAAAGGAAATAATACGAGTCAAGTATCAAGACTTGGCAAACGAGGTTGTCGTCATGTGGGATGTAGTAATGTATATCTATACTTCTATATCTATACTAATATTATAAAGAGGAAAAATTTGTATTTTTGTATATAACGAATAAATTTAAAAACTACTGGACCGATTTCAAAAATTCTTTTGCCGTTAGAAAGCTACATTATCACTGAGTAATAAAGGCTACGGGCGGAGCCGTGAGGACACAGCTAGTGTATGATAAAGGAGATGATAAGAGTTTATACTGCTCAATTCACCGCTGTTTTTTTTATTGCTTTTGAAATACGTAAACCAAAAATTGCAATGAAATATAAACGAGTAAAATCTCTCTTTACAGATGCATATCACGTTCGAATTTGCATCGCACAATATCGGAACAAGTGCATTGCCGTACACGTGAGGGTATAGTCAGAAATCCAGGCGTGATCCTGAAATATGTACTCGTCGATCCCCCGAAGCTCAGCGGTCGCGGGGCCAACGGGGAAATTTACGACTTTAGACCCCCAACAGCGTCGGTCATAAAGCATTTTCCGTTTCGGTGCATACGAATTTTTGATGTCTGTTAAATCTTTGAGATTCTGAAAAGTGTGTGGGCGGGACGGCGAGGGAATCCTGACCTAGATTTGCGGTTTTATTATTTAGCGCGTTGCGGTCGTCATGGCTCTGTCACATTTCCAGATCTGTGTGTATAAAAGGACGCGTATCTACAGATGAAAGTCATTCTTCATTGTTTATAATTAAACTTTTTAAGAAAAATTAAATCGACTTCAAATTGTCTATCTCCGAAGTTCTTCACATATCTTCACCAAATTTAAATGGGACCACGTCGAAAGATTACTCTTTCAAACAAAAAAGAAACATTAAAATCGGTTCACAATTAGCAAAGATATCGCGGAACAAACAAAAAGAAATACATACAGTCGAATTGAGAACCTCTTTCTTTTTTTGGAAGTCGGTTAAAAATGCAAAATATATTACCCTACTGATCCCGGTACATACATATACTCACGCCTTTATTCCCCGAAAGGGTGAGCAGAGGTGTTCTTCTATTATATGAGTCTGTACACCCATATTTCGCCGCTGGTATTAAGTCCCCTATAATTGGTGGCTTATTGCCATATTTCCGGTACAATTACTAATTAATCATTACCAGTATTTTAATGAAAAAGGGGCGGTCACCAAATAAACGGTAACAAAATAAAATGAGGGGGTAACCCCATGATTGCCGCGCTTAGCAGGTCGATCAGTGATCGTCAACCGGTGTGAAGGGTGGATGTTGTTGTCTATGCCTGCTATATAATCCATTACTTACTACTTACATCTAACGACGCCCATGGGAATAGAGAAGGCTTATCCTTACCCAAGGAAAACTAAACGATACCACATTTTCCACAAAAATAAGTCTTTGTGGAAACAGTTGAAGTTACGACTAACAAAAAGGTTACACTTAATCAGCCCATTACTGTCCCACTGCTGGGCACGGGCCTCGACTCAGAATGACAAGGGTTTAGGCCTTAGTCCACCACTCTGGTCTGCTAAGAGATGGCGTACTACAAACACCATCGAGATTATTATTTTGATGTCTTCCCTTCTCTGTTGCCGCAAGTGATAATAAAATTCTGATCCACACATTAGTTCGAAGAGAGAGGTGCAGGCCGTTATCAAACTTAGACCCTCATACATGGAAGGCAAACGTTCAACAGCTAGGCTATACAAATAGCTGCCGGGGCTGCGGTGCATGCTTTTGCGAATCCCGTGACCCCGGCCGAACAGTCAGGAGGAGGAACACCGTTGGTTTTTAGCCAGTAAGAGTCCGGCAGTCGCCCTCGCCTTCCCCGGGCGAGGGACATCCATGAGGATTTACCAACGATAAAAAAAGGCTATACAAACCTGTTTGCCTGCTAAGCGACATGAAAAAAAATCACGTGCAAAAAATTGCCATAAAAAAAATCGAGGTCCATAGCACGATTAAAAACTGCAAACACACGTTACCGTTTGCACAGACAGACGTAAAATTCCCGACGTCAAAGGCGTACGATACACAATGCACGGTGTGGGGGAGTATTACGCGTAAAATACAACATTTGGGGGCCTCTCAATCCCCCAGTGAGGCAGGCGAGAGGCGAAATTGAAAAGGCGACGGGACTGTTCAGTTTGTAATGGGAAATGAGCGAGGAATGAACGAGGTTAGTACGCCTTGGTAGGAGATGTTTTAGTAATGATACGATTTTGTGTGTAATGCATTTTTTAACAATGTTTATAAGTTTGTTTTAAAAAAAGTCAGGAAATTCTCGCGCTGAAACGTATCTTAACATTTTCATTGTTTTTGCATGAGATAAGTGTGAAATTCAAAATCTTAAGATTCACAATCAATACATCAAATACACCGATCACATCTTTAAGCATTTAATGAAAAAGGAGCTAAGCGAGAAATGACGCCATACATCTAGCAATATAGACCCACCCTCGTTCTGGTTACAAATATTTCATGCCAGCGAAATCAGCGCGCTCGTACCAAGATTAGCATGAAAATTGTGCGAGAAAACGAAACTCGAAATCGCGCAATCGTCGGCGATAATGCAATACCTCGTAACCATACATTTTTGATGCCAAGTCGATTTTGGTGGGGGAAGATTGAGTGCGGCGTACCTCAAGCGAACTTGGAGGATTGGTAACATTTTTTATTTTATTTTAACTGTCATGGAGACATACAGTCATTTATTGTAAAAATGTATGCATTACCTACATGTTGTTGCAAAATACCCATTGATAAGATTTATGTTTAGAAATAAATAGGTCAGGCTTCAGTGGCTTTACACATCCTTTAGGAGTTTTTTAGTATTAAAATCAGTCAGACCCATATGAAAATGACTGTCTCTGACTTAGGTTGATATAAAATGTCTCTGCTGTGGAGTATTGCCATTTTTGTAGTTCTACCATAAATATTTTACTTGGTAAAGTCAAGGGTTAAGCCGGCAAGCTAAAAAAAGATACAATTATTATTATAATGAATGGTTGAGGCTTTATGCTGGACTTAACTGGCCAAACTGGGCACCAAAGGACAAAGCTTAATTAATATAATTTTCAGTTTCGCAGTATTGCAGTACGAACGCGGAAACTCCGTATATAATTCCACGTGTTTCTGTTAATATCTGACGCTTTTCACCCCATTCAATATGTGTTTGAATTCAATATTAATATACACGCGAATTATTTTATGTTTCGTCGTGTGAATTCGATTTAGTGTCTGAATGTTTTGAGTACACACGGAACAAAGGTTAAGTTGTTACATTAAACTATTTTTCTTTTCTTTCTTGTTTCTTAAGTAAGTGTGCAGACAAACGAAGATCTATGGATACTGGTAAAATTCAGATCTATAGTCAGGCCCGAACCAATTAGCAAAAGAAGATAAATATTTTTTTGGCGATTTAATGAAAAAAATTGTATGTAACTATTTATAAATAGTAACGAGTTTGAACGAAAAAAACATTACCGTAGAATAATAAAATTAGAAACAAAGAGTTAGATTTTTTTAATGGAAGCTGGCATAACCTCCCGTCGCCTTTTTAATTTTTAAAGTTTATTCTTGTAATTATGTAGTTCGTTTCTAATGATTGTCATTGTTCTCTGTGCCTCTCTTTCCCTCCAAATATCTCGGCAACGTGACAAATTAGGGCACCATATTGCTGACATTGTTTGTTTATTTAAGTGTCCTCTACCCATATATACCAGAAGTAATGAGGGCCGCAACTTAGCAAAATAAAAAAGGCGGCAAGTTCTATCCTCTTGTGATTTGATTTAAACTAGGGATGCACAGACTTATTAGGACTAGGGGCTACTCTACTAAAAGCAGGCACCACAATTAAAAGCAAATCAAAAAATGAAATTAAATTAAGTAAAAAAAAAGTAGATTGGGGATTTATAAACTTAAAAAAATTCCTGTATTTTCATACAAATGCATGAAAAATTTAATTCGCTGGCAGGCCGCATGTATATTGACGAAGGGCCGCATGCGGCCCGCGGGTCGTCGTCTGTGCATCCCTGATTTAAACAATAGCTTAATTCTAAAAGACTCAAAAATATTGTTTACCTTTATTTCAAATTAGTTCGGGCCAGACTAGCTAGTTGGGTGCATACATATCTCTTTTGCTTACTGTACGTAAAGGTTTTGTTCCTTTATCCATGACATAACGAGGTTCTTGGTTTTGCCGGGGACCGTGACCGCACGGCTATTGTAATACATGCATACTAAGACACGGATGCATTGTTTAATCCGTTAGGGTAGGGTACACGTGTGTGAACTCGACAAAATATTTCCTAACTTCTTGTTTCGTGTCGGCACTGTTTATTCGAGAATAGTACATGCCGTGGTTAAAAGATTAGCCAGTCAGCGCGGTTGGAAGCGGGGCTGCCCAGGGTGCGTCGGACGTATACACGACCATTATCAAGTTATAAGTGTCCAGTTTATGCTAACCTCTCATTATACAGAATTTCCGTACAACGAGAGTTCAGTTTATACTGGAAATTAGTAGCTTGATTTGTCGTGTCGTGTGTACTTAAGCATTCAAAATTTCTAAGTAAGGTCGTGTTCCCACTATGTCGTAACGGTTAATTTATTGTCGGACGACTATCGTCTCTAGCTGTTCCCATTATAACGACTGTTTGTTGTTATTTTTTTTTATCTTTTAGCGACTATCGTATCTAGCTGTTCCCATTGGATCGCGAAGACATTTTATCTTTTCACGGCAATCGCTTTGTCAGTAGCAAGCTACAAGACGAGACGATATTTTTATAGTGGCCACGATAGATAGTCGCAACAACGACACATGATTTGCGGTCACGATAAGCCGTGACGTTTTCTTATCGTTTTACGACTGTCGTGCTAGCCGTTCCCTTTGACTTGACAATCTGTCGTCACTGCAAAAACAAGTCGTGAACGACATTTAATCGTGTCGTCTTATATGTGAACACCTCCATTTAAATATATAAGCTACGACGACACTTAAAACTACACGAGTATCTGTCGTCACGACAAAGTGGGAACGCGGCTTAACTATAACATACTGTACTTTGAGATACTATTGAAAATACGCTTTCTTAAGCGTTCAGTCTTATTTTGGATGAAAGAAAAGAACTAATCGTGCACCAACTAATGTGCGCACGAGCACTCCCTTTAAGCAAAAAGCATCTGTTAATACGCCGGGAAACGCAAAGACAACAACAAAAACTATTCACAATTGAAACAAACTCCAGCAGAACGACAGAGTCAAACTAATTAGAATAATTTAAAGTGAATCTTTAAACGAAGTGTAATCTGTTTAAATGCACAAGTAATTGTGTACTTAGCGCAAATAAGGCTTTAAAATGTTAATGCCTTTAAGTGCGCCATCGAGTCGGTAACGGCATCCTTCGTTAAACAATTTACATAACCTCTTGACTGAGGGGGGAGGGGGGGGGACCGGCGCCCCATTACCTACCGCGTACCTATGAATGACCGGGTTTGTTTTTGACGACTTTCGGTGGATTCTTGTAAGTTTACGACTTTTGGGCGATAAATCAAGGGTTCTTGTTCAAATTTGAGAATCAAACCGTCGATTTCTGAGGAGTTTCGTTATGATAACCTAAAATCTGGTCACTGTTTTATCTCGTAGCGAATGTTTCATATCTATGACACCCGGGACCGACTATTTAACGAGCTCTCCGAGGCACAGAGGGGTCTCGATGTGTAACGAACGGTCACCCATCCACAGACAGACGACGGCAAGTGCAGCTTAACCTCGCAAATCGTATGATCCGCGCGGTTGGTAATTAGCCAAGAACCCTTGAGACTAGAAGCATTAAAGGAGATCGAGAAATCTTTGGTCCTTTTTTAACCAATAGCTGACTCTTAGGACCAAATGGTTACTACCAGCTTGTCAACATAGGTCTCGCGTTCTAACCCAAGGCACGCACCTCTGACTTTTCGGATTCATATGCGTATTGTACAATTATCACTTGCTTAAAAACGGTGAAGGAAAACATCGTGAGGAAACCGGCATGTCTGAGAGATATTTCTCGACGGCATGTGAAGCCAAGTCAGAGGCCCTTGGGCGGCATAAACTCTGACACCAGGTTAGTCACTAACCACACGAAAAGAAGAACCAGCTTAAGGTGAAGCTAGTCTATAATATTAAACAGCATTTTTAGCAAACAAAATATTTCTCCGTCAAACACAATTAAGGACATACATTGATGTTATTGGTGATGTTCGTCACAAAGGACAGGTGCGTAGTACTCTCAACCGGCGTGCTTGTATGACAAGATGTATGAATGTGGATGAAGCGAAAGGAGTATGTAAGGGTCGTAGCATGTGGCGTTCTATAGTTTCTGCCTACCCCCATGGGAAAAGGTGTGAGTTTATGTATGTATGTGTAATCTATACTAATATTATAAAGAGGAAAGATTTGTATTTTTGTATGTAACGAATAAACTTAGAAACTACTGGACCGATTTCAAAAATTCTTTTGCCGTTAGAAAGCTACTTTATCACTAAGTTAGGTACATGGGCTATATTTATTACTGAAAAAAAACTTCTTAAGCGGGCGGAGCCGTGAGGACACAGCTAGTTAAGAATGATTTTACACCTTCATTACTTATTTTAGTAATTTACTGTTAATGTATTGTGGCATGAAATAACAGAGGTTTCTCTGAAATAAATAATTTATGTTCTAATGGTTACCCCGTGTTTAATAATCCAGTGAAACTGTGTTATACGATATTTTGTTACAAGTAAAATAAGTTCTTAATTATGTACAATGTTTTGTTATAATGAGACCTACATTTCACATCCATTTTTGCATATAATAATGTTAGCACAAAACTCAACCGCCTCATTAGACTAGTGACTAGAACGGTCTTGGGTTCGTTTCCCGGCTGATAGTATTATTGGGTGTTCCTTCAAGGAATTAATTTCAATACATTAGGAAGGTGAACTCAGTGAAGGGGCTAATGGCAAATTACCAACCATGCGGATCATACGATTTGTGAGGTTAAGCTGCGGTTGCCGCGGCCAGTCTGTGGATGGGTGACCGTACGTTACACCATCGAGACCCCTCCGTGCCTCGTAGAGCACGTTATACGTCGGTCTTATGACAGTCGGTCCGAAAGTTTGACAACCGGTCTAACCTTAGGATATCGGCATTGCCCAGTAACTGGGTTGCGGATGTCTGATGGCGCGTAAAATACTGGTATTCAGCCGCATCTGGTTAGACTGGAAGCTGACTCCAACATAGTTGGGAAAAGGATAGGCAGAACTCAATGGGAAGGTGAACGTCAAACGAAAGCATTGATATTATAGATAAAAATAAAAATCTATACTAATATTATAAAGCTGCAGAGTTTGTTTGAACGCGCTAATCTTAAGAACTACTGGTTGGAATTTAAAAAATCTTGTTGAGTTGGATAGTCCATTTATAGAGAAAGGTTCTAGGTTATATAACATCACGCTACGACCAAAAGGAGCGGAGCATAAATGAAAATTTTTGAAAAAACGGCAAAAAAGTCCACCCGTGCGAAGCCGGGACGGGCCTCTATTCCTTCATAATGTCTTAAAAAATCTTGTAAACCATATGTTAATATGAGTAATAGTTTCCACTTAAGTCAGAGGACGTCTTGACAAAGAACATGCAAGTTAATGGTCGTTTACAAGCGACAGGTTAGTAGTTTTTAAATACATTTTATTGTTTTACTTCATACTTTACTTTGGCCTTGAATTTTTGAAGACTGATTATATTTATAAAATGGTTATTGCTTTTAGGAGGTAGAGTTGCAGGTGATTTACATAGATTTACGAAAAAATAACGCTATTTTCGAGAGTAAAACATAACAACACGCCTGTATTACCCGAAGGGTTGGGCAGAGCTGTATAGTAACACCCTCATTTCGCCGTTATGTTTAAGTCCTATGTAATACTCGGGCGAGCCTATTGCCATTAACCGGGCACAAATCCAGACATCAGGCTGCTACTGAGAATTCCTAATGGGTAAACTCAATAACACTTTACCCGACCTAGGGATCGAACCCAAGACAACTAGACCAACAAGGCATCGGAGATTGTGGTTATTAGCAGATAGGAATACACTACTGCTTACCCTCTTGTCGTCATCCTCTCCTCGCGTTATAATACCCATAGGATATGGTCAATCCACACGGGAAATAATTTACGTCACAAATATAATTTTATTGATTGTGTGGCGGCATCTATGGCGCCACATGCGAACTACGCAGCACGACGAATGTCTAGCAGACTACAGCGACAACAATGACAGCTGTCAAATGAAACGTCACAAATCCTGCATCGCGATATCAAGATTTGACACGCAGATATACAACTTCATGGGATATACAACTTCATTGGGATATACAACTTTTCAACATCAACCGTTGGGCAGTAGCCCGCCTGGCACAAGACCCGTTGGAGGAACACCATACCTCGTTCTTCCATAATGGTAAGCGTGCTGCTGACTTAATAATTATAATTATTATAGTAGAAGCAATATTGTAAGTTATAATTATCATAACTTATATAGAGGACGGCTCGGAACAGCTCTGAGGTACAATAGTGAATAATAAACAGGTATTGTTTCTCTGTTCGACTCTTGACAAGAATATAATGGTTTATATTCATTGAGAGTTCATAGATTTATTTTAATTAAAACGATTTAAATGTAAAATTCAAAGGACTTAACATAACTAAGGTTCAAAAGGAACTAAAAGTGAGGTACTACTCCGTGCTTCGGAGAGCAAGTTAAACCGTCGGTCCCAGGTGTCATACGAATACCTATGACAGTCGACACGGGTAGTCAGAAGCCCGAAACTCTGACAACCGTTCTAAACTTAGGACATCGGCATTGCCCAGTAACTGGATTGCGAAGGTCTGATGGCAGTCTCTCCATGTAAAATACTGGTATTCAGCCGTATCTGGTTAGACTGAAAGCTGACACCAACATAGGGTAAAAGCTAGGCAGAACGAAAAGGAACCACTCATTTTAAATAAGAATGTAGCCTTTCTAATCATAGCATAAGTAATTTAGAGACTTGCTCGAAAAATCTTCCTTTGAGATGTTCAATAAAAAGTGTTAGTAAAAACCGTACTTGGGTAGCAAATAAAATTCACGAAGCAGTTAACCTAACCGTAAAAATGAAGGTTGGGCACTATTTTTAGGTGTGTGTGTTAAGCCGGGTACAGACTTACGAAATGTAACATGCAATGTAACACGCAATGAAAGAGTTTGCCGTCCACATTGTCGCAATGTATCATACAATGTAACAAAATTCCTATAGTGTGGATGCCTTGCGCGCACGAGCCGTGCACACTACGCGTGCGTACTACGTACCTTTCATGTTACATTGCATTTTACGGTACAGCAGTCTGTACCCGCCTTAAGAAACCAAATCAGTGAGAAAACAAAGAAATTGAAAAATAATCAGCCCATTATTGTCCCACTGTCGAGCACGGGCCTCTTCTCAGAATGAGAAGGGTGTAGGTCTTAGACCTCCGCGCCGTACAAATCTTTTGCGGGTTGGCAGACTACACATACAATCGACTTGTTTTTGTTACCATCTTTTGGACCACTAAAGACCGATTCCTATGGTTTACCGAGCGTTATTGGTTAAAATTAATACAAGGTGTAAAAAGACCCTTCACAAAGCTGTCAACCATGCACTCAGTACATCAAATTAAGTAACCTTACGCAAAAATTGTCGCTGGGAAACGACTTTTTTTTGGATGAAAAATTTTGATTTACTGTAAAGCTTAATGTAACGCACTCAAAACATTGCTGATAGATGCAATGAGTAGTAAACGGGTAATGGAGGTATTTCAAGTACATTTGCAAACTTCAAAACTAGTATTTAAAAAAAAAAGTTGTGAAAAAGTTGGAACTTTGACCTCCAATATCTCCGTAACAAGAAGGTTCCCAGGCATAGTCCAGAACAAAAAAAATATCGCAATGACGTGGAGAATAAGTGCCTTTCGGCTTCGTTAAGGGTATATTTACACCGTTTATATCTGAACTAATAATGAAGCAAAGACCAAAAGCTTTGCATAGTAGACCCTCCCGTATATTAGTAGCTAATACAGGTACAATTACCTTATATGCCCAGTTTGGTAATAAGAATTGCTACCTTTGGTAAGCAAAACGATCCGTTTTTGTTCACAGGAACTGGGCATAAATTGTTGAACACAATATTATTAAACCTTGTAACGAAGACTCTTTGAAGCCGACTCTTTCAATCTGCCTCCCAAAGATAGATGAAGAAGAAAATATGTTAGACAGATGTAGGAGTGACGTTCGGTTCTTTTCCTTTATTATAAACTAGACTATTACCCGCGGTTTCGCCCGCATCCTAGGGGAACTATTTGATGTACCCGGATAAAAAGTATCCTGTGTGTTAGTCCAGGACATAGTCTATCTGTGTACCAAATCTCATCCAAATCCGTTTAGCCGTTTTTGCGTGAAAGAGTAACAAACATCCATACATCCATCCATACATACAAACTTTCGCGTTTATAATATAATATATATATATAAATATATATATATATAAATATATTTTATATTACAGTAAGGATTTTGTTTTCTATATTATTTTCGCTTATTTTCTTAAAGATAATTAAATAATATCACCACGATTTTAAGGAGTTTCTTTACAACCTTACTTTTCCACCTAACCTCTAGCTTAACTTTATACGCCGTGAACTCGCCTAAAAGCCACCAAGTTAACCCGGGACCACACTATCAACATTCCGCAGCTCCAGGCTACTTTACTAGCTATTATCCTGGCTAAGCTCGTAACTCATGCCCTTCAAAGTGCGTATGCCTGTTGCCACGTACGGTGTCGTTAAGTTCCGAGTTATGGGCTAGTGATGTCACATTACGTGTCTTACCAGAACCGTTAAGGAGAGGATGTCGCAAAATACAATTGAATTTAAAAACATGTCAAAAATAAACAGTGAATTTGTTTGAGCGAATGTTATATTCGTTCTAATTTGATGTTAGTAATTGTTTGCTGATAAAATTTCGTCTTTTATAGAGTACTGTAATTAACGTTAATACCATTATCATTAAACCCACATAACAGCAAAAAATGCACCCATATTCTAATACGTTCCTCCAAAACTTACTCGACTCGTACTCGACTCAGGACGAAAACACCATTAAAATTGTATTCTAAGTCGCAATTTCGAGTGAACTTTGAGGTTCCTCGACGGAGTCATTACGTCATAATTTGAATTATCTGCATCGCGCAAATAACGCCGCGATAAATAATTGTAAGGATTATCGTAAGCATATTCGATAGTCTTCAAAATTCATTTTTATTACATATGAACTTTGACACTTCCTTCCTTAAGGTAGGTTCCGAGATACCTTGAGTTTGACAGATGATTCTTTACCTCGACTGAGGAAAAATCTCGAGTCGAGGACGTTTATGTCAACTATAACTACTGATGGTAGTGAGAAAAACTGAGTCGAGGTGGAGTCGAGTCGAGTAAGTTTTGGAGGAACGTCTTAGAGTATGGGTGTTAGTGTCTTATTCTATGAAAATTTTGCATAATGTTAATTTCTAACGCACTTCAATAAAAATGGATGCAATATTCTTACCTACATATACATTCGAATCGATATTGGAATAAATCACATACAAGTAAATTTTTAGTTGAACGATAGTTGAATCAACTTTCACATTAATTTATTTTTTAGTTGAACGATAGTTGAATCAACTTTCACATTAATTTATTTTTTAGTTGAACGATAGTTGAATCAACTTTCACATTAATTTATTTTTTAGTTGAACGATAGTTGAATCAACTTTCACATTAATTTATTTTTTAATTGAACGATAGTTGAATCAACTTTCACATTAATTTATTTTAATCAGACATCAAAATAAAATCAGTTTTGTGTAATTGTTTCGTCAAATGAACGCGATATTCGCAACAAACAATGAACATCACATTCTTTTTGATTTTCGTTGTAACTATCTTTACTAATATTATAAAGAGGAAAGATTTGTATATTTGTAGTAACGAATAAACTTAAAACTACTGGACCGATTTCAAAAATTCTTTTGCCGTTAGAAAGCTACATTATCACTGCGTAACATAGGCTACGGGCGGAGCCGTGAGGACACAACTAGTGTTGAATAAAATCACATGTTAAAAATTACCGGGTTTATCCGCGGTTTCGGTACCGGCATTATTTGGACTCGGAACATCCCTAGTTATGACTGCGTGTATATTATCTTTTGACACAGATCCTCTACTTTGTGTGCTTACGACATTGCGCGAATAAGTCAAGGTGAAATATTTTAGTGTTAAATTATTATTTTTGCACTTCCCGTTGCTGTTTTCAGAACTGTGGGCAGAGTTATTCAATGTCATTCTTTTGTGCCGGTATCAGGAACTTCAAGAAATACCTTGAGGTGTTAAGTTGGACTTTGTAAGTTGTCGCAATAAGTATACTTAATAGGATTTTAACCAATATTGGTAAACATTATAAACTTTATCTACAAGGCCGTACTAGGTACTAGCCTGGAATTATAAAGAACTGCCAAAATGTTTGCCATTTCATTATGTTTATTTCACAGAATCGAATATTAAAATTATTTTAAAATTCCAAGTAAGACTTTTATGCCCTAATACTCAAAGAATACTCAATTTTAAGTTGCCGTTAAGTCTCGTGCTGTCTCTGTCACTTTAAGGTGAAGTAACAGTGACAGCACGAAATTAACGGCAACTTAAAATTGAGTAGCGTTTGAGTATTTGGCCATCAGTCAATGAATATTGAAGTAATCCCAAATATATCTATCTACCAGCTTTTCAATAAAATTGACGTCGCTTCCGCATTGAAATATTCATAGTGTCAGTGTCACCGGTTTCGTGAGCTGAATCGCAAAAGTTGAGGCTGTTTCAAGATTCATTAATTTAGTGGCTTCCATTTCTACTTCGAGACGTATACAAATTAGTAGTGCTTGCGACGCTGAGTGTACAGTCGCGTGCAATTACATGTAGACTCAAAAGTGGATATCAAAAGGGAATTTCTGATGAAGTCGTTATTGAGATCATCAAATGTTTATTCATAGTATCTGCAAATCCATCCTAGAACTAGTCAATTAAATGCTTCTTTGGAGTTTAAAAACGTAGCGTGGATACTATCTCGGCAGAACGATTGAGGATTTGTCCTCAGTCGATCTGAAATTAGAATAAAGGCAATTGACGTAAATTAAATGTGAAAGGCTGATAACCGGGTGCAAATTGCACTTGAGAGAAGCAAGAGAGGCTGTGGAAATATTCAATTGACGCTCTAAAAGTTTAAAATTCCTACAGAGTCCATTTTTCTGAACGCGACTGTACCAACGTTTGGTAGCTTCAGTTAGCTTGTTTTACGTTTTAATTTATGTACGGTTCCATTTTAAACAATTATCTTTTGCACTTGGCTTGATGAGACGAATTAAAAAGCTGGGAAAAATGCCGGAAGCTTGTCGTTTTTAAACATTTAAGGGTATTTATTCCGACTAATTAGTTGTACTATGATCCATCTCTTTTTATAAGTATCGTCGGACGGAGATATTATATTGGAGTAGGTAATATTTTTTTAATCTATAAAGGCCGGTTTTTTCTTTCCAAATTAAGTCAACCAATGGTTAAAAATTAGTACCTGGATGACCGAGTTTTGCTCGATTATTTTTTGGTAAGTCGACGTTTATTAAAAATGAAACCTAACTAGATCGATTTATCGTCCCCGAAACCCCCTGCATACTAAATTTCATGAAAATCGTTGGAGCCGTTTCCGAGATTCAGATTATATATATATACCAATACAAGAATTGCTCGTTTAAAGGTATTAGATAGGTAAAACATGTACGAATTTTTAACCATTGGTTTGGCTTAACTTAGGGATCAAAAAACCGGCCGTTAATCGTACAGACTTTCTTACAAGTTAATAACATTGTTTATGCATGCTTGACAAGCATACTGAAAGTGCGTACCCGCTTTAAAGACTTACATCGTTGACCTTACGGCCGAAGCGAAATGTGAAACCGACGTAAGTGATTATTAGCTTGTAAATAGTACAAATTACACTCCGTGTCGCCGTTAGCATTGTAAGGTTAAGTAGATAATGGCCGTTTCTATAACTTACCGAACGTTACTGGTTAAGACTTACGGGGTGTTCTGCGTAAGCGACAAACGCGACGCGGTGCGACGCGACGCGACACGACGTGATACAAATAGGCGTTACGTCGCGTCTCGCTACATAGGCCGCTAGTAGAGAATGCCGTTGTCTTGATTGCGTTTGTCGCGTTCGTCGCGTCGCGTTTGTCGCTTACGCAGGACACCCCGTAATACTCTTATATTTTTAGCAATAAAGCAGCAAAGACCCTATAGTTTGGCATAGTAGACTATAAACGTTAGCAGCTATCACAGGTAAAATCAGATTACCAGTATATTGATTAGCCCAGTTTGGCAATAAAAATACTTCCATTGGTAAGCAAAACGATTCTTATTAACATTGTTGATGTGTCAAAATCAAAGCTTTTGCAATTGCGAGTGCGTTGCGCAATTACTGAGCCTTTTCTTGAGTGGATTTCGGTCTCCATTTAAATTGGCTGACAAACAGTTAAAACTTAAAGATTTTCTTCCCAAGTAATATAGTTTTCGCAGCTGGCAACTGCGTCGGCGAACTAATTTTCTCTTTATTATGTAGCTAGTTAGAAAATTTGTCAAAACTCGTTAACGCGCCCCGCGGCTATTACGTCGTTTGTTTAATTTGTACGACTTCCTCTCGCAAACAATTATTGTTCTAGTTGCATTATAATTTGCGCTAATTATAGCTTTTTTTACGTCTATTTATAGAATGATTACATAAGCTAATAAGGGAATTATCAGTGATGGCTTAAAAGAGTAATGGAGCGATGAATTAGGCTGGTACTTAACGTGGTCTTTATCTATACTAATATTATAAAGCTGAAGAGATTGTTTGTTTGTTTGAACGCGCTAATCTCAGGAACTACTGATTGGAATTGAAAAATTATTTTTGTGTTGGATAGTCCATTTATCGAGGAAGGTTATAGGCTATATAACATCACGCTACGACCAATAGGAACGGAGCATAAATGAAAAATGTTGCAAAAACGGGGAAAATGACCACCAGTGCGACGCCGGGACTGGCTGCTAGCATTTAATATCAGAGAAGTTACACAATCACTAGGAACATTCTACAGCAAACGTTTTTTTATAAAAAATCTTTGACAATCACGTGTATAGTCGTACCAGCTCAAGTGAAGTTGGATGTAAAATAAATGAGAACAGCAAACCGAATACAAACACCGCCAGCTTAAAAAAACTAACATCAACGCAACAAGGACACGACTTTTTTTGTCTACAAACTTCACCACGAGATCCTTTTACAGAGCACCCAACAGTCGTAGTTGAAAACATCCCTATTCTCAAAATATTCCATGGCAAGAGCAAAGCGCGGCCGCGGCTTTCGAAATTACGGCGCACACACTGCGATTCCATCGTATAAACTCGTATTGTTCACCTCACCGTGTCTTCTAGCCGGGTTTACCTATTTCACCCACTGTACTTATTTGACGAGATTTCATTATCTACGCTAGCTTTTCAACCGTGCCCTCCCTCTGTGGAAACTAAGAGGGGTGCATGGAATGTTGTATGATTAGTTTAAAATTGTATTGCCCCAATTTTCGCCGTAACTCGGATGAAAATTGAGAGATTATGACTTTATTATTACGTAGTATGTAGACTGTAAAAACAATTTTCGGAATATGTTTGCGTAGTAATATTTTCAGAGATTATTGTTTTATGTAATTGAAATTTTTGGAATTAATTTGGTTTCAGTGATTGTAAAAGCATTAAATTTTTCAATGGAAATAGTAACTTAGCAGGCTTTCTTTTACATTGTATTCTGTAGAAACAACAGTTATCTACGGTTTTTTACGCAATCCGGAATAATTTCCGACAAATCGAAACAAAATTAAATTAAACAAATGCCTATTTCCGTTTGCTTATCGTCTGTCTAATTTAACATAATCATTGTGGAGGCATCAAACGAAACAAAATCGTTGGTAAATAAAAGAAATAATAACAAAATTAAAATGTTCAGAGCGAAATGATTGAGTGAAAAGGAAATATCTGTTCTGTCATTACTTTGTCAATGGTCGCTCGTGTGTGCAAAGATACGCCGATTTCCGTGCGACTTGGGCTCGAAATATCGTGCGATGATGCCAATTGAGGCTCTGTGGTGGCGTATTGATGTTTCGACTGAGATACCTGATTTCTTTTTGTGTTTACTCGATAGTTTCTTTATGCTATATTTATTAGTATTACAAATATGAATTTTGCTAAAAGTCGATTTGAAAACACCTGTCTTAGGTACTGTCATATGTCTAGTGGCCCTTTGCTAGCCTACTAGCTCATAGCTTATACTAAAATGCAAGTAGTAGTAGTCTAGATCCTTGTAAAAGATTTCGTTCAGGGAAGTTCTACCACCATATCTATTTTATGCCGCCAAGCAACATTGCTGGTTCTGAGTGTGACTTTCAAAATTAAATTTGTACCTAAGGCTGGCATCGCATCAGCAATCTTCTTGTAGGCGTAGGTGTATTTTAATTTTCTATCAGGTGGGCCGTTGGCATTTTTGTCAAGTTATTACATAAAAAAGTGTTTGTGTTAGTCAACTTACAAGGGGTGGTAAGTGGTAAGATACATGTGTAGCCCGTTTATGTAAAGATGAATGTTGAATGGCAAAACGACGCAGAGAAAACATCAAAGAAAAAATATGCGCACTCAAACCATTTTTATCGTTATCACCAAGGCGTCAAAAACTCAACAAAAGGGGGAGCAGTGGCAAAAGCGGGCATACTCGAAAAAACAGCAAGTAGATCCTCCGCGTGCACCCAACTATAACAATGACGTGTCGGCATCAAATGCTAATAGAGAAGGAAGTGTTCCATCGCGAGACGTTTCATTTCCGCGCCGATCGCTCCACGAATTGAATAAATTTGAATTCGGAACTCAGAACAAGCACCTTTAGAGGGTAGAAAGGGGTGGAAAGCGTCAAAAATAGTGGGGAGAACGGGCGATATCAATCGAAATATTGTTTGTTCATTATTACAATACGCTTCGCTGAGAACGGTAGCGTTTATGAACGTGTGTGTGCGAAACGAAGGGATTAAAATTTCGAGTAATAAAATACGTGTTTATTGAAATATACGACTAGGGCTGATGAAATTACTCGCGCAGTTGGAACGGCTTAAGGATTCCAAGAAAGTTATTAAATTATTTCGTTATAAATTAAGATAATATTTAAGCGTAACGTTATATTGAATGTCGGCTGCTATCAAAAATATTTGCATGAAAAATGAACAAAGCTTATTGTAACTCCCTTCATTTCTATCAAATTGTATCCAGATAGAATTGAGCGGAATTCGCAATAATTGGAAATGCTTTTCGGTATATTATTTGTATTTTTTCCTTCTACTTAGTGATTATCCGGAATAAATACTGCTGTGTCCTCATTCCTCATTAACCGTCAACGTCAATAGAAAGTCGTCAATTTCACAATAATTTGTCATCTTAGAAGAAGTAGGTATAAAAGGCAAACGGTTCCGAATAAATTCGCTTACCAAGCGAAAAAAATATGACATTTTATTTTATAAGCAATTCGTACAAATATCTGTGTGGGGTGGAGGAGTGCTTTGCCAATACCGATGTACTCAGACGATGGAGCAATTTCATCGCAAATTGAAATGTCGTACCTGTTCAGTATATTATGTTGTACCTTTTGTTACTCTTTGATGCGGGAAGAAATGCGAATAATACAATAAATAGCGATATTACTCGCGACAAATGCCCGGGGGGTCGGGGGGATTATTATCAGACGAATAAAGGAATATGCGCGTCTACTCTGTCAACGGTGCGACATGAAAACGTAATACAATTTTATATTTTTGTTCGTCAGACACAATTTGTATGATTGCTGCGGGCTGGATTAGGTTTTGTTTGATTAAAATGAAATTGAGGTTTTGTTTTCAGGGAAATGTTATTATTACACACTGTGTCCTCCACGGCTCCGCTCGCGTAAGAAGTTTTATTCCAGTATTAAATATAGCCTATGTTACTCAGTGATAATGTGGCTTTCTAACGGCAAAAGATTTTTTGAAATCGGTCCAGTAGTTTTTAAGTTTATTCGTTACATACAAAAATACAAATCTTTCCTCTTTATAATATTAGTATAGTATAGATAGATAAAGGATGTTTTGAATGCCAAAGAAGATTCTGTTTGCAAAATATTTTGAGTAATAATTTTCATATAAGTGTCGTGTATAGCGAATATGTTTAGGTTAAATTCCGTCTAACTACATAAGATTGTTACCCCCGGTTTCTAAAGCTGTTGTCAAGTGATGCGATTGGTTGACAAAAATACTAAAACCAATCACAGCTTGACATAAGACTTGACAGCTGATAAGTAAATTTTTGCGTTGATCAGTGTTCCAGAAATTGAAGTTCACAGAGCTACTTCTGAATTTCTAATTAAGTTTATGGTTTTACAATCCTGCACAATTAAACTGCACGTGCAGACCGTACACCACTTATGATCACTTTATCCGCGTTACAAAACGAGTCGCAAAGACAATCTTTTGTTCTGCCTAGCCTTTTTCAGCTTCCAGTCTAACCAGATGTGTCTGAATGCCAGTATTTTACACGGAGCAACTGCCATCAGACCTCCGCAACCCAATTACTGGGCAATGTCGATATTCTAAGGTTAGACCGGTTGTCAGACTTTCGGTCTTCTTTCTAAGGACTGTCATAGGTATTCGTATGACACCCGGGACCGAGAGTTAAACGTGTTCTCCGAGGCACGGAGGGGTTTCGATGTGTAACGAACGGTCACCCATCCACGGACTGTCTTCGGCAAGCGCAGCTTAACCTCGCAAATCGTATTATGCGTGCGGTTTTTATTTAACCACGAGATCCGCGAAGACAATCTTTTATGTAACAATCAAAATAAAATACACACTTTATCACGTCCTCTCAAAACAAAACAAATCTCGAGATGTAACGATCTGAAGATACAATACAAAAACTCGCCAAATTCTCTTTAATTTGTTTACATCATTTGAATCAATGAACGTAGCGATGAGTCGTAAGATATGACGTTTGTTGTACAATGAGGCCGTCATTATGTCCGCTCGGGCGGAATTTCGCAGAGATGTAGATAACGTCATCGTGTTGCTGTTCCAACCGAAATATACACACGACTATTAGGATGTTGAAGCTTGTTTGAGAACTGACGAAATTGAAAGTGGATAAAAAATTAATCGACTGCCTTGTTGGTCTAGTGGTTGCAAGCGCGACTGCGGAGCATGGGGTCCTGGGTTCGATCACCAGGTCGGGCAAAGCGTTATTGGGTTTTTCCAGTAGGAATTTCTTAGTAACAGCCCGGAGTCTGGATTTGTGCTCGGTTAATGGCAATAGGCTCTCCCCCTATTACATGGGACTTATGGCGAAATAAGGGTGTACTAAAAACACCGCTGCCGAACCCTTCGGATAAAAAAATGAAGTCGTCGCGGGACGCGTGGCAGACGTGAAATATAGAAACGCATTTTGTAAAAATAAAGAACTGGTCAAATCAAACGGAACAGAACCGACGAGTTACGAGGTTCTGCCGTTGTGTGTCTGCCATCGCGAGCGTCGCCACGCAACAGCCGCTCTCACATCCGTATCGCCACATTAGATGTTCCACATCAAAAAGTTTCAAGTGTAAGCTAAGGAATTCTTAGAAAGAGCCATAAATCGGGCTATATCTGATAGGGTGTCAGTTTTAGTCAGATAAATGTGTTCCTTGGAAATATGTGGAGCCGCTAATAAAAAAGTACACAGTGAATCCAGTGCTAACCGCGTTTGTCGATACTTAATTTTTATTTTTTACTAGCGAATCGCCCCGGCTTTGGCATATAAACCTTCCTCTTGAATCATTCTATCTATTGCTGAAAACTGCTTCCTCTTGAATCATTCTATCTATTGCTGAAAACTGCATTAAAATCCGTCGCGTAGTTTAAAAGATCTAAGCGTACAGACAGCGGGAGCGACTTTGTTTTATACCATGTAAAGATTTCAGGTGGTGGGTTTGCTCTTGACTCTAGTCTAGGTTACTTTACTTATTTACTTTAGTTACTTTCCATACAAATACGTATTTAGAATACGATCAGCTGCAAACTCAAACAATAACCCATTAATATTAAACATCTACAATTGCACACACACAACAGTCAAACAATTAAACATAAATGTATCAACACTTAACGATATGTTTAGACACTAGTTGAACATCTATTCACCTGTCAAACTGTATCAAACAAGATTAATGGGGAAGGCAACGCAAAACGAAAGCAGATGGCAGCACCTCCATACTTAGTTATTTGAACCAATGAGAACCATCATATTCATATTAGCAATAATGTCAAACACATTGCAACCAATAAGATGGCATAGGAACAATCGAAAGTGGCGTCATTAGTTCCACAGTTGCCCACCCCATTAGACATGCTCGCCAACCGGTCCAACTGTGTGTCACCTACACAAAACGCGTGAGAAAATTAAACAACACGTAGATTGTTATTGTGTCAACGCTTTCCATTTCACTTGACTGTATGACACGGGTGCTCTTATTTTGCGATGTTTGTGTGTATTGTGAGAAATTGCGCAAATAGGTTAGGTATACAAGCATATCTACGTTCCCTGTTCCCACTGCCTGATTGCTCTGATGCCTCGGTCTATTGTCAAATGGGCAAATCGAATTATTAGCGAGATGTGATTCTGTGAGACGTCGTATCACTTTGTTAAATATATACACGATAAAGCTTTGTTTCAGTTATATGGGAAGCGAATGATATACTGTTGAAACTTTGGAGATAATATGATTATAGTGCGATGTGTGTGGAGTTGTAAGTAGATTTATTTATGCTTAATTTTATTGTGCGCTTCGGTAGTGTGACGGTTTTAACATAATTTGTGAACGTAACCTTTGCGTTTTCTTCTCTTAGCATTTTCTCAACTATATTGGGGACAGCTTCCAGTCTAACCAGATGCGGCTGAATACCAGTATTTTACACGGTGCGACTGCCATCAGACCTCCGCGAGTCAGTTACTGGGTACTGCCGATATCTTAGGGTTAGACCAGTTGTTAGGCTTTCGGGCTTCTGACTATCCGTATCGATTGTCGCGTCCTTTATTATAGGCATTAAAATCAATTCAAGTTTTCCATCGTTTTATCGATTATCAAGAACATCAGATAGATCGGTACCTACTACAATTTGCGATTATGAACTCAAAACGAAGATATACACCCACATTCTAAGACGTTCCTCCAAAACTTACTCGACTCGACTCCACCTCGACTTGACATAAACGTCCTCGACTCGAGATTTTTCCTCAGTGGAGGTAAAGAATCATCTGTCAAACTCAAGGTACCTCGGAACCTACCTTAAGGAAGGAAGTGTCAAAGTTCGTATGAAATAAAAAATAATTTTGAAGACTATCGAATATGCTTACGATAATCCTTACAATTTTTTATCGTGTAATGACTCCGTCGAGGAACCTCAAAGTTCACTCGAAATTGCGACTAAGAATACAATTTTGAAGGTATTTTCGAGACCGTTTTGAGTCGAGTATGAGTCGAGTAAGTTTTGGAGGAACGTCTTAGAATATGGGTGATAGACCCGACATTATTACAATCATTATAACATACCTACATTAAATAAGCCAATGCTTACAGGAAAATATTTAGTCACCCATTATTTTATTTCGATATTTAAATACCGTACCGACTGCCCGGTCGTCCGTACCGGTCGTCAGTCAACTCGATATCAAGTGTCAATATTTGGTATCGCCAAACGATGCGAGCGGAGTCTGTCGAATCGATTCGCATCCGATAATTCCAGGTATCGAGAGAGCTTAATTGGGGATCGAGTTGTCGTCGGTATGGAGTAGATTCGAGAGCGACGAGCGAGTGCACAATAGTGTTATAAGTGTCAGGTAGGTGTTATGTGAGAGTTTTGGAGGTGTCTGTGCTGCAAGTGTAGACGAAGTAGGCAGCATTAATATTAGGAGGGAGGTCTTTATAGAGAAATCAGAAGAATATAGAATACCATAGGTCATTTTTCTGAGGAAAAAATAATTGCTATCCATTGAATGTTTCTGGTGTCTAGTTCTTAGTTTTATGATAGAAAGGAAAAAAGTAATGATATAAGACAGGAAAATTCGAGTGTTATTCAGTGAAGTAAATCACTATATAAATTACGTCATATCACGGAAAAGAGGCAAGTTGGGCATGACACAAAAAGTTTTAACAGAGCTGACTGCCAGGGAAGTAAGCTAGAAGGAGCGTTAGTTTAAGAGCACTATCTGTGTATGTATTGACGACACGTTTGGTGTAGTGGCTGAGTCGATCGGCTTCTGCACTACGGGTCGTGGGTTTAATCCCCGCACGGAACAAATATTTCTATAGCCTACAGATAGTTGTTCCGGATCTGAACGTTTGTGCGTGTGAAGATTTGTGTCTGTAAACGTACCCACAATACAGGAGAAATGCTAGTGTGGGGTAAAGTTTAAAAAAATTGGCCTTTAGAAATGGAAACCTCTGCCCAAAACAACGTCAAAGATGGGACAGCTATCATCAACAATCTGCCCATATCAGAATACAGACTTTCACGTTATAATATTCGCTGAAAGTTCCGTAAAGATTGAACAAACAGTTTGATAGAATCACTATCAATTTAGTCTCGAAGCTACAGTCACAGTTTTCACAGGGCGCCTAGTATATCTCGGTACGCGGTGAGGAATGGTTCTAAATTCAAATGTATAGCACGACACAACTTAGAAGTCGCTTCGACGAACTCGATCGAACAACCAATGGCAGGCGTTCATTATCGCACGATTCAAACTTATTGCGTCAGCGTAAAGATCATTTTTTACTGCACTAGATACTAATAAACTCGAGGTCTTGACGTCGCACTCAGTTCGGAAGTCATCGGTTTTACGAAGTTTGCCGATGCGACTAGGGTTGCTAGGTGTCCGGCTTTTTACAGTCGTTTCCGGCCAAATATATACAAATCCGGCCTGTCTGGCTTTTGTTAGGCTTTTGGTCAACCCCGCCCCGCCAAAAGATGCCGATGATTCATAATAACTTATAATTAAGAGAGTGAGTAAATGAATAACAGTTATAAATACACAAATAAAAGTACCTATCAATTATTATTTTCTTTTATAACCAGTGCGTCAGGCTTTCAGGGCAAAATGTCCGGCTAAATATCAATCTGTGTCCGGCTTTTCTATTTTTGGGCCTGGCAACCCTAGATGCGACATCTTAGTTGTGTCGTATTATGCTGTATTTGACATATTGTTGACATTTAACTCTGCAAACAGCTCCGCTGTGAACTGTCAAGTTACACTGGCCTCTCTTTATTGTTTACATTGCTGTCAAGTGTGAATTAAATTCGCTAAAAGGTGTTCAAATGAGCAGTCCGAAATGTCCCGAGATGGTAAATGGAAATAAATTCATGAATTTTGTTTGTTATTGACACAAACCTGTTTGGAGTGGGGATTAGTCGATTATCAAGCTCTAAGAGTGGCTTGAAGATATTTTAGTCAAGTGTAGAGGATTTGAAATGGTTGACAATTGTATTTACCTACGTAAATTTTGTTGATGACAATTTTGTTTGATTGTGATTTTGAAAATTAATAAACATTAAGACAAAAAGTTGGTTTTAATTTTATACAAAATTTTATATAGCGTAACACTGGACATTAAAACTCACTGTAAACAAAAAAAAAATGCGTTACAGATTTTTCAGTACCGGAATTTTTAATCTAGAAACTATCTCAAATACGTAAGCTTAAACTTTCACCGTGGCGCGGCCTTGCGTTTCCAATTGTTATTTTTCTGACAAACTCCTGAGAGCTACCACGGGGCACATCCTTTTAATTAAAACGGTGTACAGGGGATTCGCACGGGCGTTCACAAATTAATTCATTTTGTTTTAGTTTTTCGTTATATTAACTCTGTCGGCTCGTGCTTGTGAACTTTCGCATACAAACAATGCCTATTGGTTTTGTTTTCAAGACGAAAGTGAATTCTCTCATGGTTTCGACCACAATGATCAGTGATATTATGTAGAAAACATAATGACAGACAGTAAATGTCGCAAGCGATGTTTACGTTTTGACAAGTAAGTATCTATTGTGTGCAAATTTTTATGACACACCTTTTACGTCGATGCAATATTCGTATGTTGTAGTGAATGTAGGAATTTTGTTAGTTTTGCATTAATCTATATTTTATAAGTTTCTATAAGGAGCAAATATTTTACACTATTTTTTTGGTGGAACTTACAATATGAAGTTCTGTTCTCGTTTAAACACCACGTGCTTTACGACTAAAACAAAGGAATTACTATTCAATGAATATGTGACAAAAATAATTATCGAGCTAAAAACAAAACGGAAGATAAATTTGGTAGCAGCGGAATGAAATATAATTGCTTCATATAATTCCGTGACAAAAACATAAAACGCGTGACGAGAGTTTAATATGCGTGAAAAATTTTGTAAGCGCGTGCGTTTCAATAACCGCAGCACACACAATTTAGTTCCATTTTGTTACTTTTATACGTATATTACGGATAGAATTATACGAATAATGTTGTGATCAAAAAATGTGTTATATTAAAATAGCTTTTAATAAATGATTTGTATTAGATTCATAATCCGATCACTAACGTGTCTATGGAGCGTTCTTGGTTTGAATACAAACTCAATAGTGCCACATTTAGACCGTAATTTCTTTTTAACAGCAATATCACCAATTCACCACCCCTTTTCTTTGCAATATTAAATTCTTTTAATGCCTAAACGCAAACTTTGCCTTCCTCCCGTCCGTCATTTCAGCACGAACTATACCTACCTATGAGAATAGCTCTCTGCCGTGGTGAAAATATTAACCTGTCAGCCAAATTGTTAACAGGGTTGATTGCACAGGGTGCGCCAAACATATTTAAGTATCATCATGGGCTGCCATCACCTAACGGACAGCCGGACAGCGATTTCAAAAACCCCGGCTTGGTCAGTATTGAGACTTTTCCCCGGACGCATTTGAACACGTTAAATAATATTTTTTATGTATTAAAATAGCCAAAATTTAAATTTTTGCAACAGTCATACTAGTGTGTATGCTGCGTGGAATTAATTTTTGGAATAGAAAATGGACGAAACTGACAACGCGACGGGCGTCTGGGTGTTTTTGAGAACCCTTTCTGGATGCCCCCGGACACTCCCAAACTAGGACAAATCCTGGTAAACCCAGAAGAATGGCAGCCATAATCATAAGTAACATTACCTTGACACAAAAGAACTACAGATAAGGGCCTGCTCAAATAATTTTAAACCTTATTGTAATACCCTTTAAGACTCGTATTTGCCGTACCGAGGGATGCTTTGGCATGCCGCGGCACGACGACGTATCCCACCGTATGCTAAGCAAATATGAGTGCTAATGATATTAACATAACGTTTTAAATTATTTGAGCTTAGAAATCCTATACCGTGACGTGCTGCCTGTAGGCGAAGGCCCTAAGACTATCATTTCCAAAATATA
The DNA here is from genome assembly GCA_910594945.2 of Amphipyra berbera. Lineage (NCBI taxonomy): Eukaryota > Metazoa > Arthropoda > Insecta > Lepidoptera > Noctuidae > Amphipyra > Amphipyra berbera. The sequence continues at coordinate 17,827,466 of OU343126.1, read as the reverse complement.
ACACTTACACCTATCAAAGCTCATTTGGTGCAACAATGACGTAATTACGCTTTTTTTTAAAACAAGTTAAATATGTCAAAATGCGGGGAAAGACTATTTACATCGGGAGAAACATCTCCTGTAAAAAAACTAAAATTGTAATTATGCCATTGTTGCACCAAATGAGCGAAAGTATCTCGTATTGGAACACATCCCCCGCGGGATATACATGGTATTACAGGATCTTTGTATCCAGGTGTCCGTTACAACGTTAATTATTATCTTCGCCTGGTTGAACGGTATAGTCTTCTGTTAACAGATATTAGGCTTCAGGGTATTGCGCTTATCATATTATTGTTTATCGAATTGTTACCCTAAGACTATCATTTCCAAAATATGTATAACACGTACACCTATAAAAGTACCTCGTATTGGAACACATCCCCCGCGGGATTTACGCGGTATTATAGGATCTTTGTATCCAGGTGTCCGTTACAACGTTAATTATTATCTTCGCCTGGTTGAACGGTATAGTCTTCTGTTAACAGATATTAGGCTTCAGGGTATTGCGCTTATCATATTATTGTTTATCGAATTGTTACCCTAAGACTATCATTTCCAAAATATGTATAACACGTACACCTATAAAAGTACCTCGTATTGGAACACTTCGCGGGATTTACGCGGTATTATAGGATCTTTGTATCCAGGTGTCCGTTACAACGTTAATTATTATCTTCGCCTGGTTGAACGGTATAGTCTTCTGTTAACAGATATTGGGCTTCAGGGTATTGAGCCTATCATATTATTGTTTATCGAAGTGTTATTGTTTGGACGAATATGATAATCCTGTTGTTGTGGTATTAATTATATTGTGTATGTTTTGTTTGCGTTTGTTGTTTATAAACTATGGTAACGTTGCTTATAAATATGATCGAAGCAATAATAATAATAATGTTTGTTGCTCATAAGTATAAAAGATGAGACAAACTGCTCCAAGTGTAGCAAGTGTGTTTCTAAATCATGTACTTTCGTAGAAAATGTTGGATGAAAAGAGCCTCCGCGAGTATGTAGTAGGCGATAAGTAAGTATGTTCTGTGCACCCTGGGCAGTCAGCCTAGCGTCCAACCTTGCTGACTCGCTAATCTTTTCACTACGGCATGAGATATTCTCATTTCGTCGCTGGGCAGTGAAAACCTCGTAAAGCACAAATTCATCGTTATTTTTTGTTATTCATTTGTTGGGTAAAAAACCTTGTTATGCATATTTGGAACGAACGTGCACAGCTCTAAGATGAAATAGATTGATGAATAGATAATAAAACAGAAGAACCTTACATCTACACTTCATACTTTTTTTAACAGGCAGTTTTAATCTCCTCTTGTAAAATTACGTTCATTGCAATTACGAGGTTTTAACTGCGCAGCGACGATATAGCTCGTGCCAATATTAGAGAAGAAGAATACTGGACACTGTCAGTTGTCTAGATGTCATAATGGGATTTGTCATTTTGTGACCATTATCTAATCATCATTTAACGAAACGTTTAGTGCGGTGGCTGAGCGATTGGCTTCTGCGCTTTTACTATTCGATTCCCGCACAGCATACCCCCTATCACATAGGACTTAAACATAATGGCGAAATGAGTGTGTTACTATACATCTCTGCCCAACCCTTCGGGAAATACAGGCGTGATGTTATGTTAAAACCCTTTCCATATAACCCAATCATCACCGATACTGTAATAAGTACACCGCACATTACACGCCCTCATCAAAAGAGATGTTACAAACGTTGAATCGCAATTTTAATATTAATTAGAGTACCAAGGTGTAGGGGTTGGCCCTTTGAATATTTCACCGCTTTCGGGTAAATATATTTATCTTGAACCAGATAGCGATGTGGCCGACAGTATTGAGATATGCCGCGAAATGCGGGTCGGTCTCCTTGATCGATATTACCTTGAATTGTTTCGTTTGTCAGGTTGAGGTACCTTCGTTAAGATTCATCCCGATAACCTGCCCAGGTTATCGAGGAGATTACATTTTTGGGAATTATATTGGAGGTTATAGCACGGAATAATAAATCGTACTACGTACAGAAACCTCACTAAAGTAATTAACAACCGCGCGGATCATATGATTTTCAAGGTTCAGTTGCACTTGCCGCGGTAAGGCCGTGGATGGATGACCATTCGTTACATATCGAGACCCCTGCGTGCCAGGGAGAACACGTTAAACTGTCGGTCCCGGGTGTCATACGACTATCTTTGACAGTCGTTACGGATAGTCAGAAGCCCAAAAGTTTGACAACCTGTCTAACCTTAGGATATCGGCATTGCTCAGTAACTGAGTTGCGGAGGTCTGATGACAGTCGCTCTGTGTAAAATAGTGGTATTTAGCCGCATCTGGTTACATTGGAAGCTGACCCCAACATAGCTAGGAAAAGGCTAGGCAGAACGATAGCACAGAATAATAAATAGTACTACGTACAGAAACCTCACTTCCTACCTAATGCGTGAAATACCGAGAAAATGTGCTCGGCGCATGTGAAATCGAGCTTTAGTGTTAGGCGAGAGAGTTTCTTTTCCTCTGTGCGTTCGCGCCCTTATCATATTTCGGTTCGTTTACTCATTATCATTTGGTTCGGTTTTTTAATCTGTTCCACTCCAGAGTAGCAGCGGCGCGTAGGCATGTTTTTTTTTAACTTAAATGTGGGAGTGAAATAAGCACGGCTATAGTCTCATTTGAGTACGAATAAGAAAGTTAGTCAGTACAGCATATATTACTATACTCTTTGCAGTACAGTTTGAGAATGGATTTTCGTAACTACATTCAAATGAAAAGAAAGCCAATAGGTTTTTGTCTGGCTAAGTTGTAGCCTTGAGAGACGACATACTTTTAATGAAGCATAAAATAAATTATTTACTTGGAAAATATCGTGGATCACGATAAGGCCCCATTGTTATTAAAATGTATTTAATTTATATCTAACCAAGAATAATTTAATTACTGGTCACCGAAACAGTACAGTTCGCGTAAGACGCAAAGATACCTGGATAAAAGAACTGATCATAGTATACTAATAGGTTCACGACAAATTCCTTGAAGCAAAACGGGTTATCACTTATCACCAGGTAAACTCGAAAGAGAGTGTGGTGGCATCTATCACGCCACAGGCGAACTACACAGCACTACGATTGTCTAGCAGACTACAGCGACAATAATGACAACTCCCAAATATGACGTCACAAGAATCCTGCATCGCGAGATCAAGATTTGACACGCAGATATCCCTTATACAACTTCCCAACATCAACCGTTGGGCAGTAGCTCGCCAGGCATAAGTTCCGCCTGGTTGGAGGATCCTCCCTTTTCGTTTGAAGAACACCATACCTCGTATCTCCATAAAAGTAACAAAGACGGAGATTATTGTAGTACGTCGTTTCAACCAATGACAACACAGCAAATATCCGAGCTATGGTCTCCTAAGTCAAAGCAATGAACACACCGATTTCTAAGTACATAATGAACTATACTATAATACATTACACGCTACATACGGTGAAGGAAAACTTATTAAGGAAAGGCGCACGTTTAATGATAAATACGAAACGTGAGCTCCTTGTGAGCGTCGATCAGTTGTACCACCTGTCACGTTTGGAATCAATTACTAGAGAAACGGATACATTGAGCGTTGAGTGTGACGAGGTGAATTAAGTATTTCTGCTTGGGCTTTGTCTTGCAACGAATAGTAATAATAAAAGGCAGACGGAGCAGCAATCGAGTTAGCAACTTGCTGGCCAAAAGCCATGGACACTTGTTGAGTTGGCCCAGATGGGATTACAAAGATGATTGATTAAACATAGTTCGGGACATAGATTGTTGGTTGAGATGGAAGGCAAGAGGTGTTCAGCTAATTTGGGCTGTCAATAATGACAGGGTAATGGCTGATGTAGTTTAAGCTGATTAAAATATTAATATGGAAGAATTTAAAAAAATCCATAAAGTTACAGAAGGCACTTTAAAATCGTTAACAACCACGTCCATCGATATTCTATTTATATTAAGTATTCTATTGCTAAGGACAGAGCCTTCCCTACATTGTTCCACGAAATATAACAATTCCTTATCAGTATCACGGCGGTTTAACTTCTAAGTGTGTCACAGAAATTGTAACGCGATAGTACCCTAGCGATCCCTCGACAGACCCATAGACAATCGGACGCAAAACAATGAAGAACGTGACATACACACAAACATACACGTCTTGAGGGACAATGGAGTACTTAACAAATGGAGTTATGATGTACAGGCGACACGTTCTCGATATCTGTGCGCTGTCTCTCGTGACGCAATTAACAATATAGAATTTTCATAATATCCTCTACAGACAAATTTAATTCTGCCTAACCTTTCCCCAACCAAGTTCGGGTATGCTTCCAGTCTAACCAGATGCGGCTGAATACCAGTATTTTACACGGAGCGACTGCCATCAGACCTCCGCAACCCAGTTACTAGGTAATGCCGATATCCTAGGGTTAGACCAGTTGATACTTTCGGGCTTCTGACTAACCGTAACAGCTGTCATAGGTATTCGTATGACACCTGGGACCGACTGTTTAACGTGTTTTCTGAGGCACGGAGGGGTCTCGATGTGTAATGAAACGGTCAACCATACCCCTCTACAGATAAAGACCTTAATATATATAAATAAAATAATTTACAAAATGCTACGCTATAACAGCGATTATGCACTGCGAAACGTTTCTTTCTCCCAAACACTTCACATATTTGATGTTTCTCGAAAGAAAAATGTCAACTTTAACCCTCCATTCCTTATTTCTCTGTGTACGGGACATATCAACGGCTCGAGGCGCGAAGTCAGCATAACAGATGCATTGTTGTCCCATATATGTGACACGGGCATAGGGATGGCACACGACGGTTATAAGATTCGTATTGTATCGTATCTGTGTCGAGGAAACTTTAGTTTTCAATTGAATTCAGAGACGTGTGATGTACGGTGTGATGTACGTTGTGACGTCGTTTTGATTTGAAGTACAGAAGATAACAGAAGTTTTGTCATTGTATTTCAGGAATAGAAACGTCAAACACATTTTGTCATTAGCTAATGAAAAGTCGCGTGCTGTTGCAAGATATAGAAGTTTAGTTTCTAATTAAATGAAGTACTTACATCGTCTTGTGAAAGGATGTTAAGTGCATTTGCGGGAATTGCATTGTTGTCGGTTAATGTGACATTGGTGACTGCCGTTTTGTAAAGGCATGCTATCGAGATGATACAAGATGAGATGACAGCAGTGATAAGCCTAGTGGTGTGACCGTCGGACTGCCAAGTCATAGGTCTGGGGATCGAACCCAAGGCATGCACCTCTAACATTTCGGATTCATGTACGTATTGTATAATTATATATATATATAATATAATTATATATTATATATAATTATCACTTGCTTAAAAACGGTGAAGGAAAACATCGTGAGAAAACCGGCATGCCTGAGAGATACTTTTCGGCGGCATGTGCAGCCAAGTCAGAGGTCCATGGGCGGCATAAACTTTGATACCAGGTTAGTCACTAATCAAACGAAAATAAGAGAAGAATTAGATGATCCAGTAAGAGAATTAAAATTATGTCTTGAAATATGTACGTAAGTACACCATTTGATTAAACAACTAATTCAAACGAATTATTGGAACAATATCAGGTCATGTACAAATAAAACATAATTCAGGATAATATTTTTTCCCTTTAAGTTCAATATAACAGCAAAAAAACACTTCAACAGTTTTTAATTTGAACAGAATAATTTCAAAGTAATGCTTATCAACCCTGCGACGACCCATACAAACACACTTCCCTAATATTTACAGCACACATACACATTTTACCTGTCAACACGAACATTTCCTGTGTGCTATACCGCATTAGTTAAACGGGCACACATACACAAAAGACCACGTGTAACTACGTATTTAACGCACACATTTAAAGCATTTCAAACCGCAAATGTGTACAGGATTGATATAAAAGTCGCAGCTGTTTCGTGAAATCGGTAAATTATGTAAATAGCTGGAGATTTTTTTTGGTAACGTTTTTATTGGTTACGGACATGGGCGGAGTGTGGATTTAATTGCGCATTTTGTAATTCATTTTATTTTGGTAGCTGTGTCAAATGAAAGGTTTAATTAAAGAGGTCGGATAGTAATGTCATTAAATATGTCACACGGGCCAAGTAATAAAATACAATGAATAGTTACAGTATTTTTGTATTATATGCTTACTTTGGTTCATTTGGTATCATTTAATTGAATTGCTATTAGATTTATTAGAAAAAAAAGAAAAAGAAAAATATAAAGACATGTATAAACAGCAGGTAACTATTTTACAAAACAAGTAGGTACAGATATACTATACATCCTTTTTGACATTGCTTACGTGTAATATAAAAGAAGAACAAAGGCAAGGATTATTAAAACAATATTGTTAATCTTATTTCAAAACTAAATTATTATCCCTAATGAATTTTCAGACAATTTATTAAACATCTAAATTCCTAAATTAACAGCAACATATCTGTAAGTAGAACAATAGCTCCCATTTAGCGGCAGCAGTGTCGCATAGGTGCTAACATTCTTGAAATACAACGCCCGGTGATATATGGGCCTCATATATTTGAATATATATATAATATATATTTCAATTTTGCTAGGCATTTAGGCTAGTAAAAAACGTGAAGAATGTTTTTAGTGTGTTTTCCTTAGAATACCAACTCCAGAACATCTTGGTATAGTCTTTAACGTGAACTCTGGATACAATCACAGTATTGTATTGTATTGTATTGTACTGCTTCTTAGCAAAGATCAATAGACAATTCATTTTTTAACTGCTGTTACTTAGGGATGTCACTCACGAATAGGTTCGATGACTGTTTTTAAAAAGGTAAAATCTTTTTATTGATATATTGAAAAATATAGTGTTTACATAACATCACGACTATATTCCCCGAAGGGTTGGACAGAGGTGTATAGTAATACCCTCATTTCACCGTTACGTTTAAGTCCCATGATTACATGGAACTATTAAGGGGCGAGCCTATTGCTATCAACTGGGCACAAATCCAAACTCTGGGCTGCTACTGAGGAATTCCACACGGAAAAACCTAATAACACTTAGCCCTACCCAGGGATCGCACCCAGGACCTCACGATCAGCAGTCGCGCTTGTCGCCACTAAACCAACGGCAACACTGACCGTGTTTTATTTTTAAATATATTGAAGCGAATTTCCTACAGACTACAGAATAATGTGAAGCGCGTAAACAAGCCCTGGTTAACCAGTGTAAAGTGTGTCGCAGTTCGTACCGAAGACTCTCGTTTCAACCAATAGGCAATTAATTCGTGTACCGAGTACTACGCGTCGCTAGGGTTGTCTCCAAAAGAGAGCGGGAGCGACAACATGACACACATGACGGGCATGATAACATAAGGCGATGTTATTGCTAGTATTTATGTTTTTAGGTAGGTAATTAAGGCGATTCACACACTGCACCGCATCACGCAGCGTAGTGCGGGAGTGCGTGTTCTTACGTTGTTTGCAAGTATCTGTGTTTGTATAGAAAACACGCGTAGTGCAACACACAGAAAACGCATTCACGCGCAGTGTTGTGGCTCCGTCGCCACGCACCCCGCAGCGTAGCGCGGGGCAGTGTGTGTTTCGCCTAAAGGAGTTTTATTTGGTATTTCAATCTTCTTCTCTCGTGGCGGCACGAGGTATTATGATAACAGCTCATGCTGTGATGAAAGATTAGTCAGTCTGCAAGGTTGGTCGCGGGGCTGACGTACTTATGTATCGTCACTCGTGGAGGCTCTTTGCATGCACCCCAGGTATAATTAACAAGAGAAACGAATAACTGTAAATATATTTTTGTAATGACGTAGAATTACTACAAACGCAATTGTAACTTTAAAAAAATAATTTTAAAATTCTGTCTTATAACGAGGTTTTACACAGAAGCTACTCACAAAACAGGTCCTAGCAAATGGCGTTAGTCATTTACTAAAAGATAAACTAATAGTTCGTCGATTAGATCATAATTACATTAACACATAATGCTTTAGACAATATTGATTGACCTCAAAACCAATACCGCAGCTTCCTCATCGAGCTACGTCAAACGCAAAATTAATCAAACTCAGCGGCTATAACAATAATTTATAACGCGTCACGTCAAGCTACACTTGCATCACACCCCTTCAGTATACGAGGGTGGCAAACTTATGTATTGACGAGCAATATAACTTGCCGCGTATCGCCGTGATTAATCTCGTCTCGTGACACCCCTGCGAGTAAGGATTGACAAGTCGCGGGCGTGAATCAGTCGCGGGTACGCGGCGTACCGCGGACCGAAATCCGTACCATTTGTGTGTATCGTTACGGGGAGGAAAGTTTGGGAGTAGGAAAGTTTTGAGTGAGAAATTGCCGTCGGTAACAAGACAGTTGGTGGAACTACTTGTTTTATTGGTGCGGTTGTTAATTATTGCCGATTTAGAGGTTTAGTTGATTCTATTTTAAGGTAAGTATTGTATTAGAATAATATTATTCGTTTATTCATTCTATATACATATAAATTATATTTTTAAATATTTCTACAAAAAATATAAAAAAACATTTAAAAATATAAAAAATAGTAGCCCACCGGCATCGGGAACAGGGTCCAAGCTACCGGTGGTCAGGGCCTCAGAGAGAGGAACTTCCTGACAATACGTGCCGTGTCCAGAAGTACCGCTTTCTGTATCAGGCCTTTGACCCAGCTGCCCAACGAGAGCCTCGTCAGATGGTGGTCGAGGCTCTTGGCTATTAAGCCATTGGCCGTAACGACTATCGGCACAATGACTGCTGAGTCAACCTCCCACATGTCGACAACCTCGTGTGCCAAGTCTTGATACTTAATTTCCTTATCTTTCTCGGCTTTCACAAGGTTCTCGTCATGTGGGACAGTGACAATATAATTAATACTAGAAGAACTGCCTCGTTGGTCTAGTGGTGGCAAACGCAATTGCTGATCATGAGGGCCTGGGCTCGGTCCCTGGGTCGGGCAAAGTGTTATTGGGTTTTTTCGTGTGGAATTCCTCAGTAACAGCGTGAAGTTTGGATTTGTGCCCGGTTGATGGCAATAGGCACGCCCCCTATTAATGGGACTTAAACAAAACGGCGACATGAGGGTGTTACTATACACCTCTGCGCAACCCTTCGGGGAATGCAGTCGTAATGTTATGTAACTAGGAGAGCATACATAAAAAGACTAAAAATAAAGCATACATACATAGTTATACTCTACAGAAAATATTAATGGAATTTATAGAATCTACATGCTGACTGGAAGAGGCTAGTCTATTATTGGACCATAATATACCAAATAGACATGATCATTATAACGACTTCGTTTTGATACCTAGAAACGTCTAGCCATCTTTGACAAACACTGTTACCAACAGATGATTTTTTAAAATTTCCCGAGAAGCATTTGACACACCATCTTCTTCTTTCGTGTGGTTAGTGACTAACCTAGTGTCAGAGTTTATGCCACCCATGGGTTTCCGACTCGGTGTCACATGCCGTCGAGAAATATCTCACTTAGGCATGCCGGTTTCCTCACGATATTTTCCTTTACCGTTTTTAAGCAAGTGACAATTATACAATACGCACATGAATCCGAAAAGTCGTGTGCCTTGGGTTAGTTGCTATGACTTGGCAGTCCGATGGTCACACCACTAGGCTATGCACTGCTGTTAACAGTCGTGTGACACACCATGGTAACCAACAACATCCATCACGTCTCCCAGATTCCTTAACTGACTCTCATAACTGTAGTAAAACTTCAACAGACTTGGAAGCTTGTGGCGGTGGTTAGCTAGGTACTTCATCTGTTTGTACATTTCTCGAAAGATGGAAAGTTCTCAGTGAGGAATTGCTTTGGGTAACTTAAGACAGTTGGAGGTATTTGTGTTATTGATGTTACTGATTATTAGTTTTGAGGTGAGGTGGAATAGTTGGATATGAATTAAACCACTTGTAATATAACTATATGCAGTGATAGCCTAGCGGTTGAACGCTTGTCTTTCACGCTTGAGGGTTTGAGTTCGATCCCGGCCCGTACGGGCTGACTATTCGAATACATGTGCGGATCAGAATTTGATTATCACTTGATGGAAAAACATCGTGAGGAAACCTGCACAACTGAGAGGGTTCCATAAAGTTGTCGATGGTGTGTGTAGTCCCGCACCAGGCCAGAGTGGTGGACTAAGGCCTAAACCCTTCTCATTCTGAGAAGAGGCCCGTGCCCAGCAGTGGGATAGTAATTGGTTAGTTATGTTATGTATGTAGTATAACATTCTCGATCTTAATCGTCCATTTGATGTCCAGCACAGATGAGGGCTAGTCCTCGGCGTACTATTTGTTAGTTAAAATTAAAAACTGTCTTATTTTCTATATAAATTGTACCACGCACTTCTTAGTACTATTATAAAATTACGCTGAAGATAGAACCGCATCTGCACTCGGTTTTAGATCGGTTAAGAATGTGAATGTGGTATTTCTTAATTCTTGGTACCTATTCAGGTGCTTGGCACTTACAATCAAAGAATGTAAGACTCGTAGCATCTTGCGTTCTAAAGTTTCTAGCTGTATCTTGTATATTCCCTCCTCCTTTCAATTTATTTACTAATTAGCGGCCCGTGCCAGCTTCGCACGGGTGGACATTTTTCCTGTTTTTGCAACATTTTTCATTTATGCTCCGCTCCTCTAGGTCGTAGCGTGATGTTATATAGCCTATAATCTTCCTCGATAAATGGACTATCCAATACAAACATATTTTTTCAATTCTAACCAGTAGTTCCTGAGATTAGCGCGTTCAAAAATCAAAATCAAAAATTTTTATTTCACATAAACCAATACAGGTGCTTATGAAACGTCGAATTTAGGTGCACGGTTCCAATTAGTTGTTTCCTATGGAGAAGAGCCGGCAAGAAACTCCATGGTTACTCTTTTAAAAATAATACCTTTAACAATTTCAGTGGATACAGTACAATGATTTAGGATAGCGAGAGAACAATGAGGTCCTGACCACAGACCAATGAGTAATATAGTACTAAAAGACTTGAGTACAAAAACTAACAAACAAAAATTAAATTAAAAAAAAGCAATATGAATAATATTGTAGTAATTTACAAATTTATAGATGCAGGTCCTTCATCTAAAAAAAACAAACTCTTCAGTTTTATATTATTAGTATAGATATAACAGAAAACTATATTACACACAGACATACCGTGGCTATTGAGACACACGTCCTGTCCTGCTTTCGACAAATGTCAAGTGTCGAAAACAAACACGGGCACTGCACCCATTGTACTCATAGTAATAAACTCGCAATACAACTGAAGCAAGCCCTCAACTACCCTATAATTCATTCATCTGTTACCGATAATATTAGCTGTGATTACATTAATTGGGCCCGTAACTAGAGGTGTCAGATTGACAATTCGTCGATATAAATTAGAGTCGTTGGCATACCAGTTGACTGATTATTTATGACCTATGATATAGTTAGGCATGATGTTAGGTAGACTGAAAGAAGCAGGAGCCAAAAGTTACGATAGCTCAATTGTTTTAGCTCCGTTATATCGCTCTCGCAATCGATTTGAAATCTTTACAATGTATACGGTGACTTCAAAACTTGTTGTTAGTTCTTTAACTTTTGTTGATACGTCTAGCAGTAATATTGATACGAATTTTACACATCTCAATGGGAATACATAAATTAAAATAACAGCCACTCATCCCCAGTTTTTTAAAAGGTCGATCAACGACAAAAAGCAGCTGTCAAATCTCACATCTAGTGATGTGTATTTACTCAAATTGTTAAAGACAGATTTTAAAAGAGTAACCATGGAGTTTCTTGCTGGCTTATCTCCATAAGAAACGACTAATTTGAACCGTGCACTTAAATTAGACTTTTCACAAACAAGTTGAATTGTTTTTTTTTTAATATTGTGCTTGGTTTTTGGAATTTATTCAAATCACATTCGTTGACGTGAGATTTGACATTAGATTAAACTGATCAGCCTTACGGGAACCAGGGGTCCTTCTATCTATTACAATCTAATGACCATAGATCTTATCTGGTAGTCCTTCCACATCCAATTCGATGTCTTTTACATTCAATGTAACACTATCACACTTGTCTCCTTCAGGCCGCAATGCAGTCTCCGTCCAACCGATAAACGCATTTTAACAAATTTCTCTTTTCGGTTCGCACCTCTCAAAAACTGTACGATATCACAGCATGTTGAAGTATGTATTAAAAAAACTTTTTTTAAATTCAACACAGTCGTATCAAACCTTCCAATCTTTTGGTGTCAGGCTCAAGGCAACATTATCATAGCCCTTAAACTTTTTATTAGTAAACTAATGGCCGCTGTGTCAAACGTCAGGGACACTTTAAAACATTTTTTCACTTCCGAAGATTATACAAGAATACAGAATGAGTCGCATAGTCGATGTCAATGAACTCGTTCACTATTTCCTTTGTTTTTTTATCGTACAACATTTACATAAACAGTTCAAGTGCTACCTTTTTGGAAGGAAGTACCCGACACTCATTTTTGTATGCTGATTGCTGAATATCGTTGACATATTTGAAAGTTGAACGCGGCAACAAATTAATTGCTGTCCAAATTAATTCTTATTTTTTAAAACGGTTTTCATTATTTTGTTTCAAATCTTGCGGCAGATTTTTCAACTACTTCTGCTTAACCGATTCTCCTGAAACTTCGCACACAAATTTAATTCCCATGACGATACAATATTTTAATAATTTCAACCTTCAATCCTCAAATTCTGATGCTGCAGGTGTACTGCAAGAAAAAAGGATTATTAGGGAGTATTAATAAATAAGGTCGGGAAATAATGCCGTAGGTAAAAATTCAAGGCGGAACTTTTTGGTTGCAAAAGGCAGGGAAACATCACCAAGATGAAAAGCACTAAAATTCCGAGTTGAGAAGTAAAGTCTTGTACGCGAAATGCGTTCTTGCTTGAATCTTTGACGAACTACGTAGATGCTACACATAGTTTGAAACTTTTGTTAGTTCATTCAGCTTAGAGCTTGTTTCATTACTCGCAAGCAGTCTTAATAATATAACGAGGCAGTGAACTCTGGAAAGATTACGTCTTTACACGTCATCATATTTTCATCTGTCACATTGATGAGTGAGATTCTATTCTCGTGTCGGCACGTGCTATTTGAGAACAGCTGAGACGGGTGGTGGCTGACTGACGGGGGTCCAGGCCTATAAAAGTTCGGGCACACTGTAGATCGGCCCTCTCGCGCCGCTGCAGTTGCTCAGTTAAGTGCCACACCTGCTCAAGAAGACCCTGGACTCCTCGCATTGTACGATCCACGCCCTGTTGTTCTCTTTGTAATTCTTAATTAAATATATATAGTGTACGGTTACAAGTGTTATTCTTTATCCTCCCGTAAGTACACGCCTGCTAAATTTTATGTGCACATGCTAGTTGAGGGTTGACTCCTAAAGCCACCCTTCGAGTGTTACACAGCTCAGGCCATGGTGAAAAGAAATGCCAGTCAGCATAAGTAAGGTAGCCGGACTGACTGCTCAGTCCAGAGTGGAAAGTGTCACCAAAATGAACATGAAATGAATGGAAATGAGGTTTATTTACTAGAAACACGGTAGGTACATGGGTTTTAAAATAATGCAGTACAAGTCTACATGTTTAGCCGGCTCAGCAGCATGCACATTTTGATAACTACCTTTATAATGTAGACTAAGAAGTTTCAGATTTACTATGAATTTTAATATTATATAAGAATGAATTAATTTAATTACAATTTTTTTAACATTATGATAAGACACAATTTCAGGTAGGTAGGTATTATTATTTTTTATGATCTAAACATTCATGAATTGTGTAAAACACCAGACCAATAGCCAATTACGTAAATGTTTGCTAAATTTTCTATGAGGACGTTCTCTGATTGAGATTGGAAAAAAATTGACAAGAAATCAGTGCTATACTGCTTAGGGTGCACTATGGCATGAGCTATTCTCGTACACACACCGACACGAGAGAAGTGCCTACATATTTATCAACCCATATATATAAACTCACGAAACCTTTTTCCCATAAGTATAGGCAGAAACTATAGTACGCCACATGCTACGATCCTTTCGCTTCATCCACATTCATACATCTTGTCATACACGCACGTTGAGAGTACTACGCACCTGTCCTTTGTGAAGAACATCATCAATAACATCAATGTATGTCCTCCTCTACCGGCGTTTCCACTGACATCCGCCTTAAAAATTCCTTTAATTAATCGCCGTTCACTCATATTCTCAACACGACCAAACCACCTAAGTATACTAGTTTCAATTTTTGTCACTACATCATCTTTCTTATCAATTGTAGAATTATTATCAATGACGCTACTAACTTCAAAGACTAATCTATCAGACTTACAATTCTGATTACCAGGGCAAAAGGGATTTAAGGAAGTTATTTCAGATCAGCAGATTAATACTATTCAGGGAACTAAGCCTTCCACTCCAGATACAGTACTATTGAACCCATATAGTATTACTACATGGCATGAATTGGATTCTAACTCACACTCCAACTGTTTGAAACGTACGAAGACGGCTTAATCGGTACACTTTAACTCAATCAACGTGATCAAATGCAAAATAGGTTTGCTGTAACCGCACAATAATTGCTTTAGTACCAAAACTATAGGCTTCATTCAACTGTCATACGACTTCGTCTACAATTTGGGATTAAATTGTAATAATGTAACTTTTGAAAGCATTGAGGAAATGATTGATAAATTGAAATATCTGTCCTTTGAGGAAGGATAAAGTGAATTTTCCATAGTGTGCCTACCTACTCTGCGGTAGTGAATGTTCACTTTAGTCCATGTACTTATGAATATAAATATGTTTTACTTATAACTGTGTTCAGATTTAGAACTTTGTAATATTCTGTGTTATTTAGAACGAACCCTAATTTGTTCATACTATATTTTTGATAATTCGTTGAAATATTAAAATATTCCTATTGAACAGTTCGTCTAGTCCAAGCAGGTATGTCACTTCGCGGTTTAGGTATGAAAACATGCGCACGCGACGCTGAGCCTCCGGAGTGGAACACAAAGGAAAACCGAACCGAATGTTAGTGATAACCGAACTAAAATGTAATAAGAGCGTTTTTACTTCACATTAAAGTTCAATTTCGCATGCGCGGGGAATACTTTTCTAGGTATTAGTTCGGGAGTGAGGTTTCTCTACGTAGTGTTATTTATTATTCTGTAGTACAGGTAAAGTATTGAAAGTTTTCAAGACAAAACCTTAAGTATCACTAAGTAGTACTAGTATCATTATGCCAATGACACTTCGGGCCATTCGTAGGGCTATGAGGACTGGAGAAAATGTCTATAGGATCTAGTCAAGGGTTTGTGTCATTAGTCATTCTAATTTCCATGTTTCTGGAATAATAATGAGTACCAATGCTATGTTTATTTTTGGCGTAATAATGCGTTTTGGTTTTTTTTAAACAAATTCTCTACTCCCTTCCATTTTTCCCTAGCTTGATGTTTGAGTTATTTAAAATTCTAAGTTAAACAAGAAAAAAATAACTTAAAAATTCAACGCACACACATCTTATTCAACGCAAAAAAACTTTTTTTTACTACCATTGTTCTAAAATCAAAACTCTCACTTCACCCAGGCTGAGCCGGGGCAGGCAGCGGACGCACACCGTCGCTGCGCTCGCGCATTGAATATTAAAACATACGCAGAGGATCAATAACCTGCGCTTGACTCGGCTAGGGAATCCGTGTCGGACAACGGACAGGTAAAAACTATTCAGAAATCAATTCTCAAAATATTGAAGATTTGTTTATTTGTCTAGAGAGATAAATGGGAGCTCCGGATCAGTCGTTTTTGAAAGAAATTCTAACAAAATCACAGTAGATCATGAAACATTCATCAACGAGAGATCTCTTGTTAAATTGCATCTGAGGAGCGCGTATAAGATGTGACGGGTGGTGGCTGACTGGCGGGGGTCCGGCGCTATAAAAGGTCGGGCGCACTGCAGATCGGCCCTCTCTCACGTCGCTGCAGTTACCCAGTTAAGTGCCACACCTGCTGAAGAAGACCTGGACTCCTCGCATTTACGAACCACGCCCTGTTGTTCTCTTTGTTCTCCTTGTACTCTTTATAAATTGTTAATTAAATATAAATATAGTGTACGGTCACAAGTGTTATTCTTTATCCTCCCGTAAGTACACGCCTGCAAAATTTTATGTGCACATGCTAGTCGAGGGTTGACTCCTAAAGCCACCCTAAAGTGTTACAAAGACTATCTAAAACACTCTAGTCAAAACATTTATCTAATTCTCTACTAATTTTCAATCAAAACGGTCTCTTATACCCCGTTCCTATGGGCGAAAACGAATCGTTTTTCTTACCAAATTCAATAGTAGCATATTTTTTTGACAAACTCGGCTTATAAATGAACTATTAAGTCAATTTTGGCTGTGATAGCTATTGACGCAGGGGAGGGTCTACTATACAAAGCTGTCATGGTGTCTGCTTTATATTTCGTAAAGATACAAGTGTCTTAATTTTAACCAGTAACGCTTGGTAAATTATAGGAATCAGTCATTAGGGTGCTAAAACCGAGACAGAAGCTCGTAATTTTGATAAAAAGCGTACATTTTGTGTCATTCAGATTAATGTTATCTCACTGGGTGGGTGAATTTATAGGCTACTTATTACTTAGGTTTTGTGTTACCTGGTTTTGTTTACTTGGTTTGTTACGATTTTGTTTTAGTTTGTTTGTTTTAATTTTGTTTAATTAATTTATCGAGTCCTATTCAGTGCAACTTTATAATATAGTCTTTTATTTCTATTTTTTTTTTTGTAAGTTACAACAATGTTTTGTGTGCATGTAGAGTTTACCTATAAGTGATTGTTACACTTTATTCTGATTTGTTGCTTCTGTTTCATTTGCTTATACCAGTGTATACAATTGTTGGTGAACCAAATAAATAAATAAAAAAAATTAATAAATAAATGCTCCTCGTGTAAAATTAGATTGTGGGTTAAGACCCTGTTGTTTGGCGGCTCCTCAACTGGTATTAAGTCCACGTATAGTTCTGGTTTCTGGAATCCCCTATACTTACCTTATTCATAACATTTCTTAGTACTTTACAGTAAATGCTGAATTATAGAACTTACCTGGAAAAAAGAAATAATTTTATTAATTAAAACAGTCTTTACTTGTAATCGTCAAATTAAAATTGTGATTATAAAGAGCTTTGAACTTGGGGAAATTGGGATCTTAAATTATAAGCCGACGTAACCAATTTGGTAACAAAAGAAAAACCCTTACAAATGCTGTATCATGAAAATTAAACGCAAAAAATCCTTGAAACTGTTATTCCTTATCTTTCAATAAAGGAACCGTTGAAAGATAATGTTTAATTATTCTTTTCCTTTTTAGATTTTATCGTCATTCAACACGACGTCTCGTTGTAAGGCTGTCGTATGTATTATTCTTGTAACTGCTATAAACGTTTTTATATGGAAATTGTAATTTTTTATTGTTTTTCTATATTTAGATTTCTGAGACACTGTCAATCTATAGGAATCGCTTAGATCGTGTAGATGATAACCTAGGACTCATTGTCAGTTAGACTCTTAAAAAGCATTAAGATTTTTATAATAGATACAATCAAATCTTATGAATAGTTAAGTGGTTTTGTTTTAAGTAGAGACACAGTTGAATTTTATAATCAACGTGTTTTTACTATCAATCATACATTCCAAAAATAGGTACCATATCAACACCTTTAACAAAACTAAAACCATATTTGTAAAAAAAAACCTAGATTTTAGTCAAAACCTCTCAATCACGCGCAAGACTTCTCCTATCAATAAGCGGCACGTTACCCCAAAAAGCACATGTCACATCAATTCCTAAAAACATTACGAAAATTTCTAAAACTCGAAATCACACGTGTTAACGATACTTATAGGTGGAATTGAGTGTTTCTAATTCCGAGTGCGGCAAAGTTGCCTACGTGGACCGCCTTACAATCGTTGTATTGCGTTTCTAGCGGAAAATTCTTTTAATTCAATTGTTTTTCTATGAAAAACGTTTGCTTACTTGAATATATATTTGATTTATTAATGCATTGTGTGTTAGCGAGTTTTTAGGGCGTACAGTGTCATGATTGTTTGTTCATTATAATAAAACATTATGATTTATTGTGTACTCATAAATAGCGTGGTTGTTTCTCGTAGTTCCATTGTTTCTGGTGTTTTTAAATTATCAACGATAGTCCGCTCGCGAGGGCTGGTCACCGCCTGCGGTATGCGAGCGGCAAGGGGGGGTGCGCGCGGTGGACCAGACAAAGCAAACTGACAGAGCGTGCCTATTGTTTTACACCCCCTCTCGCTGCTCACATACCGCAGGCGATGATAAGCCCTTGCGCGCGGACTATGGGTCCATAGATACACAAAACTGCGATGCGACCTCGCATCGTAGAAATATACGAATTGATTCGAGTAATTGGTTTTTCCTATCAGTAACAGTAGCGCGCAAATCTTTTTACGCAAATTTATTCTACCTAGTATAAAATACGTTTAATACGGTTGACGATCGTCAAAGGAATTGGTCACCCGAACCTTGGAAGGAAGACGCCTTGCCGCACGAAATCGCAGCAATTTGCGTCGCAGTTTCCTGCGTTGCGAATACGCATCGCAGTTTTGTGTACGGAGTACGGACCCTATAGTGAAATACAATACAGGTAACTGTGACAGAATTTAGTGTACACAACAGTATGGTTTATTTTCATTTTCAATGCTCATGGAAATAGAATTCACTGTTTTTTAGCACTAAAATAGTTTATAAAAAAGTTTTAAACTGACGAAACAAACATATCTACATTCTCTCCATTAGGTACTTTAAAACAGAAAATTTACTGTCTCAATGAATGGCAAATGTTTATCTCATAGTATTTTAGCATTATTGAATGATTTATTCAAAATGGCTGTCCAAGTTAAAGCCAAAGCCGGCCTAACTCACCTATCATTCTGTCAATGATTCCAGTGTCGCCCGATTGAATTTAAACCACAAATTTAATATCGGCCACACTAAAATCCGTTTTCGATAACGAATTAAGTTAGTTCTAACTGGTGTATCATACAGTTAGTACTAAATGTAGTTTTGAATGTTTTGATTCCTTGAATTCTTTAGATTGCCCTAAAACCCATTCAAATTGACGTATTGAGAAAGTTGTGTATTTATAAGAAAATTCTAGTTCACGTCAACGTCTAGTCGTGGCAAGCGCGACTGCTGATCGTGAGGTCCTGGGTTCAATCCCCAGGCGGGCAAAGTATTATTGGGGTTTTCCGTGTGGAATTCCTCAGTAGCAGCCCGGAGTTTGAATTTGTGCCCGGTTGATGGCAGTAGGGTCGCCTCTACATGGGACCTAAACGTTACGGTGAAATGAGGGTGTTACTATACACCTCTGCCCAACCCTTCAGGGAATACAGGCGTGATGTTATGTTATGTTTTATATTGTTGTCAAACACTAAAAGTAAAAGGAGAACAAATGTTATTGCCTTTTTCAAGCACCCGACTTATTCTTGAATAAATGACCAGACCAACAGATGCAGGCTACAGGCATGTTAGAAACAAAAAAAAACTGAAGCGGATAAAAATCAGTATTATTTGGAACATCCGGATGTAATCTTTACATAGTATAAAACAAAGTCGCTCCCGCTGTCTGTACGCTTAGATCTTTTAAACTACGCGACGGATTTTAATACAGTTTTCAGCAATAGATAGAGTGAGTCAAGAGGAAGGTTATTATGCTCCACATTAGTATCTACATTGCACCCGTGCGAAGCCGGGGCGGGTCGCTAGTTTTAAATAATTTAAATTCCCAACACCTGTGAACTAGAATTCCGACTAAAGCAGATTCATTTTAAATATCTTTACCGCGGTATTTTTTTAGCAACTCTAATACAATTTCTAAGAATCGCAACAGGAGGTACCTACCGAATTTCGAATATTACGTTTTTTGTAACACGATCGAAAGCTCGTCAGATAATTCTTATAGTTTTTTATGATATCACGCAGTGACCCGAGACGACGGCGACGTTGCGATGATTGTTGCAAAGACATTTAGCTGGAACAAAATTTCTTTTGTGTTTATTTTGTGTTATGGTGACACAAAAGTAACACAAATGAAATTTAAGGGCAAAGTCACAAGGTCACAACGCAGTATTTAAAAACGAATTTGGTAGTAGTAAATCAGTTTAATTTTATTAAAATTTTATGACCAGCCGCCTGTCTGACATCAACCCTCCTTGGGAATACTCGTTGCGCTGTCGCGCGGGTGACCCAATGTGCTTGCCGATATTATATGCTGGTCCCAAAATTATATGCTTGTTAATCTTATTGCCGACTAAGCAGGCTATATTCTTCTTGGTGGAGTATACTTGATGTTCCTCGACTCACTCATTCAGTTTATATCATCATTTATATAAACAGCTAATCGTATTTCACTGCCAAATATAAGATTTTCTATTTCCGTAGCTAGGGCGAAGGTATTCGTCAATATCGGTGTTATTAAGTATTCAAAATCTCTTAGATAACATAACATCACGCCTGGTATTCCCCGAAGGGTTCGGCAGAGGAGTTTTTAGTACACCCTCATTTCGCCAGTTATGTTTAAGTCCCATGTAAGACGGGGCGAGCCTAATGCCATTAACCGAGCACAAATCCAGACTCCACAAAGGAATTTATAAGGCGGATGTTAATGGGAACGCCGGTAGAGGACGTCCTAGAAGGACATAACATCGATGTTATTGGTGAAGTTCTTCACAGAGGTCAGGTGCGTAGTTCTCTCAACCGGCGTGCGTGTATGACAAGATGTATGAATGTGGATGAAGCGAAAGGGGTATGTAAGAGTCGTAGCATGTGGCGTTCTATAGTTTCTGCCTACCCCTATGGGAAAAAGGCGTGAGTTTATGTATGTATGTATGTAAATCCAGACTCCGGGCTGCTACTGTGAAACTCCTACTGGAAAAACCCAATAACACTTTGCCTGACCTGGGGATCGTACCCAGGACCCCATGCACCGCAGTCGCGCTTGCAACCACTAGAAAAACAAGGCGGTCTCTTATGGTGCGTCCAGACCTGACGAACGCGCCGCGAATGCGCCGCTCGCGAGCTGCGCGCGTGCATTTCATGTTCGTACAAAAGCTCGCGAAACATCCGCGCGCCACTCGCGCGCAGCTCGCGAGCGGCGCATTCGCGGCGCGTTCGTCAGGTCTGGACGCACCATTAGATATCCGTTTTAATTCCCACAAACTACAATCTAGATCTAGACTAATATCCAGGAACACCTTATTACATCAAAACCCACTTATCAAGATCCTCTATATCTACGTGTCATATGACGTCACGCAAATTAATTTCAGCAAATTTCTAATTACAATCCCGAATGATTTACAAAGCGGGATTCGCGTTCATTTTGATTTAGCCTGATTTATTGGATGGAGCTGAACATCGCGGTGTCTCGGTCAGTCGCTGACTGGTGGAATGGAAACTAATGGCCAACCATGTTGTACATAATGGACGATGATGGATGACGACAAGAAGTGATGGCAGTGCTGTTGTAAGACTTAATTTGGAGGAATTAGGATTTACAGCTGGGGTGGTCAATATGCCGTTTTACCGAAGGCAAGAAGGGAAATGTTCATGAAATCGTATATGATGTAGGTACTTAAATATTCTAATGAGCTAAGTTCTAGTCAAAAGTTCTTTAAACACAAATTCTTTAGTAAACAGTTTTTTTTTCATCCCAGATTAGGCAAAGCTACGGCTGTCTAAACTACATAATCGAAGCGTGGTGCTCTTAGATGGATGTTACTTTGCATTCATTCAATTATAGTCTAGTTAGTAACTTAAAATATATCCAAGATGTAGTCATCAATATCAATTCATCCACTCTTCTTTTTTATATCCTTACTAGCGGCCCGTCCCGGCTTTGCACGGGTGGACATTTTTCCCGTTTTTGCAACATTTTTCATTTATGCTCCGCTCTTATTGGTTGTAGCGTGATGTTATATAGCATATAACCTTCCTCGATAAATGGACTATCCAACACTAAAAATATTTTTCAATTCCAACCAGTAGTTCCTGAGATTAGCGCGTTCAAACAAACAAACAAACTCTTCAGCTTTATAATATTAGTATAGATTTTCTTGCGTAAATGAGTCGTTATTTGTCTAATATTATATTAAATAGTGCATAATAATTCAGATTGTTAAACTGGACGGACAGTGCACTGTGAATGACAGATATACTGTGGTTGTCCGATCGTCCATCATAAGGTAAACTAGGCTTGAGCGTTGAAAATAAACGCACCTAGCGTCAGGCTGGGGGACCAAAATAACCGAGTAATAATGTGGATGACATTAGAATATTCGATTCTACTGTGAGCTTTGGATGTTGGGACTTTCTTAGGGAATCTTAGAATTGTTAAATGTTATTATATTTTTAAACCCTTTTTTTAACTGCCTCGTTAGTCTAGTGGTGGCAAGTGCGACTGCTGATCGTGAGGTCCTAGGTTCGATCCCCAGGTCGGGCCAAGTGTTATTGGGTTTTTCCGTGTAGAATTCCTCAGTAGCAGCCCGGAGTTTGGATTTGTGCCCCGTTGATGGCAATAGGCTCGCCTTCTATTACATGGGACTTAAACATAACGGCGAAATGAGGGTGTATATAAGTACACCTCTGCACACACACACACATAGGAATAGACATAGGAATCTGTTATTTATTTTAAGAAAGTTTACGTTATACGATCACAGGTTTGTTTACCTTTTATACAAAACTTAAATAGCCGGTTTATAGCTGTTAGTTTCAACGATAACTAGTACTGTCAATATTCCCATCAAATCTTTCTACCATAATTAAAATACACCATGAAATAATATTTAAGAGTTAATTCACTACAAATTCAGGTGTGCCGAGAGTCGAGGTTAATCGGGCAGCGTACAGCGGGAAGTTTCTATTAAGTCTATGAGTCTGTGACGCGATGCGCAATAATTGACTTGTAGTGCGCCGCGATGGGGCCACGAGACCCACGAGATCGACGACACGGACGGAAGAGTTACGACTTTAATAAAGCCGAATTACATGAGGATAGTGTCTCGAAGCGGGACTCGTTCTGTCTTTGTCTTTCTCTACGATGAAAACAGAGATAGCATGAGCAACGGACGGAAGAATTCCGACTTTATTAAGGCCGATTTATACGAGGATAGTGTCTCGAAGCGAGCCTCGTTCTGTCTTTGTCTTTCTCTACGATGTAATAGGGATAGCATGAGACTCGCTTCAAGAAACTATCTCCGGGTAAATGAGCCTTTACTCTCTCGAATTTAGGTCTTGGACAAAAACGTATAGAAATACCCATACCTATAGGTCAATACACAAGGATATAAATTATTAATAAAAAACAAACAAAGGGTGATATCACACATACCTACAATTATACTATGAGAGTGATTCAAAGTAAAACCACAAATACTACTCACGAACCACATCTTAGCGCTAAAAACATACGTCGAACAAAAAGCAATTGTTATAAAACTTAGTTTAAAAAAAGTTTTTATGCAAAAAAGAATTAATCAATTCAATGCGATTCGCTCATTTAGTGCAACAATGACGTAATTACGCTTTTTTTTTAAAACAAGTTTAATATGTCAAAATGTGCGAAAAGACTAGAGAAGAGAATTCATATCGGGAGAAACATCTCCTGTAAAATTTCTAAAAGTGTAATTATGCCATTGTTGCACCAAATGAGTGAATTGTTTTCTATCAAAGACAATCTGGACCGACTATTTAGTGCTTCGCCGTAACTTGACTTCGGATTGAACGAGTGAACACCCCCCCCCCCCCCCTTACTTTATCAGCGACTAAGGACCCCGGTCGGGAGAAAATAAGAATATAACCTTCACCAAAATCATTAAACAAAAGACGGATACAGAGTATGTCAATGGTTCATAATGATGTTCCCTTATTTAAAAAATAAATAAATAAAAGAATAACAGAGAAAATATAGACGTTTTAACGCTTCTGCTTGTGACATTTGAAGGACAGTATGGCTCCATTTTCATAATTAGGTTTCGTTCTAAACTTGACTGAGTTCCCCGAACATATTCAATTACCGATGGTCATGTATCTCAAAATAAAATTTTATGCAGAATATTAACGACATTTCGAAGAAAGTCTACATCAGTTTCTTTATGTTTAATCAATTTTATACAAAATAAAACATATATAGTATTTACTACTATAAATTAAAGTCAGCAGCATAGGCAGAAGAAAAAAAGAAGCATGTGCTTCTTCTATGCTTCTTTCCTCTTCTACATTAATCTGCATTATATTCCCTGCATCTTATACTCGTAAGTTGCGAGTACTACGCCTAACCTTGTTAAAAGCCATCACTAATAGCAATAACTAATCAATCAATGCATCGTAAAACACAGTTTCTATACCTAATACCTACCTATAATATAAACAAACAATATAAAACTAATAAAACTGCATCCACTCTTATAATAGAGCTATACTTATGACATAGGTAGCAACCCGACTCTAATTATAATATTAACGCAATTAATTACTAGAAGCACACAATAGCGACATAGTTTCAGCTGTGTTTGTGTGCGTGTGTACGGTCAATAGGGCAAACAAACGTTATTATAAATTCACACATCAATCCTCTGTCTATATTGACTTAGTAGTCTCGAAACAATATTGATACTCGACAGATAATACAGAAAATCCACTTCTTACAGCTTACGAAAATCATCAGAGAAATGTTCGGTCGTCATCATTGACAGTAGGTTCATTGCAATTTAGTGATGGAAATTTAATAGATCAAACTGCTTCGTTGGTCTAGTAGTGGGAAGCGCGACTGCTGATCTTGAGATCCTGGGTTCGATCCCCAGTTCGGGCAGTGTTATTGGGTTTTTCCGTGTGGAATTCCTCAGTAGCAGCCCGGAGTTTGGATTTGTCCCCGGTTGATGGTAATAGGCTCGCCCTGTATTACATGGGGCTTGAAACAGCGCCGAAATGTTGCCACATTGCCATTGTAAAGTAGTACTAAGTCTTGGAAATGAACTATTTATTATTATTAATGAGTATCTTACTATACACCTCTGCCCAACCTTTCGGGGAATACGGGCGTGATATTATGTTATCTAATAGATCTCTTCCGCAATCCCCTGTTACACTATGCGTAGTGACTGTTTTTGCAACATATATCAACAATTTCTGAAACGCTGTTTATTCTTTCTTTTTCTTAAACAGTTTTGTAAACAAATGTTTCCTAGTAACGAAAACTGTCAAAATGTTTAGTTTGACTGTCGTTTGGTTGTGATTTATCAACGTTTTTGTAAGTGGGAATTCGTCTCCAGAATTTTGTACAAAGAAAATGATATCGTCCAGTAATATAGAGCAAACGAACGCTTGATCAGCATTTTCGTTTCGTTCACCATCTATGTGAGCCTTCTCTATATTCTTATTATGTGATACTAATATATTCTGATCCGAACGCTCGGATATTACTGGCCAAGGTACGAAATTACTCTAGCTAGGTACTAGGTTTAAATGTTAAGCGTGATCAAATTCTAAATGAACTCAACTTTTGTCCTTTGATTTTATCGAAAAGCAGTGATAGTATAGCGGTTGGACGCTTGCCTTCCATGCAGGATGGTCTGAGTTCGATCCCGGTCCACACCTCAGATTTTTTGAATATGTGGATCAGAATAGGATTACCACTTGCGTTAATGGTGAAGGAAACGCCTGCACACCTGTGAAGGCTCAAAAAACTTCTCGCAGTTGCGTGTAGGTATCCAGAGATGATGCCTTTGCCCAGCAGTGGGACAGCAATAGGCCGATTATGCTTTATGCTTTGTCGTAACGTTAATTGATAGTTTTTTTTGATTATTACATAATGGATGAGTTCCTTTTTAGAAGAAAATACAGATAATACATTATTTTCTCAGACTGATTTGTTCTAAGATTCTAAATCGACACCCAATGAAACTACCCAACACTGAGAGAATCGCGTTTCGTAGTTAAACAATATGAAGATTACATTCAAAGTATTAATGTAAAATTGCGATTTTGCACCTAGAGAAATACACGTCGGGAGCGTCGAAATAATTAATGTATAAATTATATGATTGTGTTCGACTGGTGAGATTTCACCTTACATCATAAAATAACCAGTTATAGTAAACACCATGAATATTACATTATTTTATTAAAGTGCATCTATTTATTAATTATGAGTTGTATAAACAGCTCGAGCCGAGCTCTTTAAAATGCACGGCTCTGTAATTACCAACGATTACTCAACACTATATCGAATCACATCGATGCATTTTTAAGCATCGTACTCACTTAGCGGCAAATTGTTGGACAATACGTAGATGGAAATGATAATATTTGCCGAACTAACATAACTACGATCAAATGATCTGGAAATGTTATTCTTTGATACTATTGGTATACGAAGATTTCTTGATTACTTACCTAAAATTCTACTAACAGAATAGGGTAGTTGACTACTATTAAAAATGTACAAAAATTTAGTATTATTTTAAAGAAAGTATAGATACAAATTTATATGTGAAAAAATAAATAAAATCGATGAAAAAATAGACGAGCTACACGCTTGCGAAGTTTGTGGAGGGGGCATTTTCTGTCCTTCTCGCGCGAAACGGATATTGTACGGAGTGGTGTCAAATAATTATGAAGTTTGCAAGGTATGACGTCATTGTGGCGTCATGTTGTCTCTGTCTAGTGAGCAATTTTCAATCGTTTATAATTTGGGCATTTTATTAAATATTTCATTAGTTTTTTCACTGTTGCCTAGCATTTTTGTAATAGTTTAGAGTATTATATTAAAAAAAATATAGTCACATACCCTATTGTTTAAAATCGCAATTCAATCATAGTTGAATCACGGCTGTTCAACTGTTGTTCAGCTGCAGTACGATTGCTATTTTATTTAATAATGTTAACATAACATCACGCCTCGTATTCCCCGAAGGGCTAGGCAGAGGTATTTTAGTACACCCTCCTCGTTTCGTCGCTTATGTTTAAGTCTCATGTAATAGGGGACGAGCCTATTGCCACTAGCCGGGCACAAATCCAGACTCCAGGATGTAACTGAGAAATTCCTTATGGAAAAACCCTATATCACTTTGCCCGACCTGGGGATCGAACCCCAATGCTCAGCAGTCGCGCTTGCGACGATTAGACCAACAAGGCAATGATTTAATGATTTTTTTAGTAGTATTAGCCAAGAATCCAATTCTACAAAAAAATCAAGACCAAGTTTTCTGAACCCTTAAGTTTTTGACGGTTCAATTATCTTTGTGTGCTGAACTAAAAGTGACTTTATACAGGTGGTAGTTCGGCAACAAATGATTGCCCAAAATTTGTCGCCAATGCAAACACAGCTTTATAGTGATGTAACTACACCATAGAGGGATCGTTGAAATATCTGCAGTGCTGCCAAAAGTACATCTAACTGACTGCAGCGACACGTCTGACTGACACGACATCCTATCAATGACCGGCACGCGACAGGCCCGAGACATACGTTGATGCAATAGGCATATCGTAGAAAATCACCCACCGATTTCATAGTCACCCGTGGCATGACAGTAGTAATCGATTTGAAATCGAAAATCGATTATCGCTGTCAAATTATGAACTTTGAATAGTGAAACTAGCTTTTATTTAACTTGCTTCGGTCGTATGTCTTTTCGGTTCTAAACGGATTGCGCACGGTTGTGATCCATTTTTCAAGCACTTGCATCCGATTGAGCTGATATATTTGGCATACCTTTGTAACTTCGGTGACAATGCAATAATATGGTATTATGGAGTTGGTGTGGGAGCAGCGTTCCAAGTGGAGCTGTCAAATTGTAAACAATATTTGACAACTTTTTTTTAGCTGTATAATAGCGTATCTCCCGTGATATCAAAAGGACTGTTAAGAAGAAATTCTCAAATGCGAGCCATTAATAGGGCTTAGTGTCATAACAGGCGATCAAGAGATTACAAGATATTAGAAAGAGAGGAACGCAAAATGCGCTATGAACGTCATTTAGCCGATCAACAAATCTTTCACATCTGGATGCCCTTGTGTGGTTATGGAACCGTATTTAAATGTTATAATTGGGATAAAGTAGAAATAAAATAATAAAACAAGCGAAATAAATCAATTTACAAACATTTAGGTTGCAAAAACAACTAATTACCTATTAAAAATAAGAAAACACTAGCTTAGAAACTGTTAGCAATAATTTATTCAAGGCCTTGACTTACTAGAAGAATTTAAAAAAAAGATATAACGAGCAAATAATTATAAGTAACGTTTCTAAATAGTGTTGTAGCTGTAACAATTATAAGAGTTTCAGTGTACATTGAAACATAATAGAGATGTTCTTAGAATCTCCGGTTACTCAAACAAAATAATTTGGCTTGGAATCGTATGTAGATCTAGCTCAAAAGATCACAAAGCGATTTCATTGCGCACTCGCATATTAAATGTGCGAATAATTGTCAGTACATAAACACAGTCAGTACGCCTTCAATCCATTTTGTAGTTAAACAAACATGCGTGCACGCAGCAATAATAAATTATTATAACGACTGCCTCATATATTCAGAGAAAACCTTTGATATCGCCAGTTAGAACAGCAATGGACACTCCATTAGGCAGACACATGTACTGTCCTCGTCTATTGTCTTTAAATACTTAAAAAAAAGCATAAATGACGCATCAGTCATTAGCAGCTTAAAATAAAACTCGTCCAGTATAACCAGAGCTGTGTAGTCCGAACACGTTGTTAAAATGTTGGTATTTAGACCAGGTGTCAGGGGTCTTTTAACATTGGTCTTATATAAATAGTGATGTCTTTTAACAGTGTCGTGTTCGGTTCCCGAATGCCGCTGTGGAACTAATGTAGGCCGGTGGCATGTCAATCTGCACGGCACTGTTTCGAAGCGCGAATCGCTTAAGTGATTTATTTTAGGTGTTTTTTATGAGAGGAACATGTGTATTCAGTTTTCCGTTTAACTTTTTTTCACCGATTTCCTGTATTTTAGGTGTTATTTTTAGAAGGAATAGATTTTTTTTTCAGTCCATTCCAAAGTCCATCACTATTGAGTGTAGCCTTGTTGGACATAATAATATATTATGACTTCTATTCATTAAGAAAAATATTTAACATTTAATATTTTCTTCAAAACGATTTCAACTTGTCAATGTCATTCAAACCTATTTTTCTGAACGTCTATTTGCTAACTAATTAGTGAAATTAGATTATAAAACGTAGCAAAAATATTACACACAAAATAAAATTAAGAAAGACACGAAACTACATCTACTCTACCAACTTTTACCGAATCTTTATCAACACTCGGACACATTCAACAACGAACATAACATCCACATAAACTTTTCTACACCCCGTACCGTCCATCGAACATCCGGCGTCCGGTTACGTACAGGCTCCGACATCCGGGTCCGTTTCAAGATTGATAATAACATAAACACCGTCGTCGGCCCGGCCGAATGTGCCGTATCAATCAACCGCCACGCCTTCCTTGGCAGCAATGTGATAATATCCATTCAGTTAGTCCGAAAATCTTCAAATGTATTTCGTTGCCCGCGAATGTAGTTCGTTGGTTCGCGGTTGAAAATGTATATGGTTGTAGATGGATCAATCAAATGTTACGATTGTTTGATGCAGTCAGATTCAGTTTTGAGAGGTTACGTTAGTTTATTTTATTTGGCAGAAATGTTTGGGATACGGCAGAGAAATTGTTTATCTACCACTCATTTAAAGCATCCAATATGATTAGATTATGAGTGTGTTCGGTTTGATGCTGTAGCGGTCTACAAGGTTGACCGATAACCTGCTTAAGTGTCTACTAGTAACGAAGTAAAACGACCATAATATACGCTTTGGATCCTTTAAGCGTACTATTACAGTTATTTAACGCATCATGCACTCTTTAATATTGGAAAGTATGTTATAAAACTTAGCTATTATCCATTTCTGTCAGAACCTTTTCTAAACTATTTGAAGCCTCCAATCAAGTCCGGAGCTAGTCAAGCAACCCCGAAACCGTACGCACGACTAAACCCGTACTCTCGTACACTGATACTCACACTAATATTCCAAGTAGTAGTACGTTTAAGATCCAATGTCAGACACACTACGATATTGTATTGCAATGCTGTGCCGTCGAGTCGTGCAGTTGACAGCACGGTTTCTGCACTGTTACTGTGTTGTTGGAACTTAAACGATAAATCCTTATGTTATTAATCTGTGCTGTGCAGATTGTACAATAAATCGCTTAGCTTGGGGCATTGGTGTGTGCAGAATTTGTTTTTTTTGGTGTTATTTTTCAGTTTTCTGCTGTGGTTTCCTAAGATAGGGTTGCCATATATGGTGGACGGTGAGTTACATCACTAAAACGTTGTCTATGTAAACATTTTTTTAAATTTCTATTTATACATCTGCCATGCCACGTCATATGATGGACGCTATAGATAAAGGTACCGCTTTATGGGGAATGAATTTCAACAAGATGTCATATTGTTTATATTATTTTTAGTTATGATTAATGCATATTCTAACAGTTTCTAAACGATTTCAACTAAATAGTTCTTTAATCTTCACTACAGCTAAAGAACGACAATATTTACCACATTTAAATACACAAACAGCGACCTTCTAACATACTTTTCAAATCAAATAAAAATAAAGTGGAAAATTGTACAAAAACAACGATATTAATAGTTTAAGGGAACCGAAGAAAATGTCTTAATGAAAATATACAACTTTAGCGTGTGCATTCAAAACAATGTAATACGATCTTTATGCTGTATGCATTAAGGTCCACGTGTGTGGTAAAGATAAATTAGTATAATTTGATCTGTCGACAGCGCATGTCATGGTGTGTCGTGACGGATTACATCTGTGTGTAAAGAGGGCTACACACGATGCGGCAGGGCTGAAGAAAATTGACTGAAAGGGCTTTCCTTAGTAAGGTTTTTCCATTTAGAACTAGATTGACCACCCATAAATTACAATTTCTAAATCAATTTAAAGTTTTATCATGGGGTCCTGGGTTTGATCCCAAAGTCGGGCAGTGTTATTGGGTTTTTCCATTAGGATTTTTTCAGTAGCAGCCCGACGTCTGGATTTGGGCCCGGTTAATGGCAATTGGTTCGCCCCTTATTAACTAGGACTTAAAACATAACTGACGAAACGAGGGTGTACTAAAAAACACCTCTGTCGAACCTTTCGGGGAATACAAGCGGTGATGCTGTTATGTATGCTTTAAAATATTAAGAAAATAGACGCTTTCACAAAACTGATTTTCTGATACCTCAAATCGAAATTCTCTATTATAATTGTTCAGATTTACCCATCACTCCAACTTGAACATGTGTAGTATCCATAAGCCCAATACAACGAAGCGTACCGTAGTCTGAATGTACAGTCATACACACAAGTTATGTAAGTGTGTTTGTTCGAAAAAGTTCTGAAAGTCGTACAAAGTTTGGCGAGGAGTTTAGAGGAGCTTGTGTATCCAAAGGATCATTGTACAAATGTAAGGATTTAGTAATGTTATTTACTTTTTTGTTTGTTTTGCCTTCAGGAGAACGGATCTCCTTTATGAAGGAGCGTAACACAGATGAACTACTGATTGGATGTATGTTAGTTGTAACGAAGATCTGTTTGATTTGCTTCATAAATCGGATAAGACAGGAAGAACGCACACAGTCTGTCTGGACACACCCGATATTTTACCGTTGTTTGGTTACATGTTTTTAATAAAAACACAAAAGTTTTTATTCTGTGAATGTGTAGCAACAGCTGGTGTGTTCTAAAAACTGTAGTTGTAGAAACAGGCCGTTCTGCGTAAGATTAAAAATTTGTCATGTTGTAGGAAACAGTTTTGCATGATAAAGATAGAGCATCTCGTTTATTTTTGGAGCCCTGATGGAAGTCAAAGAGCCTTTGGCTATTTTACCAAATATAATTTAAAAATAAAAGCTTTTGAGCATGAATGTACTTTCTTGTTTAATTTTATTAAAATCAATAGAAATAATTATTTAGTTTAAACCAGTCTTTAATTTAGGAAAGGAGTAATATAAAATTACACTTCGATCTTTGATTTGCTACATAGAGCCGGTATTACGAACGTCGGATAATATTTATCTGCGGAATAAATCTGACATTTTGACAGCTTTTGTATATAAATTCTGTCAAAACTTCTAACTTATTCTTCATATAAAAGTTATTCGACGTTGGTCAATAAATCGGCACTTAATCTTGAAAAAGATAGATCTGCAACTCCTTTTAACAGTGTATTTAGATAGATAGAAATAATAATTATGTTTGATATATTATCATTAAAATTAGTCCCTACTAATAATTCAATAGAAACGTGTCACCGTTACTATAAATAACAAAAAACCACAAATCTATCACGACAACAAACCAAAGAAACAATCATAAAAAAAACAAAACACAAACAAAATTATATCGCCCATCTCCATTATCGCGACTTTTAGCAGTCATACCAATGAAGTACCAACAAAACCATCTACGTATTACGTGTAAACTGTCACTAACACATTCTCTTTAGTGGCAGACGAACGGTAGTAACAGTTAAGGCTTGGTCACACAGAGAGCGTGACTGCCGCACCACGCCAAACTTCGCGTGGCAGTTTCTGTGTGGCGTCTTCCATACATTGTCATAGTAATTCGCACGCGATCAACACGCGATGCGAATATCACACCCAGCCACACTCTCTGTCTGACCAGGCCTTTATTTCGTATTTGTAACTCGTATTGTGCAGTCTGCACAGAACTGTCTGTTCCGTCCGCATTTAGAATATTAAGATGTGTGGTCTCGAGAAATTGATTTGGGAATCTTATTGTGAAATTGTGGGAGATTTTTCGTCGCGATAAAGGTTGTCACATACAATGCAGATACTATATCAGTAGGCCTCGCACGAGTGTTGTGAAGTTAGCAACGTAACATTTATGTGAGTGAATTGGAAATACAGTGGAATCCGTTTATTACGACTTCGCTTATAAAGATCAGCCGCTTAAAGCGGCTTAAGAACACCCTTTAGTTAGGTTTTCTTATCTGGTATTTAATGACGCTTGTAACGATTACCGTTTAGTACGACCAATTATTACCGTCACTTTGTTGTCGTTATAAGCGAACTCCACTGTACTCTTTTCGAACATACTATTTAATTAATTTAAAAACTTTATTCATATCTATGTATGATACAAATTGTGCATGTCGCAAAAATAATAAACCAAAATGTTATAGGACAGTTGTATTTTCAATTGAAAATCCAGTAACCTACTAAAAAAATATGGAAAGAATAATTTCGAATAGGGCTGCCAGCAACTTGGGATAGGCCCTTATCCGGCAGTGGACTGGGATAGGCCGAGTTGATTGATTGACCGGGAAATTAAAAGTGGACATCAGGTGTGTTTTGTTCATAGGAATAATATTATTATATACAACATTTACTTTATATTTAATGAATGAACACGGCTGATGTCCCGACGAATTATATTATGTAAACCAAACAGTTTAAACGTGGGAGAATTCCTAAGTCGATTGTCACTTACGTGGGAACCCTTAACTACTCATTGAAATATTGTTGGTACAGTCAACATCATAAGTAAGTAATAATTGCTTAGTTTCAAAATTGTTTTATAAAATAAATATTGACAATACATTTTTTTATGCACAAATAACGGTACAAAAGTGAATTATTTTACAATAAACAAACAACTTCTGAGGTAATGAATTGTAATTGCAAAATATTTATCAACTTTTGCTGTTGACTGTACTTACAGCAATAATAATACAAGGATCGAATTTATGTGATTATCTCCACGGCTTTTCTAGTTTTGATAGAAAGAGCAA
Source organism: Amphipyra berbera (assembly GCA_910594945.2). NCBI lineage: Eukaryota > Metazoa > Arthropoda > Insecta > Lepidoptera > Noctuidae > Amphipyra > Amphipyra berbera. The sequence continues at coordinate 17,793,308 of OU343126.1, read as the reverse complement.
GAAATAATGACTCCTTTGCTGTGAAAGCTAGACTGCTAGTCATTTTAATATGTATCTATGGTACAGCCAGGACGGAAGGTACCTAGTAACTGGTATTCACTAAAAATTACTCGTAATTCTGTTAAAAATAATTAAACGTTGTCTCTGAAGCGCCTGGTAGTAGACCTCTCCATTCGTAGTAGTACCTATCCGCAAATAAATAAGCTTCAATATTAGAACAGTTTAACAGGACATGTTAGTAAACGAAACGATCCGTTTATGGATATAGGAACCATGAAATAAGTCAGTCCTTTGGCTGTAAATTTTATACAGAGTCTAACTTCCATCCCCGAGGAGTTAATAACTCTACGAAAAACAAAAACAAAACGCTACCAACTCAATATCTCTATATTTGTGTAAAAAGGAAAAGCGACACTGTATTTTTTTCAATAAAACAACAAAGATGGCCGGTCCAGAGTGAAAGCGAGCTCCGACGGGGAAACGTAAGCGACACGCAACGAATTTTATTCAGAGTCATCGAACACCAAATAAAATAACTGTTTCGATTCAAAACTGACGTTGTAAATAAACCTTTCGAATTTTCACGCACACAGTGAAAAACGATACTGTGACCATAAATTAAGGTTACAGAAGGCTCACTCCTGAAAATTCACGATAAAGAACTCACACAGCAACTATTGTTACGATGCACGCGTAGAATGCACTAACTTTAGTAATACCTTTGTTGCATTCAGCGTGTATGCGTGTTAAGACTTGTTATTGGCGTAATGGTGCATTATATGAAGTGAATAAAAGTGCCTTCTGCTCTTATAAATTTTACGCTACGATGCCCATGATTCATGAGCTTATAATTCGAGACTGGGGAAATTACAGAGCGCAAGGGGTGGGGGAGGTGAAAAGTTGCTGTTATTGCCGATATTAAGCCGTGACTGTGCCTGTGTGTGTGCATTAACTATGTGTGTGTGAATAGTAAATTATTACACCCTCGTGCATTACGCCGTGCGTGTAGGGTGACGATATTCCAGGAAATCAGCGAGACAATTTAGATACGGCACGCGAATGAAATAATGTTACGAATATTGTGTTGTTTTTTTAGTCATCGTATTTATTTACTATTATTTTTATACGTTTTCGCATCGAGTGTATGATTTATGGATGTTCCGCTAAATATTTTGAATTATATAGCGGTAAGAGGATATTCAATCTCTTTTTGGGAAGCAATTTGTTTCGTTTTATTACTGTTCTGTCTGCAAAAGGAAATGTATGTTTTAAATGTTTGTTACTCGAGTTCTTCGTAATGGTTCGGTGGATATAGATGGATTTTGGCAGACGAACTAAGTACTTTAGATTTTAGATGGTAACCGTATAACTTTGTAAACGCTTTTAATATTTCGACGGTCCCTACGAATAATCCCGTAACTACAAAACACAAGTTTTACAGCAGAGCGCTTCAAAGTTTCAAACACGTGTACATCATGTTCTACTTAAGGTAATCTCATGAAATTTGGTATAGAGGTTTAATATGTGATTTGTATTATAAAAAATAAAAAGATAGGTCATAAAAATCACTTTTAGTGTATTATTCGTCACTTACTTACTTATACATCGGAATCATCCGTATTGCAAATACCTTAAGTGGTACTTACTAACTATTATGTTACTTATACATCGGAATTATTCGGAATCTTCCCTATTGCAAGTGGTACTTATTGACTTTTACGTGGTAGTCTTTAAATTAATCAAAGTCGTAATGGCCATTTATGAAATTGTACGTGGAGTATTATGTATACCATGCACCCACCACTTAAATACTGCTTACGACATTAGTGTAAGTGATTGACGCATTCACAAAATTGAGGAACTTCCCCACAAGAGGATTGATCTGGAAATGTCAAAACAATCTGGTTGTCTCATATAAAACGGCGCAGCAGTGCAGGTAATCAGTATTAAAAAGTATAAAAAGTAAAATTACAGGACTGCCACTGCTGTGGTTCTACGTCGGAAATTTTAGAAAATTTTGTAGTTATGGGAAATGTCGTGAGTGGATTTAAAGGTCAATTTGCCAAGTTAGACTTATTTTTGTTAAACTAAACGATAGTCTAGGGTAGCCTGAAGGTCACGGAAACAAAACATGCAAATGACGTATCTACCACATATGAGATTGTACGTAGGGACCGTCGATTTATTACGGTAATTTTGTTACAAATTACAACAATTCAAAAAATTTATTTGCTTTTAATATGATTACAATTGTTGTTATATACAAGAAACTGCTGCTAGGTGAATTTCGTAACCGCTAAAAATTTTTTTTTAATATTTTTAATTTTCTTTTTTCCTATACCATCCCAGAGCCAAACTAAACAAAATAAAAACAAAACGGTCGAGTCATTTTCGAGTTTTTGCGAGACTAACGCACGGCAATTCGTTTTTATATAAGTATATAGATAATATTCAGTACTTCCGCATATTTCGTCATAACATGCAAATATATATTTCACAATAGTAACACAGTATAGTAGTTTCACAGTAGTAGTATTTTATTGTAATTTTATTGTACTTAAATAAATAATATCTAATGAGTACCAAGAGGTTAGGTGCCCAGTATTGGGACAGTAATGGGCTGATTATGTACTGTTGTGGGTTAAGCAAAGGTTATTGAAAGAATAGTCTAGTCTTAAGAGAAAATGCGGTCGGCATTTAGTCCATACAAACGAATTTCTCAGTTTCCTCCTTGGATAATATCGCTAGAGCAAATATTTTTACTATATTATATATATATCTACCACCACTAAATCCCTATGTTTTAAATTAATTACTAAAAGAACTAGAAACGTTTAAACTTTACAAAAATCGATCGGTTTTACCACCGTTTTCAAACATCTGGCAAGCAGATTAGACCAATATAAAAAAATAAAAGAAAAACATACAGATATAACCAGTCTTTCTTAAATTATTACAGAAAAAAAATGTTTTTTTTTTTGCTTTTTAAAAATGCTTTTTACGGGGAAAGAAATACGAAAGTACGATTTCGCTAATATTGCACAGGAGAAATCAGTCTGAAATGCAGGTGTCTCTTTCACGTTCAATTGGGAAGGTTTGCGGGAGGGGTGAGCTGGAAATAGATCGCAAAACCTATTCGAATTATTAATATTTTCCTCTTAACACGTAAGGTGAAAGTATGAAAAAAAAAATCACTGATTATGACTGATCTCGTCGACACGGGAAGAGTGTCTCGTTCGCTGAACTAAAAAAAGTAAATATTCCTGGAAAGGCATGTGGAGAAGAACGATCAAGTAAGCGGACTTATAAGTCTTGCTGGAAGAATCCAAAGTCGACCATGGACACACAACAACGTAAGTACATAATAAAGTAGATACAGATATAATGAATAATTAAAATGTATGCCATCATAAAACAATACGAGCAGATAGATTCGAATTACCACAAGTCTCTGTAAAAAAGTGACCAAGTCAAAATATTATGATTTCGAGTTTTTGTTATAAAATTATCCAGATTCACGCTTTTAGGGTTGCTTTTTGGAAATCAAGCTTTTTAAGTTTCGTCCTTTCATTGTGTAATCGTATGTTATATTTTTGGCGAAAACCGTAACGTTTTTCGGTACGTTTAAAATGAAATTTCGCGTTGCGTAATACACAATCGTAATAACAGTTAAATTTTGCAAGATAATAGTCAAATGGAATTTTGGTATGTTCGTGTATCAAACTATGCATTGAAATGAACTGGTATTATAATTAAAACTATTCATACAAATAACTATTTGACTCGTTAGTCTAGTGGTGACAACCGCGACTGTTGATCGTGAGGTCCTGAGTTCGATCCCCAGGTCAGACAAAGTGTAATTGAGTTTTTCCGTGCGGAATTCCTCAGTAGCACTCCGGAGTTTAAATTTTTATTACATGGACGTTACACATAACGGCGAAATGAGGGTGTTACTATACATCTCTGCACAACCCTTCAGGGAATACAGGCGTGATGTTATGTATGTATTCATATACGTATTGCAATCATTATTGATAAACTCGTATTTATAACGAGTGCTACAGTAATTTCTATAATCATTTCTCAATGGTATGCAAAACCTGGCAGTTGAAATAAAGGATTTAGTTTATAGTTTCAAATATGGATAACCGACGAAAGGCACAACACCTAAACGGAGTGATTAATTTTAATTTCTATGCGTACCCGGCTACCTCTGAGAAAAAACACAAAAACAGACTCCAAAGCCAGGTTCTCTTATGCTCGGTTCCTTTTTCCAAAAACAAATAGTTATGCTTACCAATCGTAGCGTTTGGTAATGAAAAACTAGTCCATTGAAAAAGTCTTTGAAGGCAATTTCACCTGTAAAAGCTGTTAAAGGATGAAAAGGTCGCCTTTGCTGAGCCATGAAGATTACGCTTCGATATTGGCGAAGATATGAGAGAGTTAATTTTAACGAATAACGGTCGGTTAGTTAAAGGAATCGGATATTAGAGTCCAGACATGTCACAGCAATACGTAAATTGTAAGTGTAATAAATTAAGGGCGAGATTTAGAATAACTTTTTTTAGAAAGATTCATAGCAACTTTGAGTTAACTTATCCGCACAGACGGTACATAAATTGATTAATGGTCGATTTCTATGATTAACCGAGCGTTATCGGTTAAAATGAAGACTCTTGTATCTTTAACATTAATGAAGCAAAGACCCCGTAGCTTTGCATAGTCGACCCTTCCAAACGTTAGTAACAGAACTATCACAGGTAAAATTAGCTAACGAGTCTATTTATATGCTCAGTTTGGGAATAAAAAATGTTACCATTTGTAAGTTACCAAACGATTAGTATTTGGCTATAGGAACCCGGCATTAGCTATCAAGTTACTTAAAAATCTGGCGTACAATTCCAGCATCTGCAGGACATTTGCGTGGACCACATAAAATACACACAATCGCCTGTCAGTTTTCAATAGTGTCGGTATTGTATTTCCGATGAGCAATAATTAGAAACCATTCGCTTTTCATAGTTAGAAACTATTGTTAGCCTACTCGTAATTTGAAAATTGACGACACGTTTGGTGCAGTGGCTGAGCAATCGGCTTCTGCGCTACGGGTCGTGGGTTCGATTCCCGCACGGAACAAATATTTGTATGGCCTACAGATAGTTGTTCCGGGTCTGGATGTTTGTGCATGTGAAGATTTGTGTCTGTAAACGCACCCACGATTCAGGAGAAATCCTAGTGTGGGGCAACGTTTTTTTAAAAAACAAAAAAAAAATTCAAACTTAGGCAGGTTAAACACTGGTGTCGATTCTGTAGCATATTTTGACAGTACTAAACTAGACTAAACGCAACTGACAGAAAGAGACAAACACCCATAGTTTAGTTTAGTCCTGTCAAAGCGCGCAACGGAATCGACAACATTACCAGTATATTTTAATGTATCAAACAAAGGATTTATAAAATATTTTTCAGTCAATATTCAGAGTTCGGATTGATTAAAATTAACAACACGTTAAGCTTTATATTTCACAGATTAACTGGGGGATTTGAAGCTTTATTATTTACTTCAATATTGATTTTATAATATTTGACAGATGCATTAAAATTAAACACAGTTGCGTATTGTTTTTATTGTGAATACGTATCTATATAAATCTATATAAATAAAAATGATTCGCCAAATGTGTTGCTAAGCGCAAAACTTGAGAACGGCTCGACCAATTCGGGTATTTTTTATTTTTATATATTCCTTAAGGCACAAGGAATGTTCTTATGGAGGGATAAAACATAAAAATTGCGTGGAAAATAGTAAAAACAACACTTTTCTTTTCCCACTACAGGCCAATAAGTTTTGACAGAACGAAGTCTGTCCGGGCAACTAGTGTATAATAAAAATATGATTTTCATTATCATTTTTACAATGAAGTACCCCGATATGTTTTGGAAAGTTTTTTTAGCATCTGTATTAACCGACTTCAAAAAAGGAGGTTCTCTGTTTGACCTGTTTGTATGTACGTCGGCGATTATCTCGCGAACCTTTGATCATATTTAGATGCGGTTTTCACTAATAAAATAATTATAGTTTTTCTTTGAAGTGTACTAAATATAAGATCGGAAATATCCTCACCATTAATACACCATTGGAGAGATATCGAAACTCTAGTGTGTAATTTTATAATATTTTTAAATTGCTCGTAATTACTATTAAATAGTTCCGCAGTCTGACATTGAGTTTATTTCATTGTCATTCCACAAAATAATGGTAACAATTATAGTCAAAGAACTTCAGTAGCAAAATGTCAATAACTATTGAAATAATGTCACCAACTGAAGAAGACACGTTAAACAATTATTCCTCAATTTTTGAAGCCGTTTAACAACTGTTACAACAGTATTGTCTTTTAATCTATCCTTAACCTTATTATGCAGAAGGCTGCAGGCAGAGACGGTTCCACAAGGTTAAATTATGAATCTAAACGACAACAAAGGCTACAACAATTATTATCTATTCATCGATCATTGTCTTAAGCAGCAAAAATTTTCCATTTCTAAGTAAATCGGCAATGGACGTCGTTCTAAGTGAGACTGTCGCGTTAGATGCTAATTATAATTTTTCGTTGATTTCACTTGCGCGCGCGCATTGACGACCTTTGCTTCGCGTTTACTTGTTCCATTACCTCATTGCTTGTAAATAAGGTTGTATTTATGTATTATAATTTGTGTATATTGCTAATAATTGTCCGACGACTGACAAACGGTAATTTTTGACCTTGAATAAATATTTATTATGTAAGTACATAGATACGTTCATAGATGTGTGTGTGTGTGTGTCTTTTATGTTCGTAAGCGATGAGTAAACTATATCAGGTAAAACCGTGTTTTTTTTAAGAAAGAATTCTAGGAAGGTAAAAGTACTTATATACCATAACATAACATCACGCCTTGTATTCCCTGAAGGGTTAGGCAGAGGTGTTTTAGTAACACCCTCGTTTCGCCAGTTATGTTTAAGTCCCATGTAATAGGGGGCGAGCCTATTGCCATTAACCGGGCACAAATCCAGACTTCGGGCTACTACTGAGAAAGTCCTAATGAAAAAACCCACTATCACTTTGTCCGACCTGGGGATCGAACCCAGAACCCTACTGCACAGCAGTCACGCTTGCGACCACTAGACCAACAAGGCAGTCTATGTACCCTCCACCTAATACATATAGTACCTAATAAAATGTACTTAGCAGATCAGTTAAACTGTCGCACTTAACTACTTACTACTTTCAACAAAATAGCGATTAATATTAAACAATATTTATTATAACTTAATAAGTTCATGCACTATCTATCGTTCAACACGTAATAAATTACATAACTATGGTTAACTATAATGTAGAAACGATACGGTGCGTTTGCGCAGGCCTTCTGTCGCGATTAGCGCAGCCTTGTAAAATGGACGCGCACGAGTCGATTGTAGCGTTCTCAGTTCTCACTTTATGTGTAACATAGTCAATCACTAATCATGTTAGCGTCATACATATAAAATATTATAATAATGTTGGTTGGGTTTAGAAGATGGCAATTTTGTTTTTCTATTTGGCTGCTTCTGCTTTTACATGGTCCTTGCGGACCGTTTCTACGTAATCAGGCAGTTATTGGCAAGAAATGGGTTCTCCAACCAATGGGAACGAAGTAAAATACTTAACCTAAGCTAACAGCTACTCATCATCACTACCAGCAACAACAGCAATAAGGGCGACTCGATGAGATTCGGACTTCGCCTTAGGGCGTTGCTGGCGGGAGGACTGGGAGGGAGACAGTTTGACGAAGGCTGAATTAACGGTGTGACTGAGGAGTCTGAAGACACGACCGGCTCCGCGGCGGCGAGTGAGCACGGTGGATCATGACGGCAAATCTTCTCCTATATGGTAATATTTTAGAGTGATCACCAAATCGTTTGCTAGTCGTGGTGATTATAGTAATATTGTATAAAGATTGTTAATTGGAGGAGTCCATACATTGTTCCTTGCAGGGGTCCAGAGGATTAGGGGGTCCATGATGGTAGTGGACGTTTTTGGACTGATTGATCATATTATAGTATTATCTTTGACATGAAACTTTTTATTTAGTTTATGGAGTCGGAGACCAACAAGGCAGCTGCCGAACGTGAGGTCCTGGGTTTGATCCCCAGATCGGGCAAAGTATTATTGGATTTTTTTCGTGTGTAATTCCTCAGTAGCTTGGAGTTTGGCTCTGTGTCCAGTTGATTGCGATAGGTTCGTCCCGTACTACATGGGACTTAAACATAACGGCGAAATGAGGGTGTTACTATACACCTCTGCCCCTCCGTTCGGGGAATACAGGCGTGATGTTATGTAGAGTCAGAGAGCATCTAATACAACTTTAATTTAAATAACCAGTAGTGTACCGATTTGTCCTTAGTTCCTTACTATAAGATTATGACTAATTGCATATTCAATACCAATTGACATTAGGGTTGTCCTACATCGATGACACCCATATGCGAGCACCGTTAACTTCCACGTACTGTCGCCAACTTAACACATATGGTGTTCAGCGTAGCCTTCTGTTACGATTAGCATAGCCATGCCAAGTAGCTGCGCATGAGTCGATTGTAATGTTTGTTATAATGTGTACAGTCAACAGCAAACAAATTGATGAAAAAATATTTGAGATTAAATTGTCGCGCAATAAGATTGCATGATCTTCGTCAGATAGGGAGTAAGTACTTATCCGAAAGATTGAAATATCCATAATACTCTTAATACTGAATAAATTTTGATCTATAAATTACCCCAAAAGTCTATAGTTTTAGAGTAAAGCGCAGGCCACACCGCCAGCTGGCGGGCGGGCGTGCTGGCTTTTTCAAACTTCGGTTCACGTCGTTCACATCGTTTGAGTCGCTGAAGTAGCTAGGCTCGGTAAAACGTTGCTCTTGGCCCGCGTACCAGCTCGCGGTGTGGCCTGCGCTTAATAGCTGTTTAAAGATTTCATAAAAAATACGCTAAAATCTGTGTATCATCAGCTATAGTCAGCTGTGTTCACATTTTAGGTCATATTTTAAGTAAATTTATACGGTAAATTATTAAAAACTTCGATATTTTTCATTCGCATTTTAATTTCACATCACTAGTGTTCGTCAAAATGTCGATAGTCAGTGTAAGTATTACTTCGTTTTCCTCAATTCACAGTTATATTGTAATTGTGTTGTTATTTTAAACATATCGATTACGTCAGGATCACGTAACCACAAGTCAGTTAGGATTTTCTATAAGCACTTCCCCTTATTCGTGAGCCTTCCTTTAACGTTCCTTATACCTACTATGCTTTATAGTTTTCTTTTATTTAGACGGTGACACTAAAGATTTATTCGAACTTTAATGGGTGTCAGGTTATAATGAATAAAGGGGTGAATATTTTACTATCTCATAAAATACTTAGTCCTTGCGTTTTATAAAGGTTAAACACAATACCTACCGGCCTTGACAGAATACATCACCCTTTATTTTAGACGACTGTACTTTATTAAGTATTTGAATAAATATTATGCAATTTTTAGGGCCATTTAATCTTAGTTGTGTTGTATAATCTTTAAACAATTATAGCTTTACCTTAGAAATTTAATGGTGTAATTAGTAGAAAAACTACAGTGATTACACTTATAAAGTACTACGATGATGATTCTAGGTAATCCATTAGGAATAATAAAATAATTTAATTACGCATAACTACAAGAATATTATAAAACTGTGAATAAATTAAACACATTTTAACGAGAGATATTACACATAAATGATAATTCTGTATTAAAATTGTTATACACGCAAATTAAAATTTCTAAATATAATTTTTCTGTTGCATACATTTGCGTTGGCGACTGTACCGACATAGGTACATCCGAAATAAATTCTTGCATAAAATTATTGTTGTCAAAAAGCGTACATTACCAAGTAATAAATTAGATATATTTTGCAAATATGGTGAAAATTCGGCAGCATTTTCAGCTAGACATTTTGATATTAAATATTGAAATAATATTTTGAATGTTTAAAATGTTAAATGTGAGCTTTTGAACTACACATATTTACCGAAGAAGGATTTCGCTAAAATTTGACAGCTGCTAAGTACATACAAGATTTCATCTTTCTAAAGGCAGACTTCGCGAGGCATGCGGAAGGGGTGGCTCACTGTGAGCGACGAATGCCTCGTGATGTCTGTAAGCACTTTTACATAAATATCATGTAACTCAAACTCAAAATATTTGTGGACTTAGGCCCTCATTTGAGAGCTCCCTTCTAAGTGTAATTTCGATAGAACAGGAGTGACAGGAAAAAAGTTGTTAAATGTATGAAATTCTACTCTATCAAATCAAATCAATTTTTTTTATTTCACATAAACCAATACAGGTGCTTATGAAAAGTCGAATTTAGATGCACAGTTCCAATTAGTCGTTTCCTATGGAGAAGAGCCGGCAAGAAACTCCATGGTTACTCTTTTAAAAATAATATCTTTAACAATTACAGAGTACAATGATTTAGGATAGTGAGAGAACAAAGGAGTCCTGACCACAGACCAATGAGTAATGTAGTACACAAATTAAAAAATAAAATAAAAACTATATGAATAACAGTAATTTACAAACTTATAGATGCAAGTCCACAAAGTTCTCACATTTACAAAAGTGAAAAGGAAGCTAAACTATATAAAACAATTGACATAATTAAATGTCATCAAAACTTAGCTAAAAAATCATTGTAAAATAAGATAAAGATATCTTGAGAGTAATGATACAAATAAAAAAAATAAAAAATAAATAATCATAATTGAGGATAGTTAGTAGACATACACATATGTTGTTAATGAGGTTCCAGGGAAGCCACATGTGCAAGAACTAATGCCAAACATCCATGTCGTCAACGTAGTCCTTAGTCTTGTAGTATGCTATGGCAGCGCGTTGTACAAGGCAGCTCCTAGGCGTCCATTTTGCCATTAAGACGAGCCTAGATGTACTCTACTAAACTCGATACCTAATATTAACAACCGCATTGTTATCTTTTACGAATAATTCTAAAGGAGGATATCGTTAGGTACTGTCATACGTCTGATAAGCAAATTGGTATTCTGCTACATATTCTTTTACTGTCATCCTTCAGTTCCCATGACTGACACGGAAGTTTTGAAACGCAAATGTGGCCCTACCTTATTTTATCACTCCATAAAATGTTTATGAAATAAATTGTCACAGACATGATGTATGCCTACTATGTACATGTTTATTTACATACGTGAGTAATCAAAGTCACGTAATAATTTATCTCGGCTCACTTATCATTATCTATAGACTTAGACCACACGCACAGCCCTAGGTCTAAGGATAAACGTGCATTACTGTGGGTAATGGACGGATATGGGACTAAGGCTGCGTACAGACGACACGCGCCCGCTAAGCGCACGCCACGCGCGTCAACACCCGCGTCTAACTCGTTTTGTATTTTTTTTGTATATAATTTGAGTCTTATGACACATCAATAGATCTCAAATTGCATTTATCGAAGTTCAACCGCACACGCCAAGCGCCCGCCTCATGCCATGCTTCGATAGATGCAATTTGTGTCATAAGACTCAAATTATATACACGACGTTGACGCGCGTGGCGTGCGCTTGGCGGGCGCGTGTCGTCTGAACGCAGCCTTAAGCATAACGGTGAAATGAGGGTGTCGCTATACACCTTTGCCCAACCCTTTGGGGAGTTTAAGCGTGATGTTATGTTTCTTTTTATGTTTCAGGAACCAGGAACTTATCTGCAGTTGCATAAACATTCAACCATCTATCACAACCATACATTGGCGTGTGACTAAGCCATCCGTGTCGTGTTAACTGACAATCGATTTGCCATTTTTCTGCTTGATCGCTATGCACTTACGACATAGTCTAGTGCCTTTCTTTTACATGCTAAAATATGTATAATAACTAAAGTTGATGTTGAGTTACGTATTCAGTCGTAAAAATTTTGAGAGCTTGCTTTGTTTTTTATGTACTGGAAGCATGTTATGTGTTGAGTGGATATGAAGGACTGGTGTTTTTGGACTATTCATTCACTGGGGTACTTAGATTGAAACAGTTTTTGACTAGATGGGAGGAACGAACAGGTTTGACAAAAAACCCATTAACTAATTAACAAAAAGATTCTACCTGGATAGGTGTTACTATTGCCGTTAAACACATTGTCAAAAATATCTCAGAATTTTTAAATTGCCGTTACGTCTCGTGTTGTCACTATCACTTGCAAATTGACAGTGACAGCAATTAACGGCAACTGAAAAATTGAGTACCGTTTAAGTATTTGGTCATAAAAGTTATTGGAATAGTAACATTAGTAATACATAAATCGATTCTTAAAATAGACGACAAAGACAGTCGTTTAGTGTAACTAATTTAAACCGACTACGCTATTGTAGTCGACTAGTCTCGTAGATTTAAATGTCAATGACGAAATGTTATACAATTATAAACTGTCTTGTTGACAAATTAGGTACAATTTAAATTACAGGTGCACCATTTTGTTGAAATAAATTAGAGGTAGGTATAAAGTAGCAGCTTCGATGTGCTGATTTGTCGACTGCTAAAATTAATTAACTAATTAAATATCTGATACTCTTTCTCACAGATACATTTCATTTCATCACGCCTGTATTCCCCGAAGGGTTGGGCAGAGGTGTATAGTAACACCCTCATTTCGCCGTTATGTTTTCAGTCCCATGTAATAGAAGGCGAGCCTATGGCCATCAACCGGGCACAATTCCAAACTCCAGGCTGCTATTGAGGAATTCCATTACATAAAACCCAATAACACTTTGCCCGACCTGGGGATCGAACCCAGGATCTCATGATCAGCAATAGTCCTTGCCACCACTAGACCAACGAGGCAGTTTTCTTTCTCATTTGAATGTTATTTACTGTAGATTATTGTGAAATTAGTATAGTTATCTTTGTCACACATTAAAAGCGCTAGTGAAATGCGTATGGTCGCCATTATTTTCATCTACATTTTGGAAAAATGTTATAATTTTGTATGCTCAACTTAGGCAGATGCAGTACTACAAGATATCTGTATCTGTGCGCATATCTTACGATATCGCTATTCATAGAAATGAATGGATTAACACACAGTGCAGATTTTATCGTTAAGTATCTGAAGATCCCGATCGATATCAACAGATTCTGACAGATACAAAATATACGTTAAAATAATATCTGCAGATACATATTTTATTAACGGGATTTATCGGTTTACATAAATATTATCGTATTTTTTCCTTCAGATACTTAAGTTCTTATAAAATATTATTCTAAGCATATTACCGTGTGTGACAGCCTTTATTCGTTCTCAGATATATATTGTTCATTGTAACTATAGTAATAGAATTAACCTGATAATGTGGCCACGGTACATACAATAAAAATCTTTTTTGGATCATCTCGTTGTTATTCCAATTTTACGATTTCAGTGCTAGACTGTAATACATCCAAAAATACACTAAAGTAAGTTCGTACTATTTATATCAAAATATTTTCATTGATATATAAAACATCGTAGCCGAACGTGGATTAGGGCACCTGTTAAATGGACACGAACCATTTTGTGCTCTATTTTATGGGCAGTAAAATTTATTATCGCTTGATTAATGTTACGATATCTTAGATTAATAGCGAAACTGGAAGAATTGATATCCAGTGACGTCATTAGTCATATATTTTTGATTCGAATCTATATTTGTAAAATTGTTGAATGATCTGAAAATTTCAAACATATTGAGGATAATGTTTAAATAATTAGCAACGACGTCAAGAAAACAATGAATATTATTATTGTAAATCATGAATGAGTCGATGTGATTAGATTCATGCATATTCAGTAGTTTGCAAAACCTCTCTTGTCTTTTATGAATGGAAAACAGACAACCACGCTACCGTGGGAAGCACTCACACTTAGATATATTCTGTGACCTATAAAACATAGATTTTTAATCGTTTTCGTATTTAAAAACAAGTGCTCTACACAGGACATTTTGTTTAATCAGTTTCATCAAAATTACTATTACTAACGACTCTATGGCGGACTATTGAAGACAATGACTTTAAATACTACTCAACTACCCACCGTCCCACGGCTGGGCACGGGCCTCTTCTCAAAACGAGAAGGAATCAAGAATTTGCCCACCACTCTGGTGTGGGTTAGCAGACTACATACCTTCGAGTACTCACGATATTTTCCATCACCGTTAACACAAGTGATAATCGAATTATGATCCGCACATGAATTCGAAAAATCAATCGTTCAACAACTAGTCTATTACTCTTTTTTTGAACAAGCACCGTCACATCAGTAATATAATCGGTATAAAATCGAGAATCGTACGATCGCGTGCATAGATGCAACTGTTCGTAATCGATTGTCTGCAACCATCGCCTGTATGTGGGTCAACTTAAATTGAAAGACACTGTGACACGTAACGGTGGTGTACTCTTTTTATGACTTGAGGATGCACCCTGTTATTGTTTACAAAAGAACATTTTGTAGGAAAGTGAACTGAACATCTTTAAAAAGGCATTTATTGAGATTAATACTGTCTTTTATCTAGAAATCTCTATATGTCCTATTCCTTCTGGCAGGTGCTGTTAGAGGGTCGACCATGGAAGAAAATTGATGTACTAGGTACACCAGAATGTTTATGTTTTTCGCTCAGAAGTCGAAGGTAACAAAATAATAAAAAATAAGCAGTATGATAACTGCTTTGTTTACTTAAATACAAATAACAATAATTAAGAAAGGATGAATAGAATAGACATTATCTAGCCTTCCATTAAGACCTCCTTCCTCCTATCCTTTATCCCCAATATGTTGGGGTCAGCTTCCAGTCTAACCAGATGCGGATGAATATCAGTATTTTACACGGAGTGACTGCCATCAGACCTCCGCAATACAGTAACTGGCCAATGCCGATATCCTAAGCTAAGATCGCAATTTATAGAAGAAATGATGAATATGTTAGACTGTATACTTAAAACAGGACCTAAGAAGAGCAAACCAGATACCAAGCCAGGTATGAATTACGTGTACAATACAGAAATTAATCGCGGAAGCTATCATGTATCGTTTGTATCATAAAGAGCCTACCGCTAGAATGATAATAGGTTATTACTTACTGCTCTTCGATACAACTTCAACAACTCCTTTGTTTGATCTCGGGACAAGTTGTGTTGTGATTTTGTGTATAGCACCAAATCGACCAGCAAGTTAAATGGCGCAAGTTCTTGTAGCAAGTTCTCGCTTAGTTCTTAAAACTTTCATAACTTGACGACAATTTGTTCAAACAAGAGTTATCGATCTGCTTACTCGATGGTAAAAACTTGAAATGGAAATACTACTATGGCCAAATACTACTATGGCCAAATACTACTATGGCCAAATACTACTATGGCCAAATACTACTATGGCCAAATACTACTATGGCCAAATACTACTATGGCCAAATACTCAAACACTACTTAATTTTAAGTTGCCGTTAATCTCGTGCTGTCACCGTCACTCCACCTTAAACTGACAGTGACAGCACGAGACTTAACGGCAACTTAAAATCGAGTAACGTTTGAGTATTCACCCAATATATAACATAATTAGCCCATTACTGTCCTACTGCTGGGCACGGGCCTCTCGTTACAATGAGAAGGGTTTAGGCCTTAGTCCACCACGCTGGCCTGATGCGGGTTGGCAGTCCACACCCACCATCGAGAACTTTATGAAGCCCTCTCAGGTGTGCAGGTTTCCTCACGATGTTTTTCATTCACCGTTAACGCAAGTGATAGTCAAATTCTGGTCCGCACATGAAATCGAAAAGTCAGAGGTACGGACCGGGATCAAACTCAGACCGTCCTACATGGGAAGACAAGCGTTCAACCGCTAGGCTATCACTGCTATGTAGCCAATATAAGTATAATTTATAGTATACTTATAACACTTGCTGTAAAACAGTCATAAGCAGAGATCGGATAATCGGATGCATATTTACCTAAAGTTCAGGTGTTGGCTTATATGGAATGCACTTTTGTATCGAAAAAATCTCGCAATTCCGGGATCGTCAAATTTAGTGTTCTGTAGAATAAAAACAAATATTTTCCTAGAATTGGATGCATATTTATTTATTTACATCCCCAAAGTTGTACCTTTTTTTAACTAACACAGACATGTACCCCTCACTTTCTTACACCCTACATACACACATATTTGCATCGGGGGTTAAAAATTAACATCAATTAATCATATGCATTCGATTCGTTATGCAATCCCGTGATACAGGATTATATGTTTTAATAAATTTATTTTCAGAAGCCGTCTTCATACTATCGTAGCGAAAAATTAACTAGAGGTAAATATGCATCCGATTATCCGATCTCTGCATAAGTGATACTTTAAGTGGCCCGCGGATTACCAGTACCTGTCTTCCGGCTAACCTTGTATGAGGACAAATATTTGCAGATAAGGTTAAGTTATAAAATATTTGTCCTTTTAATATAAGCTAGGACATAGCAACGATGCCAAGGAGGATCTTCTCGGCTTACATAATAACTTATACACATAGACACCCACACATAAAATGTTTATGAATTTTATGTGTGTGCTTGTATATTTTAATGTAAGGTAGGAGGCTTTAGGCTGACAGATACAAGTTATAAACTGATGACGGCTGTGGTAGTGTATCTGATTAGAGTTTGTGGTGACAGGGAAGCGTATTTATTCCTTGGTTTTTAATCTGTCATCAAATCTAATGTCAATAAATGTGATTGGTCGATCCAATACTAACAACTAATTACAGCATGACGTGAGATTTGACAGCTGATTAGTTAATATTTGCATTGATCTGCCTTTCAGAATTAGAGGTTTTCTTTACAAACATAATTAATTAAAAATAACCGAGGATTCCTTTATAGGAAGCCACGTAAAACTTAAGGAAAACATGTAAATAAATAAACAAATCTAGCTTATTGTAAAAAGGAATATAAATAATTATCACAGGGTTTCCTTCATCGTGGATGAATTCGAAGGCAAAAGCTAGCGCCTACACATTTCGATTGGTCCTATGTATAGACCAGAGTATACTTCTTGTTATTTCTGATGTATTATCTATACTAATCTATACTAATATTATAAAGAGGAAATATTTGTATTTTTTTATGTAACGAATAAACTTAAAAACTACTGGACCGATTTCAAAAAATATTTTACCGTTAGAAAACTACATTATCACTGAGTAACGTAGGCTACGGGCGGAGCCGTGAGGACACAGTTAGTGTTAAAATATCTCTTGACCATATTATACAAAACCTCCTCCTTTTTGGAAGTCTGTTAAAAATAAACCAAATAAAAACAAAAATTCTGTTACACTGTTATTATTATAAGAAATAAACTTTAACCCTTATTCATGGAGCTGTCGATTTAAGTGTGTATAAACAACTTATAAGTAGTAAGTACCTATCTGTCTACGTGTCTAGTTCTATATAATATACATAGATATATTTATACGTCTATACATAAACGGCACACATACCTACCTAGTACGTGTCATATTTATTAGCACTGGTACGATACCACGACTGTCAGTGCTAACGCGTTGCAATTATCACATCTAAAACAGGCCAGTAATATTGTATAGTACATTATGTACAGCTTGACGCGCATTAGAGACGTAACGTTTAATATTTTGACGACTTTAGTTACCTACCTACCATAATGATTTGCAAAGTTAAGCAGCGCTGGCAGCGGTCAGTCTGTGGATCGGTGACCGTTAGTTACACATCGAGATTTTTCCGTGTCTCGGAGAACACGTTAAACCGTCGGTCCCAGATGTACGAATACCTATGACAGTCGTTTCGGGTATTCAGAAGTCCGGTCTGACGCCCGGTCTATCGTTAGGATATTGGCATTGCCAAATATAATGTCAGTCGCTCCGTGTAAAATACTGGTATTCAGCCGCATCTGGTTGGATTGGAAGCTGACCCCAACATAGTTGGGAAAAGGCTAGGCGGAACGGAGTGAATGAGGTTGGATATATTACGAATTACGCTCATATCGTATTGAGATAAAAAAGATTTTATATTAAAAAGAAAAACGAATTCCTATTTTTAAATTCAATATCTTAACCGGTAATAACCGGTACAACTTACCTATCGAATTTCAATTCAAATTAATATATGTCGACATTAAAATAAATAAATACAATTTGTATTAAATATTGCTTATTATTTACCAATAACTTCTGCAACATTACCTATCAAAACAACATAGCACCCTAATTCCAATAATAAAATAACCAGATCCCAAAAAACCCTCGTACATTTCGAAAAAAGCAACGTCACCAAATAACATTAAACAAATATACAAATGCGGGCCCAAACAAAACTTGAATAAACATTAAAATGTTTTATTAAAAGGCAATTTCGAGGCAAAACTGACCAACGCTGAATACGGCATCAAGTTTTCACGCTCCACCCGACTTTGCCCATGCCCAGCTTGCCCCATTATGCCCCGCCGTAGCCCAGCCTATTGTATCGCAGTCGTAAATATTTGAAAAACGCCGTTGGCAATGCTACTGTAACTGGACTGTGCCTGTATATCAAGTGAAGTTCCAAAGTGGATGAGGCTATAGAAACAGCGTTGGCGGCTTTGAAATAAGCGGAGAGGGCAAAGAAGATGCAAGCCGACATAATGGTATGATCCATATGGTCCGCCTAGCTAGCTACCCCAAGCTGTTTATTGTTCCGTCGTGTGTATGTGAGAGCCAGAGGGGTATAGGAGAATCCCTCTATATCTCTGTTCCTTGGATTCGTTTTCTCCATCTTAGACCCTGTCTGCGCTTACCACCAGGTGAGTCCAGGGTTTAATGCGACCAAACCAAGAATAAATAAATAAAAAAAATGTTGTTTTTTCCATTGTTTTTTCCAGATATGCTTCCAGACTACTATCTCACCGGTTGTTACGTTATTAAGTTACGATGCGGTCCACAATAAAGCACGCTTGCGTAGAAGATTAAATTGAACACTAAAGATTTTTTTATAATTACTTTATCACCATTATTTATTACATAATGTTCTTAATAAACCAAGGCAATCGATTTACGTACTTCTAAAACAATTTAACTGGAGCTATCCATTTGCGAGATTGCATTTTAATAACCTCATGAATTGACGACATCAATATGTCGCTTCACCTAAATCAAAAAGCTCTTTCGGTAAACTTTTAACTTTTCAGTGCGATAGCGTGCAAAAAATGCATGCCACAACCAAATAAATAAGAGCACCGCGACGCCGTTTGCGTGGCCCAACAATGTCTTATCAAAGTCGAAAGTCGCCCGCGGCACGGGCCATCAATTGCGAACTCTTCCGTAAACGGCAACTATGCAGATCCAACGACAAATAGTTTCAACGATTTCCCTTCAGATTGTTACTGAAACTTGCCCGTGTATGAGAATTTAGTGTTACCATGAATGCTGCATGGGATTTGTCGTATCGTTATTTGACTGGTTCATTGTTTATGGATTTACCTACCGTCGCTTGGCAAGAGTCGTAAAAGAGTATCACCCATATTCTACGACGTTCTTCCAAAACTTACTCGACTCGTAGTCGACTCAGAACGGCCTCGAAAACACCTTCAAAATTGTATTCTTAGTCGCAATTTCGAGTGAACTTTGAGGTTCCTCGACTGAGGGGTCCTCAAATGAGTCAAGGTAAAGTGGAGTCATTACGTCATAATTTTGTTTATCTGCATCGCGCAAATAAAGCCGCGATAAATGGTTGTAAGGATTATCGTAAGCATATTCGATAAAGTCTTCAAAATTAATTTTTGTTACATACGAACTTTGACACTTCTATCCTTAAGGTAGGTTCCGAGGTATCTTGAGTTTGACAGATGATTCCTTACTTCGACTGAGGAAAAATCTCGAGTCGAGGACGTTTATGTCAACTATAACTACCGATGGTAGTGAGAAAGGCTGAGTCGAGGTGGAGTCGAGTCGAGTAAGTTTTGGAGGAATAGGTCTTAGAATATGGTTGTATGAATCTGACACTATTATTATGTACCCAAAAAATGGCAATAGGCTCGCCATCTATTACATGGGACTTGAAGGAGGAGAAACGAGGGAGGTGAAACGATGGTGTACAGACAGACTCCTGTAATCGGAGAACATCTCTGCTTACCCCTTCGGGGATTACAGGCGTGAGTATGTACCTATATATCACATAATGACTGCCTTGTTGGTCTAGTAATCGCAAGCGCGACTGCCGAGCACGGGGTCCTGGGTTCGATTCCTCGGTCGGGCAGTGTTACTTGGTTTTTTTCACTAGAAATTTTTCAGTAGTAGCCTGGAGTCTGGATTTGTGCCCGGTTAATGGCAATAGGCTCACCCCCTATTACATGAGACTTAAACATAACTGGCGAAACGAGGGTATACTATAAACACCTCTGCCGAACCGTTCGTGGAATATAAGGCGTGATGTTATGTCGCCGTCCCCGGAGAATATAATGGCATTCGCAAAAACACAACTTTTTCAGAACAAAATAAAAACCGATTTTTGATGACTGCTTGCCAAGTACTGCTTGTAACTGGCAAGCAGTGCTTGTAACAGTGCCAAGTACTTCTTGTAACTGGCAAGCAGTCGTCAAAAATCGGATTTTATTTTGTTCTGAAAAAGTTGTGTTTTTGCGAATGCCCTTATATTCTCCGGGGACGGCGATGTTATGTATCACATAAATAAATGTTGTAGGTACCTACTAATTGCGTCACTTCACCCCACAATTTAAAATAACTCATACATAATTATATTCGCGGTTTCGTATGTATAGCTGATATGATTGAATAGCTGTTTTGTATGCTCTGTAGTGTTTGTAGCGGTTTGATGTCCGGTTTTCTAGGGCCACCACAATAATATATTTTACTGTATTCAAATTTTACATTATTTATGATTTCATGGTCTTCCTTTCATTTAATTTACCATGTTTGTTATAGAGATTTCATCCTTAAGATTGACCCTATCAATTGACGCCATAAAAGTACAGGTTGTTATTTTGTCGAATTTTAGCAGGTTCGACTCTCGGATGATGCATGCGAATTTTCAAAAAAAATTGAAGGCGGTTTTGCTTCTTTTTAAAAATAAAGGAATGTTTCCCTTGAGTAAAATTGGCTATCTGCAGTATTTAGAGTACTTTCCCTCCAGATGTGGTTAAAAAATTCCACCCTGTAGGTATATACGAAATTTCACGACGATCAATATTAATTGGACAGTCGGAATTGTTTTAATGTAAGTATGTAACAAAAGTAATCCTAATTATAAGTACGTATAAGGAAAAAGTTTATTTGACCTCCAAACTATAAATATCATAGCAGAATAATACCTATTATCTAATCAACGACACTAAAGGAATCCAATCCAGACAATGGTTCTAGTTAAAGTCCACTCGAGAGTTTACAAAACACTCAAGTTCTGTGATATCGGTTGATATTAAATTACTTGGCTGGGCCGCCATGTTGGCTCTACCAATAGAGGTGGGCAGATAAGGCGCATCGCTGAGTATTGAGACTAGGTCCTACCGCGAGCTAAGAGAGGTTTGTGTACATTTCAAACCTCACGATGCAGCGTGCCGCCACGCTGCGACATGGAACTTTATAAAAATTAAATAAAAAAGTTCTGAAGATGATGCAGGGGATGATGATTATAAATATTATAATACCTATATCTCATATCCTTATTTGTAAACAAATAGACAAAACTTGTGGTTTCGATCTGATCACGACTTTAGACTTAATTATACATTGAATATACACAAATAGGTACCATAATAAAGACGTAAATTGTTGGAACGTGTAATATACACCCTTCAGTTACCGACTCGCAAAATACTTGAACGTAATTTAAAAGCAAAACAACATTCCGTTTAGCTAGAGCTTATTAATTTATCTCATTTCTTTCAAGGTATATCAGCACATTAAATAATTTATGTAGGAAAACCAAACGTAATGAGTGAAAGAGATGAGTGATGAAAGGCAAACTGAGATATTTTAAATTTGTTTAAATGGAGAAGGACAATGTTCTTTTTATAAACGCTTTTAATTTTGGCTTTTATTGAACTAAACACATGTGACTAAGAGAGTGATGAATATGAATGTTGATGGATGGAGGGGGAGAGGGAGACCTAAGAAAAGATGGATGGATTGTGTGAGGGAGGATATGAAAGATAAGGGAGTAAATTATAATGAGACGGCTGACAGGGAAGAGTGGAAGAGAAAAACATATTGCGCCGACCCCAAGTAACTTGGGACCAGGGCAGGAAGATGATGATTGAACTAAACGAGATACGGAGTTGGACGGTCGCGGTGATCAGTTGCTTTTTATTATCTCTGAGCTAATCCCACATTTAGGTACCTATGTACTCACTCTTGAAGATATGCATAAATAAATTAAAGACTACCAACACAAAAAAGAATTTGAATCGCACAGTAACATCAACTCATCTAACGCTCATCTCATTTCCCTGTCTAGCACCACATCCAAGTACACGCTCCGAGCTTGCTCCTAGGTAAACTGACAAAACGGAAGCAGCCCTGATAATGATCTCGAGATCGGTTCGTGTCTCCCGACGCCTGGCCGCGACAACCCTGAAGCGCAATAGTTTTTGAGTATAAAAAGTTTGGCTTGCATTCTTGTTGCATTTGATTCACTTTTTTATGGGATTTCGATTTGACTGTTTTAAAAAAGTGCACTTTTTTGCCTCAGATAACTGTCTGGACAGACACTGAGACAAGCTCAACAGACTTTGGATATACGAAGGTTTTCTCGATTTAGGGGACGGGTTAGTATATAAAACTTCCTACCCACACGGTGGAAATAGGCGTGTGTTGTAAAATTCAACAAAACCCAACACGCTTGGTGGTAGGATCTACACGGTCCGCCTGGCTAGCTACCATCCTCACATTAAAGTACGGTGCCAAGCAGTTTAGTATATTCCATCGTGTGTATGTGAGAGCCAGAGGGGTATAGGGGAACCCCTCTATATCTCTGTTCCTTGGATTCGTGTGCTCCATGTTAGACCCTGTCTGCGTTTACCACCAGGTGAGACTAGGGCCAAACGCGATCAAGCCAAGAATAAAAAAATAAAATAAAACAGGATTTGACTTTGATAAGGCTAATAGATAATATCTGTACTAGTATTATAAAGTTGAAGAGTTTGTTTGTTTTAACGCGCTTATCTCAGGAACTAATGGTTGGAATTGAAAAAATATTTTTGTGTTGAATAGTCCACTTATCGAGGAAGGTTACATGCTATATAACATCACGCTGCGACTAATAGGAGCGGAGCATAAATGAAAAATGTTGCAAAAACCGCTAGTTCCTAATAAGGAGGACAGTTTTTAATCAAGTAATATCCAAAGAGTCACATTTTTCCAGTTACAGGTCATGGGACAATAATTATAAAGTTCTTGTTAACGAATGTTAATGATAGACGTGTAAATGTAACCGAAATAGGTTATTGTGCAATCGCCATTAGTAGTCTTTGTGCATTTGTATTCACTAATGAAGACTGACACAAGAATGTTAATTAAAATGTTGGCATTTTAACAGTTTATTTGTAAAAAATATTGAGTCTTTAATATTGATGGAAATCGATAAAATTATTCAATTTTATCGTTATCTTAATATACACATAACACCACGCCTTGTATTCCCCATAGGATTCGGCAGAGGTGTTTTTAGTTCACCCTCGTTTCGCCAGTTATGTTTAAGTCCCATGTAATAGGAGGCGAGCCTATTGCCATTGACCGGGCACAAATCCAGACGCCGCCGCGCCGGGCTGCTACTGAGAAATTCCTAATGAAAGAATCCAATAACACTATCTCACCTGGGGATCGTACCCAGGACCCCATGCTCAGCAGTCGCGCTTGCAACCACTAGACCAATAAGGCAGTCGTCGTTATCCTCTTCACAGAATATAGCGTGGATTTTTCTGTTTAAGAACATGAGTAAATTAATACATCACGACAAGTAATTTTTCTTAGAAAATGTTTCTGCATATAATTCTTTTGACGTTTACAAGCCGTCCAACGCCACGTTTATGCATGACCGGAGAAATAAAAGTCTAATATTTTATAGTAAACGACAAAATTCTATATAATATAGTTGTAGATACGCTTTGCGTCATGCAAGCTTATAGGCATGCAAGTGACGTTGCATTGCATGCGGGCTATTCCAGGAAACTATGTCAAATTATATTTTATTTTCGGATGAAAAAATATAAATACATGCTGTATCAATTTTCAATGTATTTATTTTTGTACCTATCGCGTTTAGAGGTTAGAGTGTCATGAGAAAAATAATGTACGGCCATCGCGCTGTGTTAAATAAAGATTGATCGTAAGATTTTTAGTCGGACAGTGGTTCGGTTGATAATGAAATATAAAGGCTTTCAGTAGTGTGCCCACGATCGACTGAAGTAACGGAGGGAGACGATCGAGATAATCGATCGATAAAGTCGCTCGATTGCAAATATTGACTACACTCAATTTTTTTTGCATGTTCGTCGAATCTTACAGTCTAGTCTAAAGTGGGCGCGGTGTTTACGATCTGGTCTGGTCTGGTAAATCATGGGTTACATGACTGACCTAAATGGACATCATTATTCTAAGTAATTTCTGTGTTACTGGTTGTAGATATTACATTGATAACCTGTCCTTTATCAAGGACGATTGCGGTGTGTTATCAAAAGAGACAACTAACGGACTTGAACTGAAAGTTGGCCATAAAATGACGTCACTGTCTAGTTGTAGTTTTCAATACATTTGAAGTTCATGTCAATTGTTATTAATGAAATACGGCATTAGGTTAGGCTGGAAGCAAAATATTGGAACGATTCCAAGTATTTGGAAATTAGATAAACTGATGAATTGACATAGTGATTACATTTTGCAGTTGCCTTGTGTCGCCTTAGACCATACATCATAGATCCACGTGGCTTTATTTTTATGATGAATTCCATTTTAAATAGGGAATACAACTTGCACTCCACTTTCCTTTACATCTAAATATATGCAACATTAAAATTACCTTCCGTCTCGCCATACTTTTTGTTAGACACACATCACTTGCATACAGGCATTCAGACAACGTTCCTAGGATCGTAAATCTCTAGCTTCAAGTCACAGACATCCGCATTTACTACAAGAGGGGGTGTTAAGGGGGGAGCAGGACAGTGGCATCCGTCCCCGTCTTTTGTTTTGCAACTCAATTAAAACTTGGCTGTTGGAACCGACCACGCTTAGGAGGTCGTTAGTGAGTTTAGAAATACACACGTCACGGCGTAGATCACGGTTTCAAGTGGATTTTGTACAATTAAAGTGTGATACGTACTCTAGTTCAATTCCGAATTAGTGTCGGTTTCCACTCTTACTATTTTCTTTTTTTGATACATTTGTTACGGGTTCTAAGATAGTTCCTTGGGGGATGCCGAGCGTTATTGCTTGGTGTTTCAATAATAACCACTGTAGTTTTTGATTTTTAGAAGTCACAATTGAGGGAATGTGTGATGAGAACGGCCCAAATATACGTGCTGGGCCCAAGTCTATGGGCGAGGTCTATATTCGGCAGCCGACGTCACGCGGCTAATATGTTGATAAGCCCCAGTTGATCCTAAGCCTAGCCTCAGTCGATCGAATGTTTCTAAAGGACAATGCATATGCTTATCATAATTTACACCTATGCCTCGTGCAACTTCGGTTTTGCTCGGTTTCTGGTTTCGACACGGTGTCTCATGAATCAGTCTTTACCCGCGCATGTCGTATGTCGTAACGTCTCAAGTTTTTGATACGGTTCCGGTTACGGGAAGTGAACGGTTGACGCGGCCGGATTCGGCGAAGTTTTTGAATTGTCATTCCAGAAAGGACACCTGCGTCGTTATGTTGTCTGAATGCTAATATGTTCCACCGTGACGCTTTCCTTTATGAATTAATTTTGAGCGGAAATAGTCCCGTCTAATGCAGCAACAATTTTTTTTTATGTTTCAACCGTTTGCAAAATATATTGGTTTTACAGATTTTCATAATAATATTGTGAAACTTATGGACGCTACTGATAATGCAATACTCGTATATCATTTCGGGCTAACACAATTTAGATTGCCATCGACACGCTAAGAAGTAGAAGATAATTTTAAATCTAAAACATTACCCTGAATAGTAGTTATTTCAGATTTATATCATAATCAATTTAGAACATTATGGAAAGATTTTGATGCTAGTCTTAATGTCATAGCGGTTATTTTCTAAAGTTTTTAATTCCGTACTTAATCCATTTAACAGTTCCACTAGAAAGCTATCTAAAATAATATCACATCGCGGTAATCCCGTTGTTCACACACCGCCTTGTTTCTCAGTAATGACTGTAATCTAGCGATCGTTATCAGTAGGCTGCGCCTGCGCTTGTTTGAACAAGTGTTACGTATGCCTCATTACGAGCGTGACGTTTAACGGCTAAGGTTTATGAGGTCCTGTTTTAATCTCATATCTTAAAATGATGTTAGAGTTTTTGTGTCAGCACATATATTTTGAGTCAAGCCTTGAATGCTGGTGATGAGTGGAGAACGATCATATCTTTTAGATTTATATCTGATAGCCAGTCATTAGAATTATCCGATAAAAGGCAACGGTAATTAATTTACTGTGTAGGAGTAACATAATGGTTGGAGTTGAACTGTTTACTGTCAAATTGTGGGTCTACAATTTAGCACATACAAGAATATTCAGACCTGATCATCTGAGTGCTTCACAAGTATTTTAAGACAGACTCCCATTTGAATTTCAGTAGAACTATCATGCTAATAGGTCTGATCCTCGGGATGTGCCAAAGGCGTAGGACAAGATGGGTCTCATAGGCTTCCTTTGTGCTGAGGATAGTCATTGGGAGGTTTTAGTCGGTAGAGTCCAACATACCTCCCTCTGCCTACCTCAGACGGAGGGTAGCAATGAGGATATCCAATCGAGGAAAAAAATAATTTCTCTGAACTACGATTTTAGTAATTGCAAGCGTAACAGTTTTATATTCTGTGTAACGCAGCGACCGTTATCAGAAAGCTGTTCATAGCGTCCATGTTTGTTCAAGTGTCGTCTGTCGTTACGCAAACGTGTCGTCGGCGTTAAGTTACAATTACAATGGCTAGGCTGTGTTATGGCATTTTGTTTGTTTTACAATTTTTATTAATAATCTTGATGATCGGCGGTTTTTATTCGATACGGCGAAGGTATTTGTGTTATGATTTTACCTGTTAGTATATTAGTTTAGAAGGGATTGTTAGAAGTGTATCGTTAACTGCATTCCCTTTTATTACAAAATATGGTTAAAGTAAAACCCAGGTTTTAAAATATGCCCCGTCTCTTTTTATTACATGACGTTAGAAAGTTAGGAGTATATTTTTAATCTTGATTTACCTTAGTCTTGATTTAAACCATCTCTCATCATAACGGGGTTTAAATTTACCAGTGCAACCCTCTTCAATATCTCTATATTTAAGTTTAAAATTGTTTGAATGGTTATCTGTACATCAGGAAAGAAAGAAAAACGCGGAGCAAGTAGGTAATGATATTAAAACATTGACTGTTTAACCTACTGTAAATGAGTACAAAATATATGAAGTACTAACATCACCAAAAAAGTGAAATCCTCCATCATAAATTACTAACGACGCGACTCTACAAGCAGTATAATAATTTAACCGTCAAGTGTATGCTGTATGCAGGTAGGTACTGATAATGCACACACACAAGCACGCACACACATAAGGCTTAAAACAAACATTGCGACATGGATCCATTGTTCAAACAACGCTATGACTAACACAGACTTTTTGTGCAGTGTGGTCTTTAGAATAGACCACCTTATTACTTCCTGTGTACTAAAGATTATAGGATTACTAGCGGCCCGTCCCGGCTTCGCACGGGTGGACATTTTTCCCGTTTTTGCAACATTTTTCATTTATACTCCGCTCCTACTGGTTGTAGCGTGATGTTATATAGCCTATAACCTTCTTCGATAAATGGACTATCCAACACAAAATAATTTTTCAATTCCAACCGAAGTAGTTAGTTTCCAAGTAGTTCCTGAGATTAGCGCGTTCAAACAAACACACTCTTCAGCTTTATAACATTAACTGATTAATTAGGATTGGCTTAGACATAGTATTTCCACATTTCATTAATATCTTCCCATCAGGCGGCCTGTAGGCCCATTCGCCAAACTATTGTTCTACCTAACCTTTTCTCAACTATGTTGGGGTCAAGCTTCCAGTCTAATCATATGCGGCTGTATACCAGTATTTTACACGGAGCGACTGCCATTAGACCTCCACAACCCAGTTAATGGGGAATGCCGATATCTTAAGGTTACCGTTACCGTTGCGATTGTCACACTTTCAGGCTTGTGAGTACCTACCCATAACGACTGTCATAGGTATGCGTATGACACCCAGGAGTCCCGGGACCGACGGTTTAACGTGCTCTCCGAGACACGGAGGGGTCTCTCGATGTATAACGAATGGTCATCCGTTTACGGACTGAACACGGCAAGCGTAGCTTAACCTCCCTAATCATATGATCCGCGCGGAAAAAAATGTGATTGTCTGGGAAAACCGCGAAGAGCGATTGATCTTTGTGGTTTCATATAACGCCGTCAAGCCTTGGACGGGTAGCCGTTGTTTAGACACAGACACTCCTCCACGCTAAGAGAGCAGACAAAGTCGTACTTCCCACGTGATTATCTATAACAATTGTCATGGGTAGGCAGAATCTTGTAAGTCAGACTGCTGATCTAAGAATACTTACAATCCCTACAAGTTGGTTTACAGAAATTTTAACCAAAAGCTGGATTATTTAAATAAAAAGGGGAACCAATTAATTTAAGTTTATTGAATGATTATTAAGTAACGATTTCTCGGCCAAAGCACAATAAATAAATAATTCTGGGAATGTAATATCATTAGGTACAATCAGAGTATTCTTCATTGTAGCACCTTCTAAGTAAGCTGATGTTCTGACGTAAAACCCAATTTACACACAAATTAATTAAGTAGCGAGTTAACTTACCGAATTAGTGAACTTAGTTGAGGAAGTACTGAACTTAACACGCCAATGTACATCCAAATGAGGTTTTTTCTACTTAACTCGCCTAATCGCCAAGTTAACTTGCCTACTTAACTAATGCGTGTGAAAATTGGGTTTTATAGATGTTACCAGTTAGGTTGGCAGTTAAAGCGGGTTCACACGGTTCAATTTTAGTTGATCAACAAAAGTTGAAATATTTTGTTTCTTCAAATTGATTCAATTTGATGGAAAGTCTGTTAAGACGGTTCAAATCGCATGCGATTTGGCAGTTGATCAACTAGAATCGAATCGTGTAAACCTGGTATTACTATGCAAATACTGCAGTTGTGGTTTTTTTAGTACCAGTATTATGACCACCTGCATAGAATAATATTTCAGCTTATTTAAAATTGTTGCGTCAACATAAATTGCATTTGTTTTCTAAGAAAACTGACAAGGCTAGTTATGTAGTTGCTTTTCATCACTATTCTTTGGGAAAGGTTCAAAAACAATGTACACTTCGACTCACGAAAATCTTGACCACTTTCAGACATTGTCAAATTAACTGTAAATTTTAATTTATGTGTAAGCTTATGGCACGCAAGGCTGACATCTCACATATTATGGCATTAAATATGACAAAGTTGTATGTGTGTGACCGATTATACCATCAATATGTACAGGACAAAATGCAAAAAAAAAAATTCGCAAATTGTTTACCAATAATCACTTTTTAACAAAAATAAAACCAACTTCAAATGGTCTATCTCCGAAGTTCTTCATCAGATCTTCACCAAATTTAAATGGGACCACTTCGAAAGAATATTCTTTCAAACAAAAAAAGAATCATTAAAATCGGTTCACAATTAGCAAAGATATCGCGGAACAAACATACAAAAAAAAATACATACCGTCGAATTGAGAACCTCCTCCTTTTTGGAAGTCGGTTAAAAATAGGAGATAAGGCTCTCACATAATTATTATGGCATTAAATATGTGTGTGGCCGATTGTACTCAATAAATATGGGAAAAAATGCGAATAAAAAAGTTTCACAAATTGTTTACCAAAAACAATAGTTTATCCCCGGTAACTCGTACATTTTACTGGACTTCAGTGGTGTCGGTATTGAAAAAGTGATTAAAATCCAGATCGTTTAGCGTTCAACAGAAATTGCATTTTTTTCGCGTTAATCCCCGAATTCGCTGTTAAGCCGCATCGCTAATAATTCCGAATGCCAACAGCGTACCTCAATTGATTCTACGTAGGATTACTAAAAGGGATGTGTGTTTAACGTTAGCATACATTGCTGGCTGTGAAACGGCCCGCGACTGTATCGTGCGTACTAAGCGAGCCGTGTAAACATAATAGTTTAACCACGGTAAAATGTCGAATTGGTGCGATGTGTCGCGTTAGCTGGCGCTGTGTTCGTCGTTAGGGTTGTCAACTTACAATAAACTATTATTTTTAGGATAATAATTCATACACCATACATTTGATTGGTATCATGCTTTTGCAATAAAAAAGCTGAATAGTTTAATACATATTATGTAGCTTTCAAGCAAGCACAAATAAAGTCAAATATTCAGTATAGTCCATTTAACTAAATGCGTACATTAATTAGCAGTTGCACATTATTATATCACTGTTATTACACCACAACTATTATGAAAACACTAATGACCTAAAGCACGTCGTTTTATGAAATCGTGTTTATTATTCGCTCATTTGTCTACACAATAAGAGTAATTAATAAGAAATAATATATTCCAGTAGGAGTATAGAGCTTGCAGAAACAGTGCATGAAGTAGTTAGTCATTAACAAGTCATTTTTAATTTTGTATCTGAAGATGCAAATCTGCTTAGTAATGTTTAGTCTATTGTCTAGTATACTCTGGCAAAAAATTAAATAAATCTGCAGTTAAACGAATTGCCTTTAGATTCTAAAAAAAAGCTACTCTCTACAAAAGCATGCAAAATCATAATCATACTAGCAAACAGAAGTGAATGTTGGTCGTGGCAGAAGAGGCATGAAAGTAGAATAAATGCCGTGGAAATGCGTTCCTTGCGAAGTATGTGCGGTGTAACTTTGAATGATAGATTGAGAAATGAAGAGATTAGACAAAGTTGCGGTTTAAAAGATGATGTAGTGACAAAAATTTAAAGGAGTATGTTTAGGTGGTTTGGCCATGTTGAGAGAATGAGTGAACGGCGATTAACAAAAGGAATTTATAAGGCGGATGTTAATGGGAACGCCGGTAGAGGACGTCCTAGAAGGACATACATCGATGTTATTGGTGATGTTCTTCACAAAGGTCAGGTGCGTAGTACTCTCAACCGGCGTGCGTGTATGACAAGATGTATGAATGTGGATAAAGCGAAAGGGGTATGTAAGAGTCGTAGCATGTGGCATTCTATAGTTTCTGCCTACCCCCATGGGAAAAAGGCGTGAGTTTATGTATGTATGTATGTACTAGCAAACAAAATATACAGCATGGCTGGTTAATCGTTTTACATCCGAAAACCATGAATTCTGCTCATCATTTTGTACAAATTTTACTATGGGAAAAAAACCCAACGCGTGAAAAAAAAAGATGACCAAATTCGTGGTTTTCAGATGTAAAGCGACTAAACACTCATGCTGTATAAGCGTGTTAAAAAATAGTGGTGGTCATCGCACCGAGTAAAACAAGTCACGT
Organism: Amphipyra berbera; assembly: GCA_910594945.2. NCBI lineage: Eukaryota > Metazoa > Arthropoda > Insecta > Lepidoptera > Noctuidae > Amphipyra > Amphipyra berbera. Next base: position 17,761,431 of record OU343126.1, on the reverse strand, counting down.
ACAAATTTAAGCACCAAAATAAAACAATTCCCCCGTGACAACCCTAACCAGCCGTATTTAATCGGCAGCGCTCTGTGATGCATCTATTCTCTTTAATCTGTGCCATGACTGCTAAACTAGAAGCGGCGACTAATTGTAACGATTCCAGCGCTCGCCGAGATTTCTAATTTATCGTGTAACAATGGGAACGGGCTGTTTCCTTGTATAGGACACGGTTAGAACTTTAGTTAAAATTGGATCGGGGATATTTTTTTGGACAATATGGTTTTTCATGATACAAGTAATGATAGCCTAGGGGTTGAACAAACCCCAACAGGGCCCACACCTTTTAAAAATCAATTTGCATTTCAGTATTGCTCATATCACATATCGTTAACGGTAAAAGAAGACCGTGATAAATGATTTTTATTTCTGTAAATAAATCGATTTTACTAGTAATTGTATTTTTTTTTTATTCTGAGATACTTTTACGAGTCAGTGTAATTTTTTTTTAAGACTAGATGGCGCCGGCATTTCCTGCCTGACTAGCTCTGAGAAGAAAAGCCGAAACAAACTCAGAGGTCTCCTTTAAAGTCCAGAAATTATGGTATAAAAACTATGCGTGTTTAACAATGTAGGAAATCGTCTGGAATTGCCTTTTCCTGAGAGGGGTCCATAAAGTTCTTGATGGTGTGTGTAGTCCGCCAACCCGCACCAGGCCAGCGCAGCGTGGTGTACTAAGGCATAAACCTTTCAAATTCTGACAAGAGGCCCGTGCCCTGCAGTGGGACAGTGATGGGCTGTCATGATTTATATATCACCAGTATTTGCTTATCACTTGCGTTAACGGTGAAGGAAAACACCATGAGGTAACATGCAAAACTGAGAGGGTTCGATAAAGTTCTCGATGGTGTGTGTAATCATTTTTCTAGCCCCTATAATGGACCCCATGCGCCAAATTCTGTCTGTGTCGCTCACGTCTAATCTAAACTGCTACTAAGTTCCTTTTTAATCAACCAATCGGCTTCTGATGGACACAAAATATCGAAATACGAACACGTTTAAAAGTATATATTAAGTGGAATGCAGAAGAATACATTTGTGTGTACTTAATTAGTCATTACACACATTATTCAATTAACGAATTACCTGCTTCACATTGCCGACCCAACATTACTTTCATTGTAATTCATGCGATGAGTACATGCTATGTGTATTAATATTAATTAACATTTTATATGTGCGTTCAAATGGAAAGTGGTCGAATTACGTGTTAATTTATCTTAATTCATTATTTATGTTCAATTTATGATCATGTAGTTTTTTTTAAATTATGAATTTATTTCATACTAGCTGTGTCCTCACGGCTCCGCCCGTAGCCTATGTTACTCAGTAATAACGTAGCTTTCTAACGACAAAAGATTTTTTGAAATCGGTCCAGTATTTTTTAAGTTTATTCGTTACATACAAAAATACAAATCTTTCCTCTTTATAATATTAGTATATAAGTAGATGTAATATTATTACCTACCTATTTATTTATTTTTAATATTATAAGTTATATAAAATGTAGTTGTAGGTTTAGTAAAATTCATTATGATATATATTTTTTCTAAATAAAGTTAATTGTCTTTACTTAATAGATAAAATAAAAACGACTACAGCGAGTTTCAATTATCAACACCGTTAATGATTTCGACTAAAATTACTGTTTAATTTAGGTATGCATACGGGTAGTAATCGCTTTGAACCTACATTTTTCAGGTGAAAATTTCAAACAAAGTTGTTATTGCTATTTTAACAAACTTGTGTTTTTACAATAGATGTATTAATATCGGAATGTAGGAGAAGAATGGACAGTAGTATCCTACGGTATTGTTTTTTTGTTAGTTATTGTTTGGTAGGATTCCTACCAAACAATAACAGCATAGTGAAAGAACGAAAGAAAGAAAATAAGGTTCTGTGACATTTTTTACATAAAAATCCTTGTCCTCACTAGGATTTCTCCTGTATCGTAATTATCCTATTTACCGTATTTACTTAAAGTTTAGAGATTTGGTTCCCTAAATCGTTAGAAGAAGGAGGTCTGAAGAAGAAGTTGTCCCTACTGCAGAACTTGACAGACCATTGCCAAAAGATAATTTGGGCTGAGAATTCTGGGTAAACTCAATGGTGAAGAAGAAGAATAATATTCTGGAAAAATTTGAACCCAATTACTGGTGGATGGTGAAGATTCTAATCACAATTTTATGCTGAACGATCTAAAGGTCCGGTTACATACAGCGACTTATATGCACAAACAGCTTGTGCAAAAGTTTGCGCAAACGGTACTGACGATATTAACAGTACTGCGCGGTGTGCACAAATTATAATTTGCACAGGTAAGCATGTTCTTTAAGGTACGTCTACATACTTACTTGTGCAAAATAGAATTTGTGCAATTAAGTTTCAGTATGCAGTCGGAACTTTAACGTGCTTACTTGTGCAAACTAGACTTTGTGCAATTAAGGTTGAGCGTATACCAAAAATAATCACTTCACAGCGCTAATAAGACTAACTAAGAACTACATCAACAAAATGCTTAACTCATTACATATCGAAATGTTTACACCACCACAGGATTCTTTAGTCGTTGATTGTTTATTTATTTAGCGCGACAGACGACGTTGATGCATACATGCAGCAATGGAATGTGATTGTGATACAAACTTGTTTACTGATGTTGATACTGAACCGATTGTTTTGGAAGCGTGCTGGCTGACGACACAGCTTAAGCTTTGTTTTAGAGACGCATAGACGGCAAGTAGAGGTCCAGCTCCATTCGTGTGTGTTGACAATCACTTCAGCCGTTCCAGTTTCATAGTCATCTCACTCTAACTTAAGGTCTTTTATTTAAAGAGATTTTAAGCGATATTGAAAAATGTATTCTGTAAACATCCTTCAGGATAATATTATAAATATTTGAAACATATTTTCGTCTTGATTTGTTCGTTAGAAAGAGGAGGAGGAAGAAATTTTTTTTTTTTTTTTTTCTATATAAATCATGTATGGAAATAAAACCATGGTTTAAATATTTGTGGTGGCACTCAGAAGATGGATACACTGAACTTCTATAGATTATATTTTTCAATATCACTTAAGATCTCATAAAATCTTTAAAAAAGGCTTACATTTAGAGTGAGACAGCTGTGAAACTGGAAAGGCCTCTTAAGTTGACTTCTGCAAGTTTTACTTGCGTGCAATAACTTGAGCAATAAAAACTTGACAGTGTATTTGGCGCTTTAATAATTCCGTATGTTCGTATTTATTGCTGCGTAGCTTCAAGCAGGAATAATGTACCTATTGTGTAACCAAATTCATTGATTACGATGTGTTGTCGATTCGGAACGAATGAAGACTGCATGCCAAATAATGCCAATGACGTCACAGTTGAAAGATCAATTAGCAATTCAAATGAATTAGCGATATCAAATTGTCTTGCGAAGTTATGGGAAATTAGAAAGAGAAAGAAGACAGACTTTTAAACTGTTTGTCTTACACAAATCACTATAAGGAATTTGTCCAATGTCTGGTTCCTATTATCACAAAAACGAATCGTATTATATACCAATGATAGTTCATATTTGTATTGATCGTAATACCAAACAGTTTCTATAGAGAAGCCAATTTTAAAAGCGGATGCTACTGATAGATGACAGGGTCTACTACGCTACATTTTGGAGACTACGCAGTACTTTTGTAACAGATTCACCAGTCGTAGTTTCAACTAATAACAGTCCGTAAGATATTGGACCCCGCATATACCAATCATTAATTCATAACATTTATGCTGAACACGAATTTCCTTGATCTGTTTGATTTATCTTGAAGTATATTAACTTAGTGTAATTATTCGCACATTCACCTTTTGCGACACGATTTTTTTTACGAAGGAATTTAATTAAACATGATCTACTTAACGTATTCAGTGCCGTTTGACCTGATCAATCAACGGGACATTCCTGATCAGTATAATTCAATTTTGCTCTACAGGTCTTCATTTGTTTTATATAATTATCGTAATAGGTTTATCCCACTTAAGCCGACTTGCACAACATCATTTAGCCCAAGGCTAAGTTGATAACCCAGGGCTATCCCTGTCAGCGGACATAAAAACTTCACTAGCCCAGGTTAACTAAACAATAGGTCAATCTTATTTGCGCAAATTCTAATTTGCAGAAGTAAGCAAGTATGTTATACGGAAAAACGTTTGCACAAACGGTATTGTTATTAGCGACAATACCGTTTGCGCAAACGTTTGCACAAACCGCTTGTGCATGCAAGTCGCTGCATGTAACCGGACCGTTACAGTCATAGTTCGCTCCTGGAACTACGTCAGGAGGAGCTACCTCCTCTTAAGAAGGAGTTAATACTCATAATACACTGCGTCTTTTGATTGGTGACCCTAATTAGAAATAAAAATGACACTATCATCAAAGATTGCTGTGTATAGTATTATTCCTTCACAAAAATTCATTATTATGTTCTATGGGGGCAGGTGTCTCTCGATTTTATTATCATGAAACAAAAAAATAATTTGTTTGTAAATTACATGAAATTATTCTTGTACCTAATTCAAGTATTTAGTACATGCAACCCAGTCTAATCTAGGCATGAGAGCAGTGGCGTGTACTGGTTTTCTAGGCAAGCAGCGAAGTCCCCTTTCAATTGTACGCTTAAGTCCATTTCGACACGATTCTGACCAAAAGAAATCATAGCCATACACGCTTATTTTATTTATGGTAATACACTGGCCTGCAAAAATAAGTATCACACTTTTAAAATTTTATTTTTTTCTAAACTATAGAAGTTAGAGATTTAAAATAAAAAGCGTTTTATAGCAATTTTTATCAGCTTTCTTTGAAACTATAGTGACAAAGTTAAGCTCTTTTTGGAGTCCTTTTTGTTTCGAAAATATATCTTGTGTACTTAAAAAGTTATTGCAATTTTAAAAGTGTGATACTTATTTTTGCAGGCCAGTATAGTTAAAGATGGAGTAGTTAATTAAATCGTATGAGGTAGGCATTGGTGTCGATTCTGTTGCACATTTTGACAGTACTAAACTAGACTTAACGCAACTGTCACTTTCTTTTTCTATTGAAACAGAAAGAGACAAACACCCTTAGTTTAGTTTAGACCAGTCAAAGTGCGTAACAGAATCGACACCACTGCTTAATAACCTATATGCAATGCACACCCCACTGTCATTAGAGTGCATTAAAATATCCTCCACGATTGACGATGCAACGTCCTGCGCACTCAGGCAGTCAGGCTCGCTACCAACCTCGCTAACTGGTTATAACCTTTTCTCGACGGAATAAGCTATCCTCACATAGCTCGTGCCGACATGAGACAAGAAGTCTAGTCATGCTCAAAATACATGGTAATGACATTTCATCTAGACCAATAATTCATGTCATCACATCTCCTACGATACATAGATCAGTCATTCCCATCTCAATCACCGCTGGTTCAAACCGAGAGTTAAATATAACTAACATTTGACAGCAAATAACTAATGTCCGTCGCGGCCAGCGTTATGTGCTGATGTTCCTATGAGGATAACGCAAAAGGAGGAAACAAACATGTTTATTTCAGTACGGATTTCAGTTAACAATTGTGTTATGTGATTTCAATATGCTGTAGTTTCTGCCTATTCAAATAACATAACATCACGCCTTGCATTCCCCGAAGGGTTCAGCAGAGGCGTTTTTAATACACTCTCGTTTCGCCATGTTTAAGTTCCGTGTAATAGGGGGCGAGCCTATTGCCATTAACCGGGCACAAATCCAGACTCCGGGCTGTTACTGAGAAATTCCTATCGGGAATTGTATTCTATTCAAATATTCATTTCGATTTCAAGTATATTTGTGCGTACAAATATCCTCAGATTATAACTGCCTCATTGGTCTAGTGCTGGCAAGTGCAATGTGAGGTCCTGGGTTCGATCCCCAGGTCGGGTATAGTGTTATTGGGTTTTCCGTGTGGAATTCCTCAGTAGCAGCCCTGAGTTTGGAGCTGTGCCCGGTTGATGGCAATAGGCTCGCCCCTTATTACATGGGACTTAAACATAACGGCAAAATGAGGATGCTACTATCCACCTCTGCCGAACCCTTCGGGGAATACAGGTGTCATGTTATGTACGAATATCGCGAGGCATGCGCCGCGATTGGCTTGTCACGCATGCCTTAGACCGTGTGAACGAGCTGGCTTACTATGAGCGGCGAATGCTTACAGTGAGCCACTCCGTCGACACAGCCTGAGGCATGCGTGACAAACGATTCGCGGCGCATGCCTCGCAAAGTTTGTACGCACCTTGTTGCACCTAATGGTAAGCGCAGATAGGTTCTAAGATGACGCACACAAATATAAGTAACAGAGATATAGAGGGATTCCCCTACACTCCTCTGGTTGTCACATACACACGATAGAACACAGTAAACTGCTTGATTTTAAGGTAGCCAGGCCGACCGTCTAGATCCTATCACCAAGCAAACAAAATGGGCTTTTTCATCAAACAATGGAATTCTTTACATTCTCCGGGAAAAATCCTAAAGTTAAAATTCTCATAACTACCGAATTCGCGTTAATTATAATCATTACTCCGAAATCGTAAATGGTTATCATTATCACTTATAATTGGGGAATTTTTAGAGGTCGTCCTGCCACCTGGCGGGCAATCTTTGTCATGAATAATGTTGCTATACAAAATTGAAGTACATTAGTCATATTTAGGGTTGCTATCAGTAAAATTTGGCAACCAGGACAAGACGCGTGAAAACCCCGGATTATAGAGCCCAGAACCATGTCAATAGGTTTATTTAAACAGTCAGTGTAGGTAATATAAACCAGCTGAAAATGTCACGTAATGCAGGCGGCCCAAGACTTAAAATGTTTAAACCCGGACTACAAATGAAGCCCCGCTCGGACGCTCCCCGGATGCCCTCTAAACTAGGAGGAATCCGGGGAAACCCGGACGGATGGCAACTATAGTCATATAAAGTGAAAATAAGATAAATCATTTTATTTTGAGAGTTGCAGAACAGAGCTAACGGGAATTTGATAAACTCCATAGAAATGTTATGTCAAATGTGTATCTCTCTCTCTCTATTATGAGAAATTACTGATAGATACGTTATTGAAAACGGCTCTAAGTCGGGTTTTAAATATGATGTGAAAAATGATTCACGGTAATGACCAATTGACCACGGTAGCCATAAACCTTCATTTAGACAACTCTATCGTACCGTGGCAGTAAATAAATCTTACAGAAATAATTTACATCATTACCTTCTGCGACTCTATCAGAGTGATAAATCAGATCTTTATTAGATTTCTGTCTTTGGTATACAACGAGGTTTAGTGTATTCTCTATACAAACTTCAACAAGAGATTATTTGTTTATGGTATGTAGGTACTTTACCCAATATGAATACGTGAAATTACGTGATTCGTAAAAAAACGTTGGTTTGGTTTTTCTACTTTTGAGACAGAGTAAATTTTAATTTAGGTTAATGATAATGTAAACGCTAATCATAAATAAAAAGTTTATGGTGAGCTAAAAATCTTTGCTGATTCATACAAAACAAAATCAGTGAAATCGTTAACACTTTGTTTTATTTCATCTATTTCAATTATTTCCAACGATTAATTCGAAGACCGTCCTTGAGACGATCGATTAGTATTCTTAAAAACAACGGCTATTCCAAGAATTTGTATGAAAATTTACTTATACATTGTCTTCGTCACTTTGCGCCAAGATCATAAATAGTGGTGTGACATACGTATTGTTAGCGTTTCCCAGCTACGATAATTACCACACCGATTAGGAATGATGGAATTTCCAATCGATTTTAAATATTGCAAGCACTTCTTCATCAGATAGTAAGCTTTCTTCATTGAATAAACACAAAAAAACAAGAGACGTGATAACACGAACAGTCGTCACCATTTATATGAACGTAAACATTAATTTAAATAAAATAAATTAAAACAAGAAAAGAGTTTTAAATGTTAAACGAAACTAATTATTAACAGTCCGTTTCAATTTTCTCGGAATAGACATAAAAAAAAAAGAAAATTAAAAATACAAAATGTCACTTAATTTCCACGGAGTTATAATATCTTGCGTCAGTGGAGACGTATTGTTTTTCAGTTGGCATATCGGTCAATGTCAGACACGCTTTCGCTTCTAATGGGGAAAAAAATTGCAGACGACGTACAAAAAAAAGTGTAGTACGGTTGCATCGTCATTCATAGCAGCACAGACCACTTTATGTCAAGGATAATCCCACAGAGCATAAAGGCAGACGATACGACGATTTGCGCCGACAACCGACCGACAACACAATACACCGTGTATAAAGAATGAATGGGGGGTTAACACCGAACCTGGCACATGGTAGGGGGTTGGGTTCGACGGCGGTAACCAGTAGGCGGCGCTGATGGGCGGATAGTTGCTGCCGCTCGTCCGAACACCCGCCTTGCCGCGCGCGCCGCCCGCCTCGCCACGCATCCTTAACACTACACAACACATTCACGTCACATACCGCGATCACGTCTGCATTCAAGCGCGGCCGACACACAACTAAACGCGAACACTATCGGAGGTGCGCGGGCGCCGGCTCTGACGGTCGATCAGTCATTCCTCGTGGTGTTGTGTCACCTAAACTCCCCTCTCCTCCCCCTTCAGTGGCTAATGAGCTCCGTCCTGGCGCGTCATACGGTTTTCAATTGCATTGCCTCTATTGTGTTCCAAGTTAACATTGTAGAGACGATAGAGACACTTACGCGAATGATAATCACGCGTTTTATTGGGACTGAAATGTTTACATTAAATGTAGAGTCAATGTTCTCGGTACAAAAAGTTTAAAGTGAAATTCATAAAATCGATAATGAACTATTCCATTCATTCTGAAAAATGAGTTTCAGGTATCTTTTCTCCTTTCAGCTTTTCTCATACGCTCTACATAGTGTCTACAAAGTAACAATAATTTTCAAATGCACCGTACATATTACATTTCATAATATTTATGACCGCAATAAAATTAATGCACAACAACCATAATTTGAAATACATTATTATTAATATTTAAACACATAAAATTATATACACTGAAAGCGCCACGTGTCCACATGAGTCAAGTTTATTTTGACAGGTGGATAGTACATAGGAGTACCTACGCTAGATTGCATGCCATTTCACAATGGATGCCGTGTACAGACGATGAGCATTTTTGTCTTTCGAACGACATTGGTGCGCTCGCGCCGTTGTCATGTTTTTATGCTATGTCATAGTGTCATCAACTAATGCATTTCTGGAATTGAAGTAGGTAGGTACATATTTAATTAGAACTTTAATTGGTATGACAGAAACACTAAAGTTAAACAAATATGTATTTAACGAGATTAAAAATATCTTGAAATAATGACATCATTGTCTTAAAATATTAAGATATGTTATTAAAAAATACTACACTAAACTGTCTCGTTGGTCTAGTGGTGGCAAGTGCGACTGCTGATCGTGAGGTCGTGGGTTTGATCCTCAGGTCGGGCAAAGTATTATTGAGTTTTTCCGTGTGGAATTCCTCAGTAGCAGCACGGAGTTTGGATTTGTACCCGGTACACACCTTTGCCCAACCCTTCGAGGAATGCAGGCGTGATGTTATGTTAAAAATATTATTGGTACTCTTGTCAAATTAAAGTAAAAAACAATCTCATAAACAGTTAATCTCAACGGATCAGCTGATTAAACAAGACGCCGGATATAACAAATCAAGAACGATTAAGTCGCGACAAAAAAATCCAGTCATTTGCACGCTTCCCGATATCCAACACACACGAACACTGTGTCGCGTAGCTGGAATACTGAACTAGGTGGAGACTCTAAAAATCGTCACACATCAACTTTGAGTGGTGCTCGGGACGTGCTCTGTGTTCTAACGTGTGCATACGTATTGTTAAGGTGGCGGTGCGATGATTCGGTTCGACGTCTCAAGATAGGTAAGACAGGTTGACTCATACATGGTATGTTAAGTGTTGTATGGGATATGGTGGTTCAATTTGAATGACTGAATCATGTATACTTTATTTCATACTAGCTGTGTCCTCACGGCTCCGCTCGTAGCCTATGTTACTCATTGATAATGTAGCTTCAAACAGCAAAAGAATTTTTGATATCGGTCCAGTAGTTTTTAAGTTTATTCGTTACACACAAAAATACAAATCTTTCCTCTTTATAATATTAGTATACATAGAAGTATAGATAACATTAGACAAAAGTGTAACCAAGGCACGAATATTTTTTAAACCTTCTTCAAGTAGAGATTCAGCTCATCTTGATTGACCGTTAAGGTTCTTATAAGCATAATACTGTATTAAATTCCTGCTGGAAGCAAACATGTAGCTCTACACATTTTCTTGCTAAAATGGGTCTTCTTTGTCGAATGTTCCATTAAAAATAGAGTATGGATAAAATAAAAATGGTATGAAATTGTGTGAAAGTATTTAAGACTAGCGGTCCGTCCCGGTTACGCACGGGTGGTCATTTTTCCCGTTTTTGCAACATTTTTAATTTATGCTCCGCTCCTATTGGTTGTAGCGTGATGTTATATAGCCTATAATCTTCCTCGATAAATGGACTATCCAACACAAAAATATTTTTTCAATTCCAACCAGTAGTACCTGAGTTTAGCGCGTTCAAACTCTTCAGCTTTATAATATTAGTAGAGATAAACGAAAGCAACCGGAAAATATGACTCTACATTAATATTTTAGCAGTATTAAACAGTAACCAAATAGCCGTATAGTAGCAGCTGCTACTATACGGCTATTTGGTATCCTTCCTCGAGGAAAAGCTCCAAATGGAGGAAATACCACATCAAAACCCATTAGTTGATTACAGAAATTAGCCTACATGAGTCGAAATCTGGTACTTATTTAGTTTTAGTTAGGTCTTATTAATTAAAAACTTGTAGACTGCCTTGTCCTGGATTCGATTCCCAGGTCGGGCATAGTGTTATTGGGTTTTTCCAGTAGGAATTCCAGTTCGGAGTCTGGATTTGTGTCCGGTTAATGGCAATAGGCTCGCCCCCAATTACATGGGACTTAAACATAACTGGCGAAACGAGGGTGTACTAAAAACACCTCTGCCGTTCCCTTCGGGGAATACAAGGCCTGATGTTCTGTTCTGTTATTATTTAAAAATTGTGCAGAAGCTGCCCCCATGACTTCTTTCACGTCTTCCTTGTTCATCCAAAGGTTTTCTGGAAGATATCACTATTAGCGATAAGACCGCCCATTGTACCTTTAATTTACATTGTTACTGATATTTATTATCGTTATGGTGTACAATAAAGAATATTCTATCTATCTATCTAAAATAAACTTTTTTTTTACTGTGTCAGCATTCAACAATAGGTACTCAAGGTTTTTACTCAGATTTTCCTTATTCACTTGTATCGGTAGAGGAACTGCATCGCTTCGATGCGCAGGCGCCTCTAGTGATTGGCTCGCGCGATTAATGTTAGGATAGCGAGCTAATCCATCCGATGCTTTATTAATAGAACTAACATGCTATTGTTTGCATACTAGCGGCTTCAATTTGTTTTACTCACTTTTAATATTTATAGTTGGATGTTAGATTTAGGTACGTTGCATTCTTAAATAGAGTGAACGGAATTCCATGTTTTTTTTGTTTCATTTATCTTTTCTTTCGAATTATAAGAACAGCATCTTTAAGCTGGCTTTTCACTATGGGATATAATACATATTATATCCCACGATTGAATATGATATATTTTACATCTAAGTGTAGGGTTCTATTAAAAATCACGGAGAACAATATTAATTTATATCCCAGGATATATTATACTAGCTGTTCTCCCGCGGTTGTGCCCGCGTAAATAATTTAACTACAGCGCCACCTATCGGATTCCAGCATGGCTACGAACCATCGTCTTAATAAAACAATGATATTGTGTAAATATGACTTTAATCGGTAAAGTCGTTCTCAAGTTATGGCGTGACCAAGGGAAATAGGTATTGATTTTTATATAGGTACCTAATAAGATTAACACCCATATTCTAAGACGTTCCTCCAAAACTTACTAAACTCGACTCGACTCAGCCTTTAGTTATCAAACTCAAGGCACCTCAGAACCTACCTTAAGGAAGGAAGTGTCAAAGTTCATATTATGTAACAAAAATGAATTTTGAAGATTTTATCGAATATGCTTACGATAATCCTTACAACTATTTATCGGGGCGTTAATTGCGCGATGCAGATAATTCAAATTATGACGTAATGACTCCGTCGAGGAAACTCATAGTTCACTCGAAATTGAAAGAAAATTATTTATTCTGGACTCACACAGGCAGTTACAGAAACAAAAACAATATTAAAAAAAGAAAGAATAAGAATTTAGACTACCTGCACGAGGTCAAAAAGGACTAAGAATACAATTTTGAAGGTGTTTTCGAGGCCGTCCTGAGTCGAGTATGAGTCGATTAAGTTTTGGAGAAACGTCTTAGAATATGGGTGTATAGGTATATCTCATAGTGAAAAGCCGGCTTCATGCGAAATCTTTGTTGTTGAGGCATCTTATCTCATCTTGACAGAGATGCAGATTTGGACCTTATTTTGACCTCAACTATAAACGAATAAGTTTCTTTTAGCTATACGATCAGAAAAACGCAAATTTTATTTCTTTCAAATTTCAAACATCAATCTATTGATTTGAAATGTGTTTGTGAGCAAGTCAGTCAGCAATGTCATGCAGTATAGTATACACAAACATAAAAGCGTGTAGGCAGGCATGTTACAATGTATCGATCCCACGTGTGCTGATTCTGTAAAGGTAATGACATATTACTGATTGCAGTACGCATAACACGCATTTTGAATAAAGGTAATTTTTTTTGTCCATGTATGAATGTGGATGAAGCGAAAGGAGTATGTAAGGATCGTAGCATGTGGCGTTCTATAGTTTCTGCCTACCCCCATGGGAAAAAGGCGTGAGTTTATGTAGGTGTGTAATTTTTTCTTATTTGCTAATGAAGCTTCGATGACCAAAAGAAGGTAGATGGGGTAGGTAGGCTGGATGTGAACATGTCCCGACCGTTTTTTTTTTCGTTCGGCTCAATACTGGAGTGTTTTAGGAAAAATTTTGGTTGTACGAAGTTCACCGGGCAGCTAGTACAACAATAAAACGTAGATACCATAATTATCTTCTTTACATAGTATAGAACAAAGTCACTCCCGCTGTCTGTACGCTTAGATCTTTTAAACTACGCAACGGATTTCAATGCAGTTTTCAGCAATAGATAGAGTGATTCAAGATAAAGGTTTATATGCCCCACATTATTATCTACATTGCACCCGTGCGAAGCCGGGGCGGGTCACTAGTGCTCTTATAAAATATTAGATAAATACATGGCAGTTATTTGGTATTATGTAACCTCTACAAGCGCGATGACAACATTTAACAAACACATGCTCATATTTGCCCGTCAGGCGACCTCAACGAATATATTGTCGCGTGTATCACTACCTTAAACAGTCTAGACACGCTCAGGTATAAAGATATAGCCTGTACAGACAAGTCGTATGTGTATCTGCAATTTTTTGTCACCTTCGCACACCAAAACACGTAAGCTTCGTATTTATACGCTCACTAAGAGCGACGTTAAAGGCACACACGGTGCAGATACGATAATATATGAAAACCGCTATATTCAGTTTAAAAAAATTCTATCTGCCGATATTATTTTTACATTTATATTTAGTATTTGACAGAATCTGTAGATATCGGTCGGTATCTTCAGATAACATAGCAAAACATCACGCCTTGTATTCCCTGAAGGGTTGGGTAGAGGTGTATAGTAACACCCTCTTTTCGCCACTTATGTTTAAGTCCCATGTAACAGGGGCGAGCCTATTACCACTAACCGGGCACAAGTCCAGACTCCGGGCTGCTACTGAGAAATTCATAATGGAAAAACCTAATAATACTTTGCCCGACCTGGGGATCGAACCCAGGACCCTATGCCACCACAAGACCAACAAGGCAGTCCACAGGCAAAAAGGTATCTTCAGATACTTAACGATTTTTTTTTAATAATGGGTTCATGAGTCCCGTCCATTGATTTCTATAAAGATATCGTAAGGTATATGCGCTCACATAAGATGTCTTATAGTATCTGTACCGTGTGTGACAGCCTTAACACTTATCTGTCAGATAAACCGTTGCGTTTAGCTATCTCATATGTAATCTGTGCTTTATGCGTCTACTAGAGCGGATAAGCGGCGACACAGCACGCACGTGGTTCCGTGTCTCGTTCACACATATCAGGTGCGTGAAACACTATACGTTTGTCTTCGAGTGAAATATTCGAGAGGGCGAAGTCGTTTGTTTAACAGAGCTAAGATTTGTTCTTTATTATTTTAAGAATATAACACGTACCCGTTTGAGTTGTAAAGATTTTATTTCTGTATTCTACCTAATGTTATTATAGGTAAGCAAATATACTTAGATCGTTATAATTTAGATAAAAAAAGACCTTATACCGATGAAATTAAAAATATAACTGCCTTGTTGGTCTAGTGGTGGCAAGCGCGACCGCTGATCGTGATGTCCTGGGTTCGATCCCCAGGTCGGGCAAAGCGTTATTGGGTTTTTCCGTGTGGAATTCCTCAGTAACAGCCCGGAGTATAGATTTGTACCCGGTTGATGGCAATAGACTCTCCCCCTATTACATGGGACTTTAACATAACGGCGAAATGAGGGTGTTACTATACACCTCTGCTAACCCTTCGGGGACTACATTCGTGATGTAATGTTATGTTAAAAATAAAAATTCGTAGTTTATGAGAACCGACAACAGAGTTTTTAATCTGACCACTGACGATATTAAAGACATAAATAAAGCTGGCAAACCATAGTTGAAAAAATAAATAAATAAAAGAATTTTAAAATATGCATCAGAGTTTGATATATACGATCAACAATTAATTTCTCACATTGCCATCTGCGTATTGATTGTCGTATCATACGATAGTATGACCCAACCTTTACTTTCTATGTGGGTAACTGTTGAATCAATTTGTCATGCGTTCCGTATGCAGTCCTTGAGACTAGCCTTATCGATATTTAGCTAAACACCGCCAAAGTCAACACCATGTCCTAATACACATCACGCTTGTAACTTGAAGGGGTGGGCAGAGTTGAAGGCACTCACATAACATAACATCACGCTTTCTATTCCCCGAATGGTTCGGCAGAGGTGTTTTAGTACACCCTCGTTTCGCCAGTTATGTTTAAGTCCCATATAATAAGGTTTGAGCCTATTGCCATTAACCGGGCACAAATCCACCGGCTGCTGCTGAGAAATTCCTAATGGAAAATCCCTATAACACTTTGCCCGACCTGGAGATCGAGCCCAGGACCTTAAGATCAGCAGTCGCGCTTGCCATCACTAGACCAACGAGCCAGTTAAACATGTAAAATAATTTAAAGATAAGGCAGGAATAACTATCACTCATAATTATGGCTAAATACTCAAAAGCTACTTCATTTCAAGTTACTGTAAGTCTCGTGCTGTCACTGTCATTTTAAGGCGAAGTGACAGTGACGGCACGAAATTCATCATCATCTCCTTACCCTTATCCCACACTAGGTGGGGTCGGCACAACATGTATTTCTCTTCCATTCTCCTCTATCAGCCGTCATCTCAGTACTCACTCCTTTCTTACCCAATATCATCCTTCACACAATCCATCCATCTTTTCTTTGTCCTACCTCTACTTGTATGTCCATCCACATTTATATTTAACACTCTTCTGGCGACATGACTTTCTTCCCTCCGCATAACATGTCCACACCACGCTAACCTATTATTACTTAACTTTTCAAATTAACTGCAGCTTAAAATTGAGTCGCTTTACTGCCTCGTTGGTCTAGTAGTGACAAGCGCGACTGCTGATCATGAGGTCCTGGGTTCGATCCCCAGGTCGGGCAGTGTTATTGGGTTTTACCGCGTGGAATTCCTCAGTAGCGGCCCCGAGTTTGGATTTGTGCCCGGGTAATGGCAATAAGCTCACCCCCTATTACGTGGGACTTAAATATAACGGCGAAATGAGTGTGTTACTACAGGGTGTAAACGAAATCATGTAATTCATTCAAACCTCGTGATGTACTGCTGACATAGATACACCCTGCAAGGGATAAATTTGGATTCAATAAAAAAATATTCCAAAAAGTAAACATGTGTTCTTAATGTGAGGCATTTTTCTTAACGTGAGGCTATCGCTCGCCGCGCGGTCATTTAACACGGAACTCTAAAATGCCTCACGTTAATAACACATGTTTACTTCTTGTATTTTTTTTTGTTGAATTCAAAAGTATCCCGTGCAGGGTTAATCTATGTCAGCAGTACATCACGAGGTTTGAAGGAATTACAGGATTTCGTTTACACCCTGTATACACCTCTGCCCAACCCTTCGGGGCATGCAGGCGTGATGTTAATGTTATATAAAAATTGAGTAGTTTTTGAGTAATCGGCAAATAAAATCATAACAAAAATAAAACTGTTGTCAGTCTAATGTTCATTAACTTCAGTTCTAACAAGACTACCAACATACACGGTTTCATCATTTTTTACGTCATCGACCTTGGTACAGTAATGTTTTGTGCAAACTGCACTTAGACTGTTGGCCGGCTGTTTTTTTCAGTCTAAATGAGCGGGTCAAAGTCAAGTTGCTAAAGAATGGCCAAATACCGAAATTGTGCAACATCGATTTGTTGACGAAAGTATTTAATCTCGGAGATTAGACTTGCCGATTTTCAGCACAGAATAATAAATAGTATTAGATACAGAAACCTAACTCCATCACTGATGCGTCAAATACCTCGAAAAATGTGCTCCGCGCATGCCAAATTAAGCTTTATTGTTAGGCACGAGAGTTCGTTTTATTTTGTGTTTCGCTCCGGAGTTCCAGCGGCGCGTAGGCATGTTTTCATATCTGAACCGTGGAGTGACACAGGCGTTTGTAGTAGTAGAACATCTTAGATATTCTGCCTATCCTTTTCCCAACTATGTATATTGGGGTCAGCTTCCAGTCTAACCAGATGCGGCTGAATACCAGTACTTTACACTGAGCAACAGCCGTCGGACATCCGCAACCAAGTTACAGGGCAATGCCGATATCCTAAGGTTAGACCGGTTGTCAGACTTTCAGGTTTCTCACTTCCCTGTCGTAGGTATTCGTATGACAGCCGGGACTGAGGTTCGGGGGGGTCTTATGTCTAACGAGCGGTCACCCATTCACAGACATACCGTGGCAAGCGCAGCTTAATCCACGCGATTGGTAATTAGCCACGAGCTCCTCGAGTAGAACATCTTAAATATAGCAGTTTTAAGATGTATAGTGTCTTCTAGCCGTTTCTGTACCTACACTACTAAAAGTTGACAGTTACTCGTAACTGTGATCTCCCATCAAACAGCTCGTCTACGCTAACGATACTGTCCCATTTTAAAACACCGATGAAGTAGAAATTTCTGATTTTTAAACGAGTTAATTAATTTGTTTCATTCGACCATTATATTTTTAATGTTAAAACGTAATAATGACTTACCATTTCTATTTTCACTGTCAGCCGGCTTCATCTGAATAGGGTGGTGCATCTGTTGAAAAAAGAAAAGCAAACGTCAATTGGTTGTTTTTTTCAGGATTGTTAAGAGGTAATTAAACAGTTGAAAGATTGTGCAGAAAGTGAAGAGAACATAGTTACTATAATTATTGCTTAATTGTAACCCATTGAAGTTATGAATCTGAATAACACGAAACTTCAAGGCGCTAATAAACCTGAGTATTCACTTGTAATGAGCATTCTAGCGAATGTTACAAAAGACAAAAAATGTACGAAAGTTTAGTTCGACAACATATTTTAAAAATGGCGAATGATCGATGTTATGTTGCAAGAGAATGCTCAGGTTTATCAGCATCTTTTGCTTATCCAGCAGTTGTCGTACTTTAGATTTATAATAAATGTTACATACCATTAAAGGTAGAAAGAAATTGATCCGACACGTGCAACGTATGCGATGCATTATGACATCTGGACATTTTCATCTGGTAAATGACAATACAAACTTTTTTTCTATGACAGTACATAATATAAAATTACATTTGTTACATGTTAAATTGAGTTTGACAAAATTGTTGTTTCTAAATTATATACTCGTACTTTCGTATAAAATCTTTGTACTGTCAGTTTTTCCAGATGTCATATAATGCATCGCATACGTTGTGTACATGGAATAAATTTGACGTTTTAACAGCTTTTGTATATAAATTCTGTCAAAACGTTGGGGATGTTGGTGACGTTGATAAAACGTTGATAAAATCGGGCCTTATAATAAAATAAGCGTAATATATTGATACATTGAAAAATATTTAGAAGTGTCTTCTTATAATGTAGAGAAGAGACATTGTATGAAGACTTCAATATTGATATTAGTTAATATCACTATTAAAATGATCGGCATGCATGCATCGGTGATAGAACTCAAACAATGTTAACCCCATTAGAATGATTAACAGCATATCGGTCAACGACATTAATTCGGTGTTGAACACCGACACCACTAAGTAGATAGTTACAGAAAGTCCACTCTATACAGAAATATATATAGGCAAAAGCTCCTACAAACGTGAACGTTTTCCAAAGACAGAAACAACACAATCACTAAAGTTGCGATTACTCGTTTCTTATAGAAAATTGATCTATTAAGACCTTTCAAAGGAATTTATAGAGGGGATGTCAGTGGAAACGCCGGTAGGAGACATCCTAGAAGGACATGCTTCGATGTTGTCGATGATGTTCTTCACAAAGGACAGGTGCGTAGTACTCTCAACCGGCGTGCGAGTATTATGAGATGTATGAATGTGGATGAAGCGAAAGGAGTATGTAAGGATTGTAGCATGTGGCGTTCTATAGATTTTGCCTACCCCCATTGGAAAAAGGCATGAGTTAATGTAAGTATGTATGTATGTACATCGACTTATGCTCGGTTTCTAAGAGCAAAAACGAATCGTTTTGCTTGCAATGGTAACAATTTGCATTGCCAAACTGGACATATAAATAGACTCGGAAGGTAATTTTACCTGTGATAGCTATCTAAAGTATGGTAGAATTTACTATGCAAAGCCATAGAGTCTGTTCATTATTGGTATAGCGCGCTTCAAATAAATAGAATCAAGATGGCGCCGACTGCTAAACTTGAGGGGTTTACTAGTAGCCACCAAAGAGTACTAGTAGCCACCGAAGAGTTCCACTATCCATCTCCTAGCTCCATCATCAGACCATGAACACCAAGTGCTATCTATTGGACTCATCAAAACGAATCATATGACCCGAACCGCACATAGATCACGCAGTCGACGCCATCTTGGATCTAGTTTTTCGACGTCACGTTTGGTGCAGTGGTTAAGCGATTGGCCTCTGCGCTGCGGGTCGAGGGTTCGATTCCCGCACGGATCAAATATTTGTATGGCCTACAGATAGTTGTTCCGGGTCTGGGTGTTTGTGCATGTGAAGATTTGTGTCTGTAAACGCACCGACGATACAGGAGAAATCCTAGTGCGGAGAACCTTTTTTTTTAAAAAAAAAAAGAAGAAAAGTTATTTGACGCGCACTGTAAAGAGTCTTAATTTTTTACCAAGAACGCTCGGTAAATCTTAGGAATCGGCAATTAATTCTTAAGTCGATTTTAATGACACTGCCAAAAATAGATAAGATAGCAATATTTTGTTTCGGTCGACGTCTATGTGCGCGTGAGTTTGTCAGAGTGCACCTTCTGCGCTTCCACTTCATTGCGATACATACGAATTATTTATATGTAGGTGCGCAAACAATCCCAAACTATTTTAATTATTCGTAAACATTGGTCGAGCATCACACATCGCGACGCGCAGTTCTGTCACAGTCACAGTATGTATTGTTGTTTCGATTGTGTATTTGTGTGTGTTGTATATTTGTGTACCGATTCACGTTTGTTTTGAATTTAGTATGTGTATTGAATATTAGTTGTCTCAACACTAGATATTTAGAGGTACGGTTAGGAGTGCATAATAAAAGTGTTTTTATTTTATCGAAATATTAAAATTCTTTGTGTCAGGCTGCTTAACTGCGTTTTGGAAGACAGTGTTTAATATGGTAACCAGAGATACCCCTCTGGTCACTGGCTCTTACATAGTGGCACTCGATCTCTCTATGCAAAGCGTACCTTCAAACTTTAGTCCATATCTGGAGTACATCAGTAGCGGCCGATCTCTATCAAAAATCATTAGATTAATGTAGGTTTTAAATTAAACGGTTTAAATTAGCTACACTTCGCATATCATTTGTTTGTTTGTTTCAAAGTTTGCGACAGATTTTTCAACTACTTCTACTTAATCGATTCTCCTGAAACTTCGCACAGAAATTTAAACATAACTGGCGAAACGAGGGTGCACTAAAACACCTTTGCCGAACACTTGGGTAATCCAAGGCGTGATTTTATGTTTATGTTATGTATCTTTATTTCTTTTAGGATAGCCATTGCACAAGGAAATCAAGTAGGTAGGTAGGGTAACAAAATTAAAATAAAAGAAAAATTCGCATATGAACTTATTTTACTAATACATACATACATATTCGAGATGTTATGTTATTACCAATACGATGCGGTAATACGAACATTAATATTGATCGTAGTCTAATAAAGTGCTTATCTATTGCAACCTTTATCTACCGTTTATCAGTCGTAGTATGGCAACCTTTACGAATAGTTAATAGTCGATCTCACCCGACAGTAACCTATACATTGGCGTCCAACCGATGTTTAAATACATTAATCATTTATTTTGTCTAAGTGATTTAGTATCGGTCGAAGTGATTTGATGATGAAGCGATTTATAGTTACTTCGTGTTAGATTGATTGCTATCAAGAAATCGAGGGAAACCGGGAAAACCGGATAGCGTTTAGACTTAGTTGTACTAATAGCCAATTCCTATAATTTACGGAGCGTTATAGGTTAAAAATGAGACTCGTTGTATCTTTACCAATAATAAAGCAAAAACCTCATAGCTTTGCATAGCAGACCCTCCCATGGAAGCAGCTATCATAGGTAAAATTAGCTTACGAGTCTTTTTATACAGGGTGTAAACGAAATCATGTAATTCCTTCAAACCTCGTGTTGTAGGTACTGCTGACATAAGTTAAACCTGCATGGGATATTTTTGGATTCAATTAATTTTATTTTACAATAAGTAAACATGTGTTCTTAACGTGAGACATTTTAGCCCCCGAGCGAATTGCGCACCTACCGCTCGCCGCGCGGTCATTTAACTCGGGGCGCTAAAATGCCTCACGTTAAGAACACATGTTTACTTTTTGGAATTACTTTTTTATTGAATCCAAAAGTATCCCGTGCGGTTTTAATTTATGCCAGCAGTACATCACGAGGTTTGCAGGAAATACACGATTTCGTTTACACCCTGTATTCCCAGTTTGGCAATTAATAATGCTACCACTGGTAAGCAAAACGATTCGCTTTTGTTTATAGGAAGTTAGGAACTAGGCATAAGTAAGTCGTTTCCCGTGTGGGGACGGGCTAGAATATGAAACTCCATCACCGCACGCTAGGAATAGACGCGTGTTGTAAGATTAAACAATACCCAGCACGCTTGGTGGTAGGATCTATACGGTCCGTCTAGCTAGCTACCACATTGAAGTCCGGCGCCAAGCAGTTTAATGTGTTCCGTCGTGTTTATGTGAGAGCTAGAGGGGTATAGAGGAATCCATATGTTCCTTGGATTCGTATGCTCCATCTTAGGCCCTGTCTGCGCTTGCTATCAGGCGAGACTAGGGACAAACGCGACAAGTCAAGAAAAGTCAAAGTAATAAAAATGATGAAACTGTTATTTTTAACCGACTTCCAAAAAAGGAGGAGGTTCTCAATTCGACTGTATGTTTTTTTTATTTTTGTGTGTTGGTTCCGCGATATCTTTGCTAATTGTGAACCGATTTTAATGATTCTTTTTTGTTGGAAAGAGCATTCTTTCGAAGTGGTCCCATTTAAATTTAGTGAAGATCTGATGAAGAACTTCGGAGATAGACAATTTGAAGTTGGTTTTCTTTTTGTTAAAAAGTTATTATTATTATCTATCTAGAAGCAGAAATTACTGATGTAACTGGGTATATTCAGTCTCTTTTCCTTAGTTATTTGCCTCCTCAAAAGAGCTTCCACGAGTGACGATACATACACCCATATTCTAAGACGTTCCTCCGAAACTTCCTCGACTCGACTCCACCTCGACTCAGCCTTTCGGTAGTTATAGTTGACATAAACGTCCTCGACTCGAGATTTTTCCTCAGTCGAATTAAGGAATCATCTGTCAAACTCAAGGTACCTCGGAAACTACCTTAAGGAAGAAAGTGTCAAAGTTCGTATGTAACAAAGATGAATTTTGAAGACTTTATCGAATATGCTTACGATAATTCATTACATTATTTATCGCGGCGTTATTTGCGCGATGCAGATAATTCAAATTATGACGCAATGACTCCGTCGAGGAACCTCAAAGTTCACTCAAAATTGCGACTAAGAATACAATTTTGAAGGCGTTTTTGAGGCCGTCCTGAGTCGAGTATGAGTCGAGTAAGTTTTGGAGGAACGTCTTAGAATATGGGTGTTAGATACTTATGTCCGGCGCACCCTGGGCAGTCAGGCCCGCTACTAAACTAGCTGACTGGCTAATCTTTTCACGGAGGCATGAGGTAACCTCAAATAGGTCAGTCGACACGAGAGAAGAAGTTACTCAACATAACATCACGCCTGTATTCACCGAAGGACTGGGCAAAGGTGTTTAGTAACACCCTCATTTTACCGTTATGTTTAAGTCGCATGTAATAGGGGGCGAGCCTATTGCCATCAACCCAATAACACTTTGCCCGATCTGGATCGAACCCAGGATCTCACGATCAGCAGTCGCGCTTGCCACCACTAGACCAACAAGGCAGTTATTTGAAGAGTTAAGTCAAGTTATTTGCCTCCAATAAAAAGTTTTGTTCGAAAAACAGCAGTTTGCTGGTGCCTATAGTAGTACCAGGGAAACAGAGGTGATGATATACCTGCATTATTATGAAGCTCAGTGCAGACGAGGGACTGTACTCCGCGTACTTTTTGTTCGTGAAAATAAACCACTTAGATTATACGCGGTACTTTTATTCTGTCGTGTGCGTTATGCGATGAGTTTCTAAGTGTTTTATTTTCACAGACAAAAAAGTATGCCGAGGACTGTCCTCGTCTGCGCTGGGCTTTAGTGCCTTTCTTTTTGTTGCATCACTAAACTTTTGAAACCAATCAGAGTTTTGCTCATCGCCGTCTGGTGGTGTCAAGCGCGACTGTTGATCGTGAGGTCCTTCGGGAAAAGTGTTATTGGGTAAATTCTGCAAAACTAACAGTTCGGTTTACCTTGCAATTAATACTGAAATTATTAAGGACGGGGGTCGGATTAAGAAATTCTCTTCCGTTGTCGGGCAATCGACTTGCCAGAGGCAACGAACCTGGCACAACAATTTTTCCCGGAAAACGGCAATAGGCTTGGCACCTATTACATGGGACTTAATACCATAGGCGAAACGTGGGTAATAGGGGAACACCTCTGGCTAACCCCTTCGGGATTACAGGCGTGAGTTCGTTCTGCCTAGCCTTTTCCCAATTATGTTGGGGTCAGCTTCTAGTCTAACCAAGTGCGGATGAATACCAGTATTTCACACGGAGCGTCTGCAATTCTGATATCCTAAGGTTACACCGGTTGTCAGACTTTCAGGCTTCTGAATTCCCGTAACGACTGTCATAGGTATTCGTATGACTCCCGGGAACGACTGTTTAATGTGTTCCCCGAGGAACAGGAGAACACCTCTCCTTACCCCTTCGGGATTACAGGCGTGAGTACCTATGTATATGTCTGTGTACACAGTACTCCACGAACAACGGCGAGTGGCGCTGAGAGAAAAATCTTAGTCCCATCAATCAGCGATCATTCTATTTTAAGGTGACATGCATCTAGTCTTGTTATTGAGTAATGGGCGGACAGATTTGGCAGCTGTTCGGCTTAAAGTTTCCATTCGTCATTATCTTTAGTTTTTATAGACCAAAATGATGGCGCGACGTAGTCTTAGTATGTTTTGTTCTGGATCTTCCTCGGAGCTTCTAAGAAACGGTATAATTTTTTTGGAATAATTTGAACAATAATTGGTGTAGCGTTCTGTGTTCTGTTTATTCTTATAATTATTTTCTAAGAATAATAAATATATATATATTTTTTTATTTATTTCATTCCGACATTTCCTATCTCTGAGAACTGCCGAAACAAACTCACGAGGTCAACGTCTTTTTTAATGTCCAGATATTGTGCTACCTATGAAAATTACGCGACTGTAACAATGTAGGGTAACGTCTGGAATAGCCTTAGCAGGAGGAGGAGAAAGCCATAGCAGGTTTGACTTGATAGTTTAACATATCATAACATCACGCCTGTATTCCCCGAAGGGTGGGGCAGAGGTGTATAGTAGCACCCTCATTTAGCAAGAATGGAGCCTATTGCCATCAACCGGGCACAAATCCAAACTCCGCGCTGCTACTTAGGAATTCTACACGGAAAAACCCTATAAAACTGCCCGACCTGGGGCTCAAACCCAGGACCTCACGTCAGCAGTCGTCTTTATTACCACTAGACCAACAAGGCAGTTAGTGATAGTTTAATTAGGAGCTTTTTTAGTTGAGGACATTTCCGTGCGAGATGTGTCGCATTAGTGTGTTGCTATGTGCCAATATAAAGATGTACACATGTAACCTGTGACAGAAATACTGACGGTACTTTATGGCTGGCACACTCGGGTCACATTCCACCTGCGTTGTACTGGCGATCCGTTCTGTTTGCGTTCGGAAATAATTCAAACCGCAATTCTATTCAGATAAAAAATAAAACAAGTTACAATGCAATCTTCAATAAAAAAAACAGAATACCTATTTGTGTTCTAATTTTGAATAATTCATCTTTACATAGTATAAAACAAAGTCGCTCCCGCTGTCTGTACACTTAGATCTTTTAAACTAAGCAAAGGATTTTAATGCGGTTTTCAGCAATAGACAGCGTGATTCAAGACGAAGGTTTATATGCCCCACATTAGTATCTACATTGCACCCGTGCGAAGCCGGGGGCTAGTATAATATATAAAAATCAACTGCCGTGCGTTAGTTTCGCAAAAACTCGAAAATGGCTCGACTGATTTGAATATAATTTTTTTGTTTTGTTCGCCTCAATACTGGGGCAGTTTAGCAAAAAATGACATAAGGTAAATTAAAAACAAATTGTTGGTAAGAAGTTCACCGGGTCGTGTTCTAGTACTCTATAAATTATTAAATCAATTTGGCACTAATTTTGCATTCAAAAGTAAGTACCTACTGACATAGGTAATTCCTATATCGATCCATAGGAAATATTTTCAATAGCCATTTATTCATTTGACGAACATCAAATTATCGTATCTCGGTCATCCTGTCTAGCCCAATAGTAAATTTAAATCGATTCTCAGTCTAAATGTTCACGTTTACCACGTAATGTAGACGCAACACATTTCAGTGCGCACGCGCCAAGTCGCTAACGGGCCAATCAAATAAAATGACTACGAAATCGTCCGTAGAACTTTCGCATTTAAATGAACAATGACCGCGAACTAATCTGTGAAGCAAGTTTTAGTTCAACTTTCACTCTTTTTTCAGGTATTTGATATTTTCCTTTTAGGCAAATTAAATTGTTGGTTGTCTCACTTTATTTCTAACTCCCGAAGATAGAACAAAAACGGTAACCTTTATTCTATACAGGTTGTAAACGAAATCATATAATTCCTTCAAATCTCATGATGTACTGCTGACATAGATTAACCCTGCACGAGATAATTTAGGATTCAATAAAAAAAAAACCAAAAGTAAACACGTGTTCTTAACGTGAGGTATTTTAGCGCCCCGAGTTAAATGACCGCGCGGTGAGCGATAGCTGCGCAATTCGCTCGGGACGCTAAAATGCCTCACGTTAGGAACACACTTTTACTAATTGTATTTTTTTTATTGAATCCATAAGTATCCCGTGCAGGGTTAATCTATGTCAGCAGTACATCATGAGGTTTGAAGGAATTACATGATTTCATTTACACCCTGTAGATACATAAATAAACTTACGCTTTTTTCCCGTGGGGGTTAAAATAGATATTCTAGAAAAATACCGGTATTAACACCAGTAGTTCTATAAGACTAAAGGTCATCGCTTTCGGTCCCAGCTCCCGACGCAAAAAGGTCATAAGTTTAGATTTTGGGTTATAAGTTTGGACCCTTTGTCTGTCTGTGGCACTGTAACTCCTAAACTGATGAACCGATTTCAATACGGTTTTATTTTGTTTGCTATCTGTTTTAACTGGTATAGTTATTAGCTATTTTTGATGTTAATCACTTCAGCCATTGTAATGTTAAGGTTTTTTAAATCTAACTATTTTTTTGGTTACATGCTAATTTGTAAATGATAGTAGCATGTTAATGGGAACGTCGGTAGAGGACGTCCTAGAAGGACATACATCGATGTTATTGGTGATGTTCTTCACAAAGGTCAGGTGCGTAGTACTCTCAATCGGCGTGCGTGTATGACAAGATGTATGAATGTGGATGAAGCGAAAGGGGTATGTAAGAGTCATAGCATGTGGCGTTCTATAGAACGCCTTCTATAGAAACTATAGTTTCTGCCTACCCCCATGGGAAAAAGGCGTGAGTTTATGTATGTAAGTAGCGAGTTTCATCAACATGGAGCGGATGCCGTCTGTACTAACCTCCTCTTTAAGTAACCCAGGATTTTCAACACTGGCATTCCTTGTAATGTACGGTCAAAAGGTAGATGATCATAACCACTACGTTTGGCAGACGGGTTGGTGATTGCAGTTTGTTAGCAGACGCTGAGACGAAAGCACTGCTTTCCACTCGAGGGATGATCCCTAAAGGTGTGCATAGACTACAACATTAATTCTCAAATGTCTGACACCTATTTCTGTTCCGGTCATATCTGGACACTAACGGCAGACTACTACACAACCTGTTCAAACATTGGGTGTACCTACAAAGGTATCAGTATCATTATCTAAACCTACGTTTACCCGCCATTCACTACACCCACAGTTTGATAAGGTGACCTAACGTTAACCAGGGTTATATGGCATTATTCTTTCTTTCTGTCTTTGCCCCGCACTAGGATCTCTACTGTATCATGGGTGCGTTTACATACACAAATCTTCACATGCACAAACGTCCAGCCCCGGAACAACTATTTGTAGGAAATTCAAATATTCGATCCGTGCGGGTATCGAACCCACGAACCGTAGCGCAGAAGCCAATCGCTCAACCCCTGCACCAAACGTGTTGTGAATCCCAGTAAGTACTCCTACTTCCACTGAAGTGAATATCAGAATTACCGCACACCTAGTTGACCGTGGGCGGACCGTTATCGACCCTTATCTAATTACCTTTTGGTGATCATCAATCAAGTCGCATGTAGCAAACACATAATAATATATGAAGTGTATTACGATGTTCTTAATGATATAAGATAGAAATGGCCACAAATTACTTATATTCAATCATATATTTACAAAAAAATAATACTACGAAAGCCGCCTACCAAAGTTAGGACAAGGATAGGTACTGTATACCTACCCAAATAAAGTTTAGTTCTCTAACAGATACTTTTTACAGTCGATACTAAATTCGGACGAGCTGTGGGCAAAACTCATCGCTGAGTGGAGCCCACACAACGTCAGACGACGTTGCGGCAGGCCCAGAAGGAGATGGCGGGACGAGCTAGACACTTATTGGAAGGATTGCCTGCCGAGAATCTTAAACCGAGAGGAGTGGAAGGAGGGTAGGGAGGCCTTTGCCCTCTAGTGGGATGATCATGGCTGAATAATAAATAATAAGTTTAGCGCCTCGGCAATCTTCGTGTTTCCGAATTTGTACGAATTATGCGGCCCGGTAAATCTTTCTTTGTGTGTCTTTATATTATTATTATTTTCTTTTTTTTTATTTGATATGGGTTTACTCTTGACTCTAGTCTAGTAGTCTAGGTCAGAGGAGACAGAGATAAAGTCTACGATGGAGTGAGCTTACCCAGAAGAAGCCTGTGAACTCTAACTTTGAAGAGATTCAGGTTGAATGCGTTCGGGAACACAGACGCATGACCCAATATTATATACTTAAGTAACTCCAACTTTGTCCTCTTTGGATTAATTCCGAATAGGTCACAGGTCGCATACTTCGTACAAATTCGGAAACACGTAGATTTCCGTGGCGCATAACTTATGTTGTAGTACTGTAAATAGGTTGGCTATGTTCTGTACTGTCTAGCCTTTTCCCAACTATGTTGGGATCAGATTCCAAAATAACCAGATGCGGCTGAATACCAGTATTTTATACGGAGCGATTGCCATCAGACCTCCGCAACCCAGTTAGTGGGCTGCTAATGCTGATGTAAAATAAGCGGATAATAAAAAACGAAGTAGAATTCCTCAGTAACAGTCCAGAGTTTGGATTTGTGCCCGGTTGATGGCAATAGGGTCGCCCCCTATTACATGGGACTTAAAACATAACGGCGAATTGGGGGTGTTACTATACACCTCTGCCCAACCCTTCAGGGAATACGGGCGTGATGTTACTATAAAATACAAAAATAAAAATAATCATGATCAACTGCAGATTCAGTTCAAATAACCTACTTCGCTTTTTGTTCAAACTCAGTACAGTTGAATATTAAAAAACCCAAATAATTTATAAAAAAAGAAGGCAAAATGAATGTGCATATTTTTAACATACACTTCCGTACAAAAAAGCCTTACATATACAAAAAGGCTGCATTGTCGGTCGGACGTGCCCAGGAGGCAGGCAGCAATGCCAACGAAAAAGTAAAAAAAAAAAAAACTTTCCATGTCACAGTAACATGAATATTAAAAAACACGGAAGCATCAATTTTTGGTTCAACACTCTGCGTATTGAGTTTCTAAAAGGCTTAATAATTTTTCGTTCTAAAACAAAGGCTTTCAGGCCATTAGTCAAAGCTGATGCGCTGATTGGCAATAGAGAGGTCCTGAATTCAAATGCTCTCTGCTGAAGTATTGAGAAGGATGCTACGAATTTCTTTTTTGAAAAATGAAGCTGTCATGAATCGTTATCCGTCTAGGGAATCTCCAACTATGTATGTTGGGGTCGGCTTGTGCTAGTCAGTTGGTCACATCAAGAGGTACCTACACGCCATACCTATTCGATTTTTGGACGCACCATGAAGTTAATAGAAACCAGAGATTAAGACGAGATCGGATAAGCAAGTCGTAATAGGAGACGAACCTTGCACAACAATTGTGCAAGAAAAATAGCAATAGGCTCGCCACCTATTACATGGGACTAAATACAAGAGGCGAAACGTGGGTGTACAGACTACTGTAACAGGAGAATACCTCTGTTTACCCCTTCGGGGATTACAGGTGTAATTATATGAATGTGTAGATCAGAGTGTCGATAACGTATCTACCAATTCTAGGTAAAGATACTTGAGCCAGATGAGTATGGTAAATCACAATTAATGTAAATTTACAAACAGATAAGTCGTTTGACTAAGAATATTCTTGTGGTCAACCTCTTGGATAGTAAATTACTCATAAAATAATGGTAGTAAAGATAACTGAAAATCAATTACCATGAACTATTGACTATTCTTCCTAGTCTAGTATTCAAGTCGCCCTAGATTTAAGGTCACAACTAGCGATAGCAGTCGTCCATTGCAGGTTTATTGCCATTTGCCTCCATTCAATATAAATTCCCGATAGACGCGAGAGGCATCTGCTTATAGGGTTGACAAAAACTCGAATGCGATGACTTGATTTTTTTATTTACAGGATTTTTAGTTTTCGATGATCGGTTTTACTGTATTTTTTGTTTTTTTTTATTGTATTTTATTATTTTTGTTTCATTACAACAAAAGTAGTAGAATTATTCTAAGATTTGTACGGATTATAAATTCAGCAGTCACAAACAAAGTTAAATCAAAAGTATTTGATTGATTTGATACACAGTAGTGTTGTATTGTATTTATTTGGAACCTTAGGTCCATAAACTAGTTAGGTTAACATAAAAAATATTAAAGCTCTAAATGTCGTCCCAAGACGGAATAAGGAAATGACCTACCATTGTCTCTTTGTGAGACACCCACAGGGGAGGGATCAAGTGACCTACTCTAAACAGAGGATCGTTTAGCTTATGACCATTAATCCATTTGTCTCAGAAGACTAACAATTTGCGCGGGAGGAGACACAGCTGATAGTCGTACGTTGTCTTCCATTTAATTAGCTGAATCATTTGATTTAGAACAGTGCGACACATTGTGGTGATATGATGATGTATGGACAACTAAAAATAGCAATCTGTGATTAAGACGCAGTGCTATTCTTGACACCAGCGCTTAATAGCATATTACTACAAAAATTCCAATTAAAAAAAATAACCTTTTACAACTTCGACTTTAAAATAAAAGTTTTCACCGATAAAAGGAGTTTTTACTGATATTGAAATAAAGTTAAGCTGCTAGCTATTTCACAGACCATAAAAGTCGGTTGACTTTTACAGTCAATTTGTAGTAACAAATTGAAAACTTTTATTGAACACAATAGTACATTCTTCGAGGCTACAACGACGTTGTAACGACCTTTTGCAACATAATGATCTATAAGATGTACCTACTTTAGTTTGTATTTAAAGGAGTTATTTTATGATATTCCTTACCATGCCATAATTTTTTGGTTTGTTTTTTTTTACATTTTTATTCTAATGCTGTGTGGTATTTTGGCCAGCCCTACGTATTTACTCGTCAGCGTGAACTACGTCGACAGTAATCCGCACATCGGACAGTGTTTAAAAATAAATGAGGTGTGACAAGGCGATTATCAGATGGAAAAAAAATAGTTTCTCTGATCGACTTTTTTAACTTTAACCAATGAATAATTCATCAAATTCCAAAATGCTTGATTCATATACCTACCTAATCTCTTTTTATTAGTGTTTAAAATAAAAACATAATTTATAACCTCGTTCTTCATATCTACGTACTTTAAAGATCATTTTAGACAAGAAACTTTTTTTTATTGCTTTTTTTTCCAAAATGTAAAAGTCGATTTATTAAAACAAAAAAATCTCTCGACATTAAACATATTTTTTAACTTTATTCATTTTAAAGCTACAGTTTCTTGATTTTTTTATAAAATATTTTAGAGCGGCAGCCCTGTGACCCGTCACCCGTCACTACTGAACGTCGGCAGTAATCCGCGCATCGGACAGTGTGTAAAAATAAATGAGGTGTGACAAGCCCGCCAAGACGGCCACCTCGTTAGATGAACCAAATTAATTTGTAATTTATAGTTCGTAAAACACTTACGTTAGTTTTGCTAATTTTCGGTAAATAGAAAGAGAGAGGTGGATGCTATACCTGTTTTATGATAGACTTCAGTACGCACCTTTTTATTATACGACTTTTTCTGGATCAACGGATTGAATTAATGAACAACGTCATTCGCGCTCATAGACTGTCTATCTTTATTTTGAATTAATGCCAGATCGGGAACATGCTTTCCTATGTTCATGTATGGGCGGGAAGACGGAGACAGAAGAGATTGGTCAGTCAAGAACCAATTGTATCATGTTGAAGAAAACTAGTCCGAAATTTCTTCGTTGGTCTAGTGGTGACAAGCGCGACTGCTGATCCTGAGGTCCTGGGTTCGGTCTCGATATCGGGCAATGTGTTATTTATTTTGTGTTATCGACGTTTGGATTTGTGTCCGGTTGATGGCTATAGGCTCGGCCCCTATTACATGGGACTTAAACATAACGGCGATATGAGGGATTTTCTATACACCTCTGCCCATCTCTTCGGGGAATACAGGTGTGATGTTATGTCAAAACCAGTCCATCAAGAGCCGAAGTGACCAAATTTTCCGAGTCCAAATTGCTTGTTAATGGAGATAGAGAACAAGTTGATGGACTGTGTGAAGGTATCGAAGGAACGGGATCCAAATGTCTGGACTTTTATCCTAGATATGATCTGCTAACCCAGTGAAGTAATATGAACATATTTTATAACAGAATAGGAAAGCCTTGTGGTTTGAGGTGACGACTCGACGAACGTCGGGAACAGACGCGCAACGTCGTGGGTAACATTCCAACGTACATTAATATGTTTTATACCATAAATTATGACCAATTTATCAATTAAAATGTGTACGATGAAAGAACATATGTGTTTTATAGACGTAATACGCATGATTTATACATTAATCACAACAAGCGCCGAAAGAAAATATTTTGTATAGTCCCACGCGGTTTATCAACGAATGTTATTAAATCTATTTCTTCCGCGCTAAACAAATTAAAGAATGATTTCCACCAACCGATTCGCATCGCATCGGATCGGAACGGATTTTACAATCTTTAAAGGATATTAAATAGTGTACACAGTATTTAAAGTCTATATTACCCAGCTGCGCACAGCATCTTAACCGCGGGCGTCTTTCGCGACACGCGATCGTAGCCGAACGTATGCTGCGACGCGCCATCGGCTCCATTCGCCTGTCGTCGTATCCAACACAGTAGGAATGAAACTATTTGACTAAGCGCAGAAACGGATACGTTCGCAAGCGACGGTACGAAGCCGATCGTATGCGACGACATACTGCCGGACGCGATCGGCTGTCGCCGCATCCGTTCGTATCCTTTCCGAACTGATGCGATGCGAGCCGTTTGGTGGAAATCATCCTTTAGAATACATCAGTTATTTGTCATATCTTTAATTTATTGACTTATAGTCTACAGTAGAAAAGGGCTACAATAAAATTTGTCTGAAAGGTAATTAAAATGTTCTATTTTTGTCTTTGGCATTTTACTAGCTCGTGAAATGTCGAATGCTAAGAATTCGATTATCTAAAGGGGTTTGCCAAAGGCAGTCTTTAGGTGGACTTGGCAGGTAAATTACTGATCCACATAGCCGAATGCAGCGACTCATTCTCCTATTATAATTTTATTATTGAAACTAGCGGCCCGTCCCGGCTTCGCACGGGTGGAAATTTTTCCCGTTTTTGCAACATTTTTCATTTATGCTCCGCTCCTATTGGTCGTAGCGTGGTGTTATATAGCCTATAACCTTCCTCGATAAATGGACTATCCAACACAAAAAGAATTCTTCAATTCCAACTAGTGGTTCCTGAGATTAGCGCGTTCAAATAAACAAACAAACTCTTCAGCTTTATAATATTAGTATAGATTAAGCCCTCTACGCATTGTCCATCCGCGCATGATGCAAAACGATTTCAAAATGCATGATGTTAATTGTCCAGCAAGTCTACGCACTATCGTTTTGCGTCATGCATTGTGCATGGACGGACAGCACGGATAGACGATGCGTGCTCTTATCACAAATTACTGTCATTTTGTTGGACTATATTTCTCGTGTAACTACATAACATAACATCATGCCTTGTATTCCCCGAAGGGCTCGGCAGAGGTGTTTTTAGTACACCCTCATTTCGCCAGTTATTCAAAGTCGCATGTAATAGGGGGGGCGAGCCTAATGCCATTAACCGGGCACAAATCCAGATTCCGGCCTGCTACTGAGAAATTCCTAATGGAAAACCCAATGACACTTTACCCGACCTGGGGATCGAACCCAGGACCTTAAGTCTCGTGTAAGTAGTACATATAATTCCTTGTTCACTTCTTGCAGACACCGGAACTTTATGAGTGGTCTGTGTGGAGTCCACATTGCAGTTGATATAGTATACGACAAAGTTGAAGAAGCCACATTTACAATAATATTTGGCACAGTGAACCAAAGTGAAATATTTGTGGCCAATAAAAATGTATCACAGTTTTTTTATTATGATAGTTTTATATGAATATTATGAGTTCTACTATGGTTTTATAGTGATGTGTGGAGTTAACTGTGTAATTTATAGACTTGATTAAATTAAAGCACTTCTTTGAAGACCGTACTTTTGTAAATGTAAAACATTGTTTTAATGGTTATAAAATGTTTCTTTTTTTTGCACGATGAAGCGACTAATAGGCAATGATTATAAATTATTATTTTACTATTCTCAGGCGTGCCTGAATTTTCGTCTTCTGATCTGAGAATGGTCTGCCTTTGATACATACATATAGCATTTTGGTTGATCTGAAGGCTCACAAGGATAGAATTGGACGAAAAACACGTAATGCTGAAATATAAAAATGTATATTTTCACATCATCTCGTATACTTTCGCCTCCATTATTTACTATTCCAAAAAGGCCCTAATCTCGACCTATCGCAATATAAAAAAAAAAATAACAAAAAGGTTTTCTTCAGAAGCAAATCAACCCCACAACAAAAGTAATAGCATTTCAATCCAAGTAGAAAATCTTTTTCAAACAGTGCCCGATAATCCGGAAGCGGTCATTTTCTTACATCAAAGTATCAAAGACTGACAGGTAGAGGGAGGGGAAGGAAAGAAAAAAGAGGCCACAAAACAAAGAGACCACTTAATACCTTTGTGGGAGATGGGTCAAAGTGGGTACCAAATCGCCAAGTCCCCACAAAGGTGAACAAGTACCCGCATTTAAAAGGTACTGGCCGAATCAAAGAGGGCCCCTCCCCTTTTAGGCTTATTACACGGTTCGAGGATTTCCGGCAGTAAAAAATATATGGCCAAGTTCGAGTCGAGATGAGAGCTTTTAATTCTGCGTTGCGTTTTAATTGTATTTTTTGCAATGTTGTGTAATACTTCTAGAAACCTTCTGGAAAGTTTGATCAATTTAATCTGTAGTTAAATACAGTAACGAATGTGATTGGTCGACTAACGTACTAACAAAGTAACAACTATGAAGGTATGTTAGGCTGAATGTACAGTCGGGGAATGATAAGTTTCGTCAGCTTTCAAATTCATTCCTTTCCCACATCGCGGGCACATGTTACCTTTTTAAACTGTTGAACGGAACAGACCAATGCATGGAAAATTATGTTTAATTATTTGATAGCACGGATCAAAATTGTCTTTTGCCTCCATATGACGTAGTAATGCCATATAATGTCTTTGATTTGATTTAAGTAGTTTTGTTGTAAAAACCATGACATCAATGAAATCGATGATTAAAAAAATTGTCATTGCTTGTGTCTATCACCATGTCACCATAATATCATGTCAAAAATACTGTATTTTCATTTCTATAATATTGGCAATAAAGTCAGTCAGTAATTCGGTAAAATAGTTCATTTCTTGCACTGTGCAAGCAAAAATAGACCTTAAGGTGTATACAATTTTCATTCCCCTACTGTACATATTTACAGATGTACAGTCAGCCTTAACAGATATAGATATACATAGATATAGAAACAACCGTGAGAGGCTGGTGGCTAATTACCAACCGCGGGGATCATATGATTTGCAAGGTTAAGCTGAACTTGCCGCGGTCAATCCGTGAATGGGTGACAATTCGTTACACATCGAGACCCCACCGTGCCTCGGAGAGCACGTTAAACCGTCGGTCCCGGGTGTCATACGAATACCTACGACAGTCGTTACGGGTAGTCATAAGCCCGAAAGGCTGACAACCGGTCTAACCTTAGGATATCGGCATTGCCCAGTTAATGGGTTGCGGAGGTCTGTTTGCAGTCAGTCCATGTAAAAAGCTGGTATTCAGCCGCATCTGGTTAGACTGGAAGCTGACCCAACATAGTTGGGAAAATGCAGAACAGAAGAGATATAGAAACAACCACTGGTTTGTTCGTTCGTGCAAAGACATCATGTAAAACCCACAACCACTCTATCCTTTATAGGGAACCCTAAAAATCTCTAGTCTCTCATTTCCAGTGGTTCGTTCTCTAATGCCGAGGAGACGGCAATTACAATGAGTGCAGCTTTGTC
Organism: Amphipyra berbera; assembly: GCA_910594945.2. NCBI lineage: Eukaryota > Metazoa > Arthropoda > Insecta > Lepidoptera > Noctuidae > Amphipyra > Amphipyra berbera. The sequence goes on along the minus strand of OU343126.1, from coordinate 17,725,336 downwards.
TCCGCTGCGTCACGATCGCGTTGTTGCCGACTTTTTTTAAGTTGCTGTCTCGTTATGGGACCCTTAAAACCATTGTCGATGGTGACATTGTTCCGAAATATTGAAGAAAATGGGAAATGGGAAAATTCAGAATTTACTTAGCATTGTTTACGTAGGTAGGACACATCATGAAACTTGTGTTTGATAGGTAAACTTTTAGTCACATTATCTGTCTTCTTCTCTTGTGTATATCGGGTGTAAAAATACCCTTAACGAAGCCGATAGCCACGTATTCTTCCAATCATTATAAAGACTTTTTGGTATTGGGCCATACCTGGGAACCGACTGGTTATGCAGATATTGAAGGTCAAAGTCACCATATTTTTGAACGTTTTTGACGAAAACTAAGTTTAAATGTTATTACTAAACATTCTTCTATACAAACATTATTAACATTTTTGAAATGTAGGCACAGTCTGCTGCACGCGCGCTTCTTTTACAATTAAAAGCTGTTTTTTAATACCAAAAAATAAAATTAGTTTCCCATCAATTATTTTTGCTGTATGTTACTTAGTTTTATGTAAAGTATGTGTAAACTTCGGTTTCGTTACGGTTATTTTTACACCCTGTATAAACTATGAGAATAATTACTCATGCCGTGGTAAAAAGACTAGTCAGTCAGCAAAGTTGGTAGCGGGGCTGATTGCATAAGGTGCGCCAGACGTAAATAACCTCACTTGTAGAGGCTGTTTCAATGCACATTATGCGTTTAGATACGATATAATAGAAATGGTAACTCCCAATAGTTGTAAAAATTGTCGATACAATCCGAATTTGAGACGGTGTCGTTTTTGTTGGTCGACAGTTGTTTAGCAGTGATAGCCTAGTAGTGGTGTGACCGTCGTACTGCCAAGTCATAGATCTCGAGTTCCAACCCAAAGCACGCGCCTCCGACTTTTTGGATTCATGTGCGTATTGTATAATTATCACTTGATTAAAAATGGTGAAGGAAAACATCGTGAGGAAACCGGCATGCCTGAGAGATATTTTTCGACAGCATGTGAAGCCAAGTCAGAGCCCATGGGCGGCATAAGCTCTGATACCAGGTTAGTCACTAACCACACGAAAAGAAGTTGGTCGACAAAAAATACCAATGGTGATAATTTAGTCAATGATTTGAATGCAATCGATTCGACATTCCACTAATTTAAACGATTTATTAGCAACGCTTTTTCTTTCGAATAACAAATTCGAAATTCAAATCAGCTTAAAAAAGAAGTTACACGACGTGTACGCAATAACATTTATTTTAATAACAAAATGGAGCATAATAATCCTTTGTGGCTTAAAAAGAGGTATTTAAAAACAATTTGGGTCAATTTGGGTAGCGCTTTTAGGCGAACCTATTTCGGACTATTTTTTTAATTCGTTTATAATGTAGATTAATTTTTAATAGGTATGCTTGCCGCTTGCCGTATACAATGGTAAACAATTGTTTTTTTTTATAACTAGGCTTTGTAGTTGGTACCTAATACTTTAATAAAGAAGATATTCCCAGAGGAAGGAGCCCAGAAGGAGATGGCGGGATGGATTGGATTCCTTTTTGAAGGATTAACCTTTTGGACGCCAACGTCACAAATATGTGACAAAAACGATGGGATTATAGTTACCTTGGCGTGGGGGGTACGACGATGCATTTATGCTCTGGCATTCAAAAGGTTAACCTCATATGGCAGAAGACTGGGATTACTCGAAATAGGAAATAGGCTTTTGCCCTCCAATGAGACGCTATAGATTAATAACTTTATTAACAATAGCATCTTAAGAGGATCCCGAAAGCGGAAAGCACTACTTCTGAACTCGGCGCGTATTGTTAGGAAGTTCCTCTATCTGGAGCTCTGACCGCGTAGCTTGGACCTTGTTCCTGATCGTGGGCTACTATTTTTTTTATTTTTATAATATTTAAATGTTTTTTAAAAGACACGTGTTTAAAAATGTTATTTATATGTACATACAATGAATAAAGGGAATAATAATTCTTGGAAATTAAATTTGCAACCAACCTATATCTGCTACGAAGAGGTATAGAAAAATAATGCTTCTAAAACTCAGCAAACATCATAGGTACATATTTAAAACATGATGAGTAAATTAGTTATGTCAATATTTACCTATACAACTTACTTTAGGCTGGTGTTCACCAACATTAAGGCCCGGTATCCACCAAAGCGGAGAGGAGATGTGCTGCGAAGCTGGCAGGTTATTTCCACCAAAGCGGATAGGAGAAGTTTAGCGGAGAGGAGATATGAGCTTTGTGTAGCAGAGATGTGAGCTGTGAGAGATCGAAACCAGTCAAGTTCTGTCTACGAAAGGAAGAACGTGGAAATAACGAAATCGGATTGGTTTATTCAAACACATATCCTCTCGTCTCCTCTCCTCTCCGCTTTGGTGGATACCGGGCCTAAAATTCTCTAGTTAAATAATTTTTTACCTAAAATTCTAGTAGTATTTTTGGAGTTAATGGTTGTTTAACCAAATATTTAATGTTGGTGAACACCAACCTTATTAAGTGAAATAGTCGTAAGTATCAAGTACGTGACACATACACTCTGACCATTAATTCGATGCAGTAACTTGACAGTTCAAAGCAAAATAATGATACCATACTAAAACAAATAGTGTTGGGGTAGTGAGCGATTTTACGAAAAGAACGAATACGAAAAATAGTTCAATTTAAACAAATCTACAAATTCGTTTGCAATATAAGAATAAAAAAGGAGGAGGAACATAAATACTCTCTGTATTTATGTTAATAATAATAAAATGAGTTATATTTTTTATATTTTTAAATGTTTTTATTATAATTTTTATAGAAATATTTAAAAATGTAATTAGTATGTAAGTCAATAAATAAAATGAAATAATTAACGAGTATTTATATATGTGTTGGTAGAACATGATTTAATCCAAAGCCGAATTCCCAAATTTATTGTGCTTGGTGATGTTTACGTAATATATTAGTGTTTATTGTTAAGGTTTCTTTTTACGTAAGCTTTAAACACTTGAAATAAATAAATAAATTAACTTATTAATTTTTACTCTAGACTAAAGCGCCAATATACATATGATATATATATATATGATATATCGTGTTTTGATCCTCACATTATAAAATTCAATAAAATGTATGCATATAAGTACATTATTAAGTTCATTCGATTTCATTCATTCTTTTTTTCACCTCACTACCTTTTTTTTTTCAAAAACTGGTATCCCTCTAACTGTCAAGTTACTGCATCGAATTAATGGTCAGAGTATAGGTATTCCCAACTAAACATTCATCTTATCTGGTAAAACCACATCCTATGTCTGGTAAATCCAAAAACTTTAGCAACAGTGATCGAGACTAACGGCTGTTGTAAATTTCTGTTCCAATAAGCTTTCCGTTGAATTCCCTTCGAGTTTACGATTATCGTTCAAGTTTTCTGTATTTACTCGGGTTACAGTGCCTTAAGGATGAGGTTGCACTGGTAGAGCGATGCGATTTTATATAGCGATGAATCATAGAAACGCCACTGGATGCTCCTGTTTTTAAACGGCTTTAATTAGCTTCACATCGCATATTTGTTTGATTCAAATATTGCGACAGATTTTTAACCGACTTTCAAAAAAGGAGGAGGTTCTCAATTCGATTGTATGTTTTTTTGTATTTTTTTTTTGTGTTTGTTCCGCGATATCTTTGCTAATTGTAAACCGATTTTAATGATTCTTTTTTTGTTTGAAAGAGTATTCTTTCGAAGTGGTCCCATTTAAATTTGGTGAAGATCTGATGAAGAACTACGGAGATAGACAATTTGAAGTCGGTTTTATTTTTGTTAAAAAGTGATTATTCAACTTATACTTAACCGTTTCAAGTGAAACTTCGCACATAAATTCCATTCCCATGATAATATAATAATTTTAACCTTCAGCCTTCAAATTCTGATGCTGCAGGGGTACTTAGGATAAAAGATAAAACTTAAGATAAAACCGTAAAAAAAACTTAAAAAGCTATTTTCTCTATCCTTAATAATAACTTCAAAACGTTACCTCACTATTAATGTTCTGCACACTTCATTAATAGAAGCAGTAATATCTCGAACTAAAAAATCGTTTTTTGTTACATAGTCAATGCGGTCATAACAAAAATGTGAAGGGAGTTTGTCTTTGTAAAGTCGCCGTCGCGTCGTTATCGCTTTAGCAGTGTGCTCGCTACCTAATTATTAGGGTGAAGGTAGGTCTGTGATCCATGTGATCCTTAAGTATTTTACTACCTACCGTAGGTCGAGAGCATATTAAAAGGGCACGTTAGTGGCTTTTTAGAGGACTATGAAGTTTAAAGGGATGTGTTATAATTTAAGTGGCGTGTGTGTAGTGTCGTTAGCGTCTAAACTGCTGGGTCCATTTTGATAAATGGACTCATCATTTTAGCGTTTTCGTAAGTAGGGTTGGGCTTTCGTCTGAACAGCCATTGTGTATCAGATTTTGATAAATTAAAATCTCATTATTCAACATCTGGTTGGCGTGATTAAAATTTTGTTGGAAACTATTGTAAAGTATTGGGGAAATGATTGAGTAATAGGAAATATTACTTAGTACTCTCAATAATATAGTTAATATTGAGTATTTACATACATACATAAACTCACGCCTTTTTCCCATGAGGGTAGGCAGAAACTATAGAACGCCATAAAATATGCTACGACCCTTACTCCTTTCGCTTCGTCCACATTCATACATCACGATGTCATACACGCAAAACAGAAATGTATACAATGTTAAAACATATTAAGCAAAATAGGAACAGGTAAATAAAAAATCGCAACCGGAGATAGGAATGCACTTACCTACGAATGCTGTTAAGGAACTGCCCCACAGAACTATAGATCTATATTTAGAAATAGACTGTCCGATGTTCAAGGCGGAAACGAGTAGAGTAGAAAAAAAAGTAGAGTGAACTGAAATGCATCAGGCCTGTCAGGATAGTAATCATTATTCATTGATCTTTTTATAGGTGCTTTACCGTTTGTAGTACTTTAGGTAGGTTCGTAAATATCGACTGAAAGACGGTTATTACTTACATTTGGCTGATAACATAACATCACGGCGGTATTCCTCGAAGGGTTGGGCAGTGTATAGTAACACCCTCATTTCGAGGTTATGTTTAAGTGCCATGTATTAGGTGGCGAGCCTATTGCCATCAGCCGGGCACAAATCCAAACTCCGGACTGCACTACTGAGGAATTCCAAACTCAAAAACGCAATAACACTTAGTCCTAGCCGGGGATCGAGCTCAGGATCTCATGACCAGCAGTCGCGCTTGCCTCTTCTAGACTGACGAGGCAGTTTCGCTGATGGGTCTATAAATTCCTAAGCAATGTTTACCGCGATCAGTCCGTGGATGGGTGACCATTTGTTACACACCAAGACCGCTCCGTGCCTATGAGAGCACGTTAAACCGCCGGTCCTGGTTATCATACGATTACCTATGACAGTCGTTAAGGGCAGTCGGACGCCCGAAAGTCTGACAACTGGTCGAACTTTAAGATATAAGCATTGCCCAGTAACTGGGTTGCGGAGGTCTGATGCAGTCGCTCCGTGTAAAATACTGGTATTCAGCCGCATTCTGGACAGAATGTAAGCTGACCCAAACACAGTTGGGAAAAGGCTAGGCAGAACCGAATAGATATAGAAACAACCATTAGTTTGTTCGTTCTTGCAAAGACATCATGTAAAACCCACAACCACTCTATCATTCAGCCGCATTCTGAACAGACTGGAAGCTTATCCAAACATAGTTGGGAAAAGGGTAGGCAGAACAGATTATCTTAGGCTTTCCGGCATAAATGTCACACCTAGAACAATAATCTGTAGACCACACAAATATTTATTCTGTGTGCTGGCTAGTGGTATTTATTTCAAAAATTTGAATATGAAGATATGGGACGCCGTGTCTCTAATCTTAGAAAAGGTTAAAAGTAAAGGAACTGCATTTAGATTTTGCTTGTTGCATATTATAATGCTTATATTGTATATTGTACTTATATATATTAACTTATATTGTACGCGCCTGTCGTGAATTTCGACGTGAGAAGAAGAAATCAAAGTAACTGACACAAAAATGACGGAATCTCACTCGTTTTCCTTATTCTTGGCCCTACAAGGGTAAGTTTGACCTTATTTTCTTGTAAAGTAAATTGTATCGTGTCCTTTATACCAGTGCCTACCACATAAATTAAAACCTCCAGAAGTCCCACTACGAAAACGTCATCGCTAATGTCTCCGTCTGCCTACAGTCACAGATTGCACACCAGTGCACAGATTTGGGTGACAGAACGCCATCGAGTTTCAGTTTCGCTAGTCTTTTATTGAATAATTAGTGAAAGTGACGCCAAAAGTAACAAGCGACATCAGAGCGGGCAATGATTAAAAAAAAACGTAAAGAAATCTTGGAAGGCCAACGAATGGGATGCGGTTACCAAAACGTTTCATGGTGTTTGATGGCCCGTGGTCTACAAGAAAATCTTTAGCAATATATACCTTTTCTTCTGGGTCTATACGGTACATGAGCTTCTAATCACACGTTTTTAAACGGTTTTAATTAGCTTCACTTCGTCTATTTGTTTTGATTCAAACCTTGCAACAGATTTTTCAACTACTTCTGCTTAACCGATTCTTCTGAAACTTCGCACACAAATTAAATTCCCATGAAAATACAACGTTATAATAATATCAACCTTCAATTCCGAAATCCTAATGCTGCAGGGGTACTGCAATATAAAAATATTTTTGGAAGGGATTATTTAAGTAGAACTTCTGTGTTATTTTTCTTTATAGTGTACCTACCTACCAACGCACCAAAGTTGGTGTTATGACTTTGGTAATTTCCCTCGACGAAAAGTTTTCATTTGTCGACATTGCCGTGCCGTTTGTTACAGAGTTCAAGTGAGTTCAGGTGAAACGTACAAATTGTATTGATGAAATAAAAGAAAGCGAACTATAATTGTTTTTTTTAGTTCTGTGGTAAAAATACTACGTATTCCAAGTGTTGTTAGCGTTTGTTTTCGAAGTCAAGTTTATTTTTAGAGATAAATTAGATACTTAGTATTATTTTATTTGAGAGATGTTCCAACAGCAGATATACACCCATATTCTAAGACGTTCCTCCAAAACTTACTCGACTCATACTCGACTCAGAACGGCCTCGAAAACACCTTCAAAATTGTATTCTCAGTCGAAATTTCGAGTGAACTTTGAGGCTCCTCGACGGAGTCATTACTTCATAATTGGAATTATCTGCATCGCCCAAATAACGCCGCGAAGGATTATCGTAAGCATATTCGATAAAGTCTTCAAAATTCATTTTTATTACATACGAACTTTGACACTTCCTTCCTTAAGGTAGGTTCCGAGGTGCCTTGAGTTTGACAGATGATTTCTTACCTCGACTGAGGAAAAATCTCGAGCCGAGGACGTTTATGTCAAGTCGAGGTGGAGTCGAGTCGAGTAACTTTTGGAGGAACGTCTTAGAATATGGGTGATAGTCGCCGGCACGTAACTTGGCAAGAGTAGAGAAGATAATACCTCTCCTTTCATTCTTCTAAACTGACATGTTTAAAAATAAATTATGGCAATAACCATAGAATAATGACAAGCAATAAAAGTGTCAATTTTTTTGTTGCACTAAGTGTACATGCGCAAACTTACTCCCACTACGCCGAAACGTACGTGGCGCGACTGTACCATAATGTAGAATTCCATACATGTGACAGTTATTTTTAAATACGTCACTGTTCAATCTCGTAAATAAAGGCTCATTTACACGGTGCAAGTTTCTTGAAGCAAGTCTCATGCTATCTTTGTCTTTCTCTCTCCGACAAAAACAGAGATAGCATGAGACTTGCTTCAAGAAACTTGCACCGTGTAAATCAGCATTTAGAGCTGTTTATCGTATAGAACTAAGAATGAGTTTTAATGATAAATTAATTTAATCCTGCAAATTTTTGTAAAGGTGGAAATTAGACACATCATAGTATTAATATTGGATCACACTTCCAATTCAGCAACTAACTTCAAATGTAAATATTAAAGTTTTACGTTTAATTTATTTAGACTATTTTATCGTTGAACTCTAAACAAAACATGAAACTTCGAATTCAAAACAAAAAATATTCTGACTTCAAAATATTCTTTAACATAAAAGTAACTTTCCTTCTACCTCAAGTAAAGTGTGAATGTTGCTGGCACTTATAAAAGTTACATCAACTCTGATAACTAGGTAAACGAAAAGATAAAGAACTTAGTACTAACTTAGGTACATAAGGAACTAGGTATCTATTTTGTTGATCCTCAAGAGACTGTCCAGGTACCACCTACTTCTCAGTTTCCAAGTTATTACAGCACTTTGTGAGACTCTAACTTGCCTTAACTTGATATTATCCAGCTTAAAGCTTATAGTTACAGTGTTCGAAGTGCGTGCCTAAGTTACAGCCTTTGACATAAGATGCTTACACCCATATTCTAAGACGTTCCTTCAAAACTTACTCGACTCAGGACGACCTCGAAAACACCTTCGAAATTGTATTCTTAGTCGCAATTTCGAGTGAACTTTGAGGTTCCTCGACGGAGTCATTACGTCATAATTTGAATTATCTGCATCGCGCAAATAACACCGCGATAAAAAATTGGAAGCATATTCGACGAAGTCTTCAACATTAATTTTTGTTACATACGAACTTTGACACTTCCTTCCGTAAGGTAGGTTCCGAGGTACCTTGAGTTTGACAGATGATTCCTTACCTCAACTGAGGAAAAATCTCGAGTCGACAAAATTTATGTCAGGCCGAGGTGGAGTTGAGTCGAGTAAGTTTTGGAGGAACGTCTTAGAATATGGGTGTTAGTATTTAAACGATTTACAGGTCGTCTATTACGGTGATACTTCAGTGAGGTGGAGCGGAGCTGTGCAACGAACTAACGGCCACTGATAATATTTTTATACCTCCGTTTACTAAAATATTGTTGATGTATTAGCACCTTATTTTTCTAAAGACTAGAGGGGGTCGTGGCTAATTACCAACCGCGCGGATCATGATTTGCGAGGTTAAGCTGCGCTGGCTGCGGTCAGTCCGTGAATTGGTGGCCGTTCGTTACACATCTGAGATCCCTCCGTGCCTCGGAGAGCAAGTTAAACAGTCGGTCCAGAAGTCAGAAGCCCGAGAATCTGCTAACCGGTCTAACCTTAGACTATCGGCATTGCCCAGTAACTGGGTTGCGGAGGTCTGATGGGAGTCGCTCCCTGTAAAATAAATACTGGTATTCAGCCGGATCTGGTTAGACTGGAAACTGACTTTAACATAGTTGGGAAAAGTCTAGGCAAGATATATATTTCTCTAACGACTAGTTTATAAAAGCATCTGTCGAGGGTGCGATGAATTTACTAGGGAATCCCGTCATTCCGGCAATAAGTCCTCGAAGGAACGCCGTGGTCGTTTTAGTCGGTAAAAAAACGACATGACTCTTCGCCTTTACAAAGAAAACAGTACAAGTAAGCGGATGGACAACAGTGGGTTAATTTTCTGTTAATATCTAACGTCTGATGGAAGTCCAATATGTCGGATTACGTACAGCGGCTCTGAAGTGGCGATGGGCGGGACACTTAGCCAGACGTAGTGATGGCAGGTAGAGTACAGCCTTAACTGAACGATTGCCAATAGGTGGTAGACGAAGTGTTGGCACACCAGCAGACGAACTACGAAGGATCACGGGTAAGACCTGGCTGTGATTAGCATAGACCAAGGAAGCATGGCAGAATAGGAGATTAGACCTATACTCAGCAGTAGTACACATAAGTTTATATTAATCTATTTATTGCTTTTGTTTGGTAATATTCAAATTTAATATTGTACGTAACATGTTTATTTATTTATTTGTGTCGTTATTGCCCGTGGCATCACTATGGTCCTATCTGAAAACCAGCGTTGCGACATTTTGTTTTTTTTCTAAATGTCGCAACATTATGCTGAGATAGGAGCCCTTTTTGGCCTCGTGCAGGTAGTCTAAATTCTTTTTTTTTTTTTTTATATTGTTTTTGTTTCTGTAACTGCCTCTGTGAGTCCAGAATAAATAATTTTCTTTCTTTCAGTGGATGTTAGGCAGTCAATGATGATATAAGATATAAGATTTTTGATGACTGCCAAAATGGATTTCGCAAAAACAGATCTACTAAGCAGGCTGTTTATAAATACATCCAAGAAGCATTAAATATTATTAATAATAAACAATATGCAATAGGGATTTTACTCGACATGACAAAGGCCTACGACAAAGTGCAATTTAAAATACTATTGGATAAGCTATACGGAATAGGAATACGCGCGAAAGCACATGACTGGTTCGCATCATATTTAAACGATAGAGAGCAATTAGTTGAGATTGAATATTACAATCAAAAAACAAAAGAAGTACAGCACATAAGATCTGATGTTAAATCAATAAATGGGTGAATATTCGAATTTTTTTAACATTCTTTTAACAAATCATTCTTCTCCCGGGTTGTTAACGTTATAGTATTGTCAGATTGTTTTTATTCTTGTTTTATTGCTTGACGGCAGCGGTATAGTTTCAGTTTTCATTATCATAATTATAGTATTAAACATCTGCATTCTTAACTTTGGGATGATGCTAATGACGTTCTCAATTTTTGTTAATATTTTTCGAAGAATGCCCCAAATGCTTCAATTCCCCAGGGAAGTGTTATAGGTTGCCTCCTTTTCCTCATATATATAAACGACCTCCCCAAACCTATAGATGGGCCATGTTTACTTTTTGCGGATGATATCTCGATCCTGACCTCATGCCAAACTGCCAAATTTAAATGAAAAACTTACGACCATTCTTCTATAAACTACAAACTGGATGAGCGACCATAATCTCGAAACAAATTTTACCAAAACCAAATTAATAGCGTTTCACCCCTGGCAGAAAAAACAAATAAATATAGATTTTACCTTTAATCAACAAAAAATAGAAACAGTTAACAATTTCACTCTCCTAGGTTTAAAAATAGACACACATATAAATTGGAAAACACATATACAGACAATAAAATCTAAATTTTCAAAGTTTTCATACGCTCTCCGCGAAATCAAAAAAACCACTAACCTACAAACCGCACTAGACACATATTACGCGTACGCCCACGCTTGGTTTACATATGGCATCATCTTATGGGGAAATAGCACAGACGCTCCCTCCCTATTTACCCTCCAAAAGAAGCTAATACGAATAATTACCAACATAGAAGAAACATAAAGCTGTAAGCCTTACTTCCAGAAACACAAGATTCTCACGTTGGTTGGTATTTATATTTTGGAAGTATGTAAACTAGTCCGCAAATATCCAGATTCATACAATACACGAGGAGACATACAAACAAATTATTCGTTGCGCCATAAAAACAGACTAAATTTGCCCCCCTCCCGCCTTAAATTACACTCATCTAGTCCATATTCCATGTCAATAAAAATATATAATAAACTACCAGAAGACATAAAACAACTAAACAAAACCAGTATATTTTTAAATAAATTAATACAATATTTAATAAAAAAAAGCTATTACACAGTACCTACACGAATATCTAACGGATACATTCAATATTAATACATAATTATGAATAAAAGATATTTAATAAGAAAAATAAATTATATTATTACACTTAATAATTATACTACACTATAGTGAACAAATTATAAGTGAGCGTTAAAATAAGCAATATTAAATATAATTAGTTAATTAATAGATAGACTGTATATGTTATATTAATAGAATAAGTAAATGAATGGAAATATAAAAAACTTAATTGGATACAAATTGATTTCAATTTAAGTAACAAGGAAAATTAATAGGGCGCTCTTCCTCTCTCTCTCATTTAAAAATTTGCTGTGCCCGACAGGGTCCATAATTGTTTCTATTATTTTTTATTTACCACATATAAGTGTACATTATGGATTGTATTAAACGATTTGATTTGATGATGATGGCGATCAACATACTAAGATCAGCAACGCCAAGTGTGGTGATTCTGGTAATATTCCCCTCTCCTCATCTAACGACTGTTCCATATAGTCTTTGGAAGCTCCATGATCAGCAGTGGATGTTTACGAGCTGATACGATTCTATTGGTCAATGTGATGAGTTTCGCTTCACCTCAATAGAGCGACGACAGTCAACTTTAAACTGTTGTTGACGAGCAAAAGATTTGTGATCGGATTGACAGTTTTATTGACGTGTGCGCTTTCATCGAGTACACTGTCTATTAATCATGTGCATTCCGCCAGAGAGCAATAAATATTCTTAGGTCCTTGACAGTTCAAGCGATGAGTGTATTTGACGATTTTTAATTATGTGCTAATGTTGTAGTCGAAAGACAAGTTTGATTTAGATGATCGATCTTTCAATTGGTCTAGTGGTTTAAAGCGCGACTGCTGAGCATGGGGTTCTTGGTTCTGCTCAGGTCGGGCAGTGATATTGGGTTTTTTCATTAGGAATCTTTCAGTAGCAGCTCGAAGTCTGGATTTGTGCCCGGGTAATGGCAATAGGCTCGCCTCCTATCACATGGGACTAAAACACCTCTCCCCTTCGGGGAATACAAGGCGTGATGTTCTGTTTATCATTCAATTGTAAATGAATTTATAAACTTCATGCATTTTAACCAGTGGCAGTTTGATCTGTTGTTCGACCCAAAAAATGAACCGTGTAGTTTGGAAAAATATATTTTTGAAATAAAATCTTTAACAGCAAAATTCAATAGTGATTAATGAGTCACTGGTGATTTTTTTCGGTTAAATGGAACAAAACTCTGGTGCTGGTGGCATTGGTGATGATTTTTCATTGTAAAAACTTCACCTTAGTTTTTGATATCACGTCAAACACCTTCACACTAGAAATATGATTACTATTTTCTACTCTGCTTATCGAGGATCGAGGGTAGAAGCCCGAAAGTCTGACTACCGGTCAGAGTATCGGCATTGCCCAGTAACTGGGTTGCGGAGGTCTGACAGCGTCGCTCCGTGTAAAATATTGATATTCAGCCGCATCTGGTTAGACTGGAAGTTGACCTCAACGTAGTTGGGAAAAGGCGAGGTAGAGATATTTCTACTCTGCTTATCACAGTTAAAATACGAGTGCTTGGAAAATGTGAGATTATTTCCATAGGAACTGCGCATTTTCAAGTATCGACAAAAAATTTTATGAAGAAAAGCCAATTGAGTCTAAAAAAACAAGGTCAATTGTGATTATTACTATTGAAATCTTCTACATTTTCTTGAATACCATCGACTGAACCGTCGTTAAACTAAAAATCTGCCTTGAGCCTCTAAACGCCAACAATATTCCAAATTCCTGAGCGATCTTTATATAAAATTTAGCCGAAGCTCTTGTATAAAATTGAGAATACCTTTCTTAATAAATTTATGCTCAATAAAATTTTATACTAAGCCGAATTCTAAAAACGAAATCGATACGACTTTATATATTTTTAAATCTTTTATAGAAGTACTGAAGGAAATGAAAGACCCACTTCACACAACAGAGCTGCTATTTCGACAAATCCTTGTTCCGATTAAATATTCTCAAAGGAAAAACATCGACAATTGACGCTCTCGATACTGTTCCGATACTGTTCCAAATTCTGACGAAAGAATATAATTGTCTGTATCGGAGCAAAATTGTCAGTAGGTAGCTATATAGACGCTCGTTATTGCTGAAAAGGAAGGATTAATTATGGTTTGTAATAAACATGTAAAAAAATCCACAATTCGTTCTGCCTAGCCTTTTAAGTAAGTATTTTACACGGAGCGACTGTTATCAGACCTCCGCAATTCAGTTACTGGGCAATGCAAAGAAAGAAAGAAAGAAAGAAAATTATTTATTCTGGACTCACACAGGCAGTTACAGAAACAAAAACAATATAAAAAGAAAGAAAGAATAGGAATTTAAACTACCTAAATGCCGATATCCTAAGGTTAGACAGGTTGTCAGACTTTCAGGATTCTGACTTCCCGTAACGACTGTTATAGGTATTCGTATGACACCCGGAATCGACTATTTAACGTGGTCTCTGAGGCACGGAGGAGTCTCGATGTGTAACGAATGATCACCCAACCACGCTCTGACCGCGGTATGCGCAGCTTAACATTGCAAATCGTATGATCCGCGTGGTTGTTAATTAGCCACGAGCCCCTCAAACACATACACAATACACATGTAAAAAAAACAAAATGTTACTTAATATCATAGGTTACTTGCAAAATTATGTTACACTAGCCCGTTCCGGCTTCGCACGGGTGGACATTTTTGCCGTTTTTGCAACATTTTTCATTTATGCTCCGCTCCTATTGGTCGTAGCATGCTGTTATATAGCCTATAACCTTGCTCTATAAATGGACTATCCAACACAAACATATTTTTTCTATTATAACCAGTAGTTCCTGAGATTAGCGCGTTCAAACAAACAAACAAACACTTCAGCTTTATAATATTAGTATAGATAAGCATAATCAGCGCATTACTGTCCCACTGCTGGACATGGCTTCTTAGAACGAAAAAGGCTTAGGTCTTTGCTAACTTTTCCACCACGCTAGCTTAATGCGGGTCGGCGAAATACGTACACCATTGAGAACTTTTTGGATCAATGATCCCTCTCAGGTATGCCGGTTTCCTTTCGATGTTTTTCCTTCACCAAATGGATTGCTAGCATATGAAAAAAGGTGTATAATCATGTCTTTGGCTACTAAATAAAGATTTTCCGAACAATTTGGTAAAGCTCTTAGACTTAAAACATAGCTTGGAGCACTTCGGCCTTTGAGTTCGATATTAAAAATGTTAGTACCATTTTACAACGAAACTTTGGAAATCAAGTCGAAAAATCTTTTTAGAACGATAAAAGAGCATCAAATTTCGCTGAAAATATAGTTCAAATTGTTATTTTTACTCGATATTTTACTCGAAATCGGAGCACAGCGGCTATATAATAAAGCGGGTCATTCAAGGTGCTTTTCGATGCACTTAATATTTTCACGACAAGTCTTAAAAGTCGTTGCGTGGCGAAATTTTTATACACATTTACGAGAAAGGTCAATTACGAAACGTGGATTGTATACGTGACATGGATCCGTACCCCTTGTTTACTTAAAAAAATTGGAATTTCGCAAATGTAGTTCGATTCCGTTGAAATTTGCGGCAAATCGAATTACGTACATTTGGAAAAATTTACATTAAAATAATCTCATTGTCTACGTAGTATCTGTGTAAAATTTAAAACAGTATTCTCGTATGTAGGTATATCACACACTTCGTTTAATCTTAATGTTTTCAAGACAATGAGCGCGTGGTTGCTGTTTTGATTGACAAATAAAAATGATATTATTTCTACTTCATTATATTATAACTGCCTCGTTGGCCTACTGGTGACAAGCGCGACTGCTAATTGTGGGGTTCTGGGTTTGATCCCCAGGTCGCCTGGTCGGGCAAAGTGTTATTGGGTTTTTCCGTGTGCAATTCCTCAGTAGCAGCCCGGAGTTTGGATTTGTACCCGGTTGATGGTAATAGGCGTTTTTTTTTATTCTTGACTTACTCACGTTTGACCCTAGTCTCACCTGATGGTAAGCGCAGACAGGGTCTAAGATGGAGCACACGAATCTAAGGAAAAGAGATATAGAGGCATTCCCCTTTACTCTTCTGGCTGTCACATATACATGATGGAACACAGTAAACTACTTGACTTTAATGTGTAGGTGGTAGCTGGCCAGGCGGGCAGTATAGATTCTACCACCAATTAAACCAACCGAAATGTAATTAACATAACATGACGCCTTGTATTCTCCGAAGGGTTCGGCAGAGGCGTTTTCAACACATCCTCGTTTCGCCAGTTATGTTTAAGTCCCATTTAAAAGGGGGCGAGCCTATTTCCATTAACCTTTTGAACGCCAGAGCATAAATGCATCGTCGTACCCCCCACGCCAAAGTAACTGTAATACCATCGTTTTTGTCACATATTTGTGACGTTGGCGTACAGGGTAAACTTTCATTTGTCACATATGTGTGACAATGGCGTCCAAAAGGTTAACCGGGCACTAACCCAGATTCGGGCTGCTGCTGACACTTTGCCCGACTTGGGGATCGAACCCAGGACCAGTTCAGCAGTCGCGTTTGCGACCACTAGGCCAACAAGGCAGTCAAATGTAATTACTTGAAAAAAAAACACAACAAAACGTCCAATGAACAGACAGCTTTACACCGAAGCAACGTAGGCAAGTTTTTAAGTTCATTCGCGTCGCACGCTCCATTAGTTTGGGGACCGATTTTTCCGACCCTCCGATTTTTCGATTTTTCGGGGCCAGTGTCTCTGTCCCCAAGTTTGTTCCCCGACGAAAATAAACACAGGGATCAGACGACTTTTTTCTCTGATTATTTCCACGTGAAATATCACACGTTCAACTTGCGGATAAGTGATTATAAACGGGCAATGTTGACCCGGGCAAAAAGTTACCGGGACGTTGTTTTTTTTTTTCGTGCATTTTTATTATGGAAAGGATGTTTCACAGTTGACGTGACATGTAGGGCAAACTCACCACATTTCAGCTCGGTAGACTAGATGATATTAACATTTTTAGCGAACAATGTTTTTGTTTAAGCTACCAACGGGCTAGTAACATGAATTAAAAATAGTAGTAGTATTACATACACATGTATATTTAATTTTTACGCACCATGCGACGCACAAATTCAGCATGTTTAAATGTTTGTATTGTTAGTAGATTTAGGATGCCTAGGTAACCCATGCACCACAGACTATAAATTAGTAGCTCGTATTTATTTAACTATTTTGTGTTTGGGTTACCAGGTAATTATAATAATATGTTTAAATTTAAGTACACATTTTTGTTGTAGTTTATTTAAGTTTTTAATTTTAAGAATTTTTATATTTTTAATTTTTAAGCATATGTGTGCGTCCGCTTGGGCGAAAAGATAAATACTTTTTCTTTCTTTCTTTCTATTGAACTGCCTCGTTGGTCTAGTGGTGACCAGCGCGACTGCTGATCGTGAGGTCTTAAGTTCGATCCCCAGGTCGGGCAAAGCGTTTTTGGGTGTTTCCGTGTGGGATTCCTCAGTAGCAGCCCAGAGTTTAGATTTGTGCCCGATTGCAATGAGGGTGTTTACTATACTTCTCTGTCCAACCCTTTGGGGAATACAGGCGTGATGTTATATTATGTTATCCGTAAAACAAATCGTTTTGTTTACTAATGGTAGTATAGTATGCTACTTATGATAAGACTGTTCAGTTCCTATAATAATACTTTTAATTTGAGCCAGTTTTACATCATGGTTGGTCAGAGACAGGGGCGTAGCTACCGCGGTATCTGCCGTATCAATTATACGGGGCCCCCGGGCCACGGGGGCCCCCAACGTGCGTAAGCAAAAATTAATAAAAACTGTCAGACCTGTCACTATTGTCCATAGAGGCAGAAACTTTAGAAAAACTAAAGTCATCATCAGCTATAAATGATTTAATAAATCAGTTTGCCGAAAAAAAGGCAAGGAGAGTGTATATTTAATTTGAATTGTTTGTAAAAATTTTGGAAAAAGTGACAGATAGATAATTATGATGAATAAATATTTCTTTTAATTTTATGCAAACATTTTTTTTTTCTTTTGTGAGAAATCTTTACCCTTCCTAAGGGCCTCTAAACAATTTTTTATATGGGGCCCTGCCAAGGCCCGCTTCGCCACTGGTCAGAGATGCATCGTTCGTAGGTTCAACCAATAACGGCCAGTAAGATATGAATCGGGTAAACAACAAGACACCTGCTACTCAGTCGATGACCTTTAGGCTTGTCACATACATCCCACTAAACCGTTACAAACTCATGAAATACTAGACGACTTTAATAAGCTGACCGCCAACTAGCCGTCGATCGTTACGTCCGTTTGGGATCCACGAGGCCGGATTTAAGCACTATGAGTTGCATACGTATTGTAGGAATATTTCTGCATTATGAATTTACTTCGGATTCTACACAACTCTAAAGATAAGTAAATTTAAAAAAGAAAAGGCATAATTTACCTAATTTATTTACCTGCACACCTGAGAGGGCTCCATAAAGTTCTCGATGGTGTGTGCAGTCCGCCAACCCGCACCAGGCTAGCGTGGTGGACTATGGCCTAAGCCCTTCTCATTCTGAGAAGAGGCCCGTGCCGAACAGTGGGACTGTAATGGGCTGATTATGTTACGTTTTAAGGTTATAATTTGCAGTGATAGCCTAGTGGTGTGACCAACTGCCAAGTCATAGGTCTCGAGTTCGAACCCAAGGCACGCACCTCTGACTTTTCGGATTCATGTGGGTGTTGTATAATTATCACGAGCTTAAAAACGGTGAAGGAAAACATCGTGAGGAAACCGGCACGCCTGAGAGATATTTCTCGACGGCATGTGAAGCCAAGTCAGAGGCCCATGGGCGGCATAACCTCTTACACCAGGTTAGTCACTAACCACACGAAAATAAAGTAGAAGAAAAGTTTTTTGTGACAAAAAATGCAATTTCATTCATTGTTGTCTTTGTGGGGGACGGAAGCCAACCGAAAGATTAAAATTCGATTAGAATGTAGGTTACGTTAGACGAATAATGGTTTCATAATATTATATACCTTAACGAGCGGTTTTGTATTTTATAAATGTGTCATTCTTGTCACAGCAAAACGTAAACACACTGAACAAGAGTGTTTACAAACAACGCTTTAGGGATATTAATTAATGTTCATTAAATACTACGACGTATTGAGAGGACGCATTAGAAGGACATACATCGATGTTATTGATAATGTTCTTCACAAAGGACAGTGTGCGTAGTACTCTCAACCGGCGTGCGTGTATGATAAGATGTACCTACCATAAATGTGGACGAAGCGAAAAGAGTATGTAAGGATCGTAGCATGTGGCGTTTTATAGTTTTTGCCTACCCCCATGGGAAAAAGGCGCGAGTTTATGTATGTATGTATGTAAATACTCAATATTAAATATATTATTGAGAGTACTAAGTAATATTCGCTATAACACTGGCATTTCCAACCAAATTTTAATCACGCCACCAAAATACCAAACTTCCAAAATAATTAACCGAACACGAACGCTTCGGCCGGCTGCGCACGGAGCAATTTTATTGGAAACATCTCCATTGAACGGGAATTGCGTGGATACCTTTACAGAGAGAGCTTTGTAACTTCAGTCGCGTTCTAATATCCATGTTCAAGACGCCGGTGCTTTAAGGAGATATTACTGGCCAGACGACAGCACTGTTTGGCTTTCTATGCAATCTATAAGGCGTTTTATACACCTGGATTCAGAATAGTTGGTGGACAAAGTGGCTGGGTGATAGTAGACAGGCAAAAAAGGATATTTATCTGCAGTTCAGTTTTGCTACAGATAATGTTTTTGCAAGTAAAGGATTTATTTTACTGTTACAGTTACTGCAACGACTGGAGTTCCATGAATGGTAACTGCAAATAATTTCGCACACGTGTATCGAGTTCGAAATTAATTTAACTAGGTAATTGCTACATAGTAATACATTGGTAAAAATACATAACATCACGCCTGTATTCCCCGAAGGGTTAAGTAGAGGTTTGTAGTAACACCCTCATTTCGCCGTTATGTTTAAGTCTCATATAATAGGGGGCGAGCTTATTGCCATCAACCTGGCATAAATCTAAACTCCGAGCTGCTACTGAGGAATTCTACACGGAAAAATCCAATAACACTACTTTGCCTGACCTGGGATACGAACCCAGGACCTAACGATCAGCAGTCGCGTTTGCCACCACTAGACCAACAAGGCAGTTAAAACGTGCAACAAAAACCAGCACCGCATGCAACCCGCCTAACAAATAGCCGTTCTAAAAATTCCCCATTCCCGTCAGATGTATGTACGGTCAGCACAAAAGGCGGACACGGATGGTAGCATCGGCAATGTTTGTAAAGCCTCGCCGAACTAGAAGTCTAATATGTGGCGGGCTGTATTGTAACCAGGCCGGGATGTGGGCCTGCCTGGAACATAAGATGTCTTAGAGGTACGCTTGCTGGCTCCGTTTGATATGCAAATGTTAGTGTTTTGGTATTGGTTGTGACTTATGTTGTATTTAATGAATTTCAGATAGGTGTGCTTTGTTCTAATTCAATGTATTTATAGTAAACAGTTACCTAAATCATTCGCTATTTTTTGTGTGCGCCTGATATAAAACTGATAGCAATTAATACAGATGTTGAGTTTCGAATTCCTTTTTATAAAGTCTAAACAATGCAAAATATTGTAAATAAGATACCTTAGTTTGGAAAAAGATAAATAACTCCACGGATACATACATATACTCACGCCTATTTCCCATGGGGGTAGGCAGAAACTATTGAACGCCACACGGTACGATCCTTACATACTCCTTTCGCTTTGTCCACATTCATACACCTTGTCAAACACGCACGGTCGGTAAGAGTACTACGCACCTATCCTTTGTGAAGAATATCACCAATAATGTCTTTCAGTTTCTTCCTTTCATGGATAATATGGTAAGGTTATTGGAGCACCTTCAAACTCCATCAATGCCTTCGTGGTACATAATTATTCAGACAATTATGAAGCCTATTCAACATAACTTATTGTAATAGAAATTGCTTAACTTGAACTGTACTTAAGTAAAAAAATATAATAAAAAACGTTTCCTGTAACTTGTTAATATAAAAAGCAGACATTTTTTGCGTAGGATAAAAGCGTCAAGTGTCAAAAGGCTCTTACATCTCACGACGTGGGAGTCGAGTCAATTCATAAAGATGTCAAAGGCGTCAAAAAGCAGAGTCCTGATAGCGTACGACTTTAATACTACATAAGTTGGAATTCTATAGTAAACTATTTATAAGGAAACAGTTATAAATGACAAGGGAGCCGAGAACTTGAGGCATTCTATTTAGCGCATCGATTTGAAGAGCACCAATGCGAATTACACCAATAGTAACAGGATTAGGAATACTATTGGTGTGATTCGAATTGGTGCTATTCAAATTGATGCGCTAAATGGAATCCCTGGAGAACTTGTATGTTAAGGGCCTACTCCACTTAAACTTCAAATATTCATAAATCTAAAAATTATTTTGTTTAGCAAACTACTGAATGATGATTATATTTTTTTAAGTAATTTTTAGCATTAGATACCTCGATTGGTCCAGCGGCTAAGTAATTGGGTTCTCGGGTTGTGGGTTCGAATATTATTTGTATAGCTTGCAGATAGCTGTTCTGGATCTGGCATGTAAAATTTGTGTTTGTGAACGCTTCCACGATGTAGGAGTAATTTGAATATTCAGCAACGTTAAAAAAAGTGTTCTGGCTATGTCTGAAGAAGAGAAGAACACGTCGGGATAAATAAGATATTTTTCTGCCTTATAAATTTTCTACGCGATTAGACCCGAATTAGTATTTTTATGAAGAACACCTATTGTCTTTGCCCAGATTTGAAAGCAGATCATAATTATTCGAATTCAAAAGCAGTATGAAGTCCAATCCAGTAAAATAATAAACTAACTAACCCTGATTTCGAAATCTTGCAATTTTCCAAACTTCAGAACTTAATCTCAGATCTTGAAATAAAATTGTATTGTAACAGAGAAATGCAAAACTCCTTTCAACTACGCTATCCAATAACCCTGAAACAGATTTAGTATCATTCGCAATACGTTCGTTGTCAAAACGAAATGCTTCTATTTCGTTCTGACAACGAACGAAACCGTTATACGCTTATCAATAGATATAATTCCCGAGAACTATCTCAATATCTATTACTATTGTACGAAAACTCGTTGCAAACCGATATACCACGATTTCAATCCGTCGATACGTGCATTGAATGCAATGGTAACGTTATACAGACATTTCTCTATTATACCACTCGTCCAATTTCATCAGACCTCCCCTGCCGCTTCAACTTCCATAAACTTGTTTATAGATAGGAGATTTTCTGCAATATCTAGGGGTCTCACGTCTCTGGTTTCGAGGAGGTTACCTCAACCCGTGTTAGGATAATAATGGCTAGTATTCAAGTGAAGTTCCTTTCGCGAAGTTCTCGCGCAACGTAATATCAACTAGTTGTGAAGACTTAACTCATTAGAATAGAGACTACGTCATGAAGTTTGTGGGTGAGTAAATATGCGCAGCCGCTAGACATACAGCTACTTTATTTATTTTTTATTTTTTGTCTCCTATGGTTTTTTTGTCTGTGTGTCTGACTGCTTTCGTGCCAAATAAATTTCTTTCTTTCTTCTTTCTTCTTTCTATGCTGAATGCGGCACAGTTTCGGATTTAAATTGAGGTTGGCATTGTTCTTACTTTATATTTCAATTTTCTGTATGAGTTTGTGTTCTATTTTAACTTGTACTTTCAAACTGTAAGATTCAACTAAAGTTTCTATTTATGTTGTACATTGTTTCATAATAGTTTCTACGCTTGCATTTCTTTTCAAAATGTAATCACTGTGCATTTTGACAAAGACCAAATTATAGACGATGGTCTTGGTTCTATTAATCACAGAAAATTATAGTAAAAACATGCTAGGATAAGAAATACCCACTATTGAAGAGCATGCGTCTGTCGAAATGATTAAAGGCAATTGGAAACAGAAACTGACTACGCCAACAGTCTATCTAGTGCATTAAATACCAGTTTCTTGTATTTAACTTCTAACAAAAATCCATATCATATTCACAACACAAAATAAATCTCCCATTCCAACAGTTTTTTCTTCTCCAAGTCCGCTTCATATAAAACTTGTTAGAACAGTCTATTCCGCCACGTCTACCATTATGGCGAACTTTGGTAAGTGGCGTTTGATTTAGGGTAGTCACAGTTATAGGATATTCTCTGAAAACTTTGGCTCAGAATGTTCACTTCGCTTTATGCTAGATATCTTGCAAGATAGATGGGAGAGGTTTATTATCTCCGGATTAGAATGGGATGGACCATTTTGCTTTAGATATTATAAGAGGTGATGAAGGGTCATTCATTCAACCTGTGCTTTTATAGCACCAGGAAAACTGATTTCCTGAGGACTGCAGCAGTTAAATGAGACACACTACGTTTAACACCTCCAACTCGGCAAATCATGGATGAAATAACGAGTAAACAGACGGCTTATCAGAACCTGTTATTGCCAGTCAGCTTAAGTGCTGTTAACGAACTGGCCTGCTAATTGAAAACATGACGTCATTAAAACGAGTTTAACCGAGAACGAAACTACATAAAAAAATTTAAAAAATGGTTGATGTTTCAGATTCTTTCCGCAAGGCTCTGAACAATGAATCTGAAAATGAAGTAGTAATTCAGAAAAGCCTGTTGTTTAAACTATGAAGTTCGACAACCCACCGTACCTTCAATACTCTAAATAAAGACCCATTTTAACCTGCCAAGTTCGCTGCCTCACGAATTTCATTCAAACTTCAAGAGAGACTTTATACCAAGAAATGCTTGGTCGTAACCATAGTAAATAGAAATGGCTTTTTCACAAAAGTAATGAAAGGATTTTTTTGTTGCAAACCAGAAATAAAAACTCATTATTTTAAACGTCTTTAGTATGAATGAATAAAAAGAAATATGAAGGAGGATGTAGACAATGGACTGCTTTATGTCGTGACCTTTCCAGTTTGCATGCATCAGTTTCCATTTTTAACAAGGTTGATACAATGAGGGTCGGTCTTGTCTTCTTGTTATCATGTTTTTGGTTCGAATCACATAAGTCGTGTATGCAAGGAGGTTTATGGAGAATACGGGCATGTTTTGTTTTGTCTGGTAGGAGCTTTGGAATAACTGCAAAAAGTTTTCCAGACTTTGAGTGTTTATTTAAAGCTTCGTATGTAGTGAGTTTGGAAGCAAAGGACGAAGAACGGACTATTGTGGTGGAACTTTGAAGAACCTTTTGCCCAGAGTTGGGTTACGAAGACGCAATTACACTGCACAATTGAATAGTGTTACCATCATTATATTATCGCTCTGAATATTTTCAGAAACGAAATAATTGCGACGCCATCTAAATGCTTTTAACGTTCCTCCTTTACGGATATTTTGCCAGAGCAAAATCTGCCCTATCGTGCAAATTGAGTCATAAAATCTTATAACGTATGTAACTGGACGGTAGACGGGTGTATATTTTGTACCCGTAGGCACTCGGGTGCTTTCTACCTAGCTTGCCTTCCTTTTGTGATGACGTTTATACAGGGTGTAAGTATAAACCTAGCCATGTGTTTTGAATCCGAATGAATCAATCAAAAGATTTATTAAAGGCTTTGTAACACTTTAGGGTGGCTTTAGGAGTCAACCCTCGACTAGCATGTGCACATAAAATTTAGCAGGCGTGTACTTACGGGAGGATAAAGAATAACACTTGTGACCGTACACTATATTTATATTTAATTAACAATTTATAAAGAGTACAAGGAGAGCAAAGAGAACAACAGGGCGTGGTTCGTACAATGCGAGGAGTCCAGGTCTTCTTCAGCAGGTGTGGCACTTAACTGAGGAACTGCAGCGGCGCGAGAGAGACCGATCTGCAGTGAGCCCGACCTTTTATAGCGCCGGACCCCCGCCAGTCAGCCACCACCCGTCACAGCTTTTCATTATTGTATAATTAATGTCCCTAACTACCTATACAAAATATTGTAAGACATTTTAAAAGAGTAACGGTGGAGTTTCTTGCCCATTCTTCTTCATACAAATCTACCTTTTGGAAAGGGCGACTAGAATCAATTTTATTTTTTTTGTCAACTTTAACGTTCAAAAGTGCCTTTTATGTGATTAATTGAAATAAATACGTTGAATTTGACTTTTTTTTCATCTGATACGTACTAAATTAAAAAAGAAACAAAAGTTTTAAGTGACAAATTGATAGTTCTTTTCATAGCATTTGATAGACTCCAACTTGCATTTCTAATCATTTCATTTCAATCTAAACTCGAGAATAACTGTAGAGTCACATAAACCACCCATAGATTAAACATCTTTCCCTCAACTGATGTTCTCAACTCGATTTTGATTGCCATTTCACTATTTTAGGCTTATTATACCCTCATCCAAGAATTTGCACCCTGTATATCACACATTACACAGGAGTATAGACACGGGGCCCCATTGCTCGAGTTTCGACGTAAAGCAACATGCATTTCAGCGAGATACTGTACGTTAACTACACGATACAATACAACCAAGCACGCTTCGCAATGTTGTAACATTAGATACTAAATCCGGTGTTCTGGTTCGAGATATTGAAATCGGAGATACATGGTATTGGTCTTCTGTTTATTGAAATAATTAAATATAAATTTTAGTTGCCCAAAATCATGTGGTAAACTTAGAAACACATAACATCACGCCTGTAGTCCCTGAAGGGTTGGGCAGAGGTGTATAGTATACCCTCACTTTGCTGTTATGTTTAAGTCCCATGTAATACGGGGCGAGCCTATTGCCATCAACTGGGCACAAATCCAAACTCCAGGCTGCTACTGAGGAATTCCACACGGAAAAACCCAATAACACTTTGCCCGACTTGGGGATCCAATCCAGGACTTCTCGATCAGCAGTCGCGCTTGCCATCACTAGACCAACGAGGCAGTATAGTCAATATTCTTTTTCGCTAATTTTGTTCTTGGGTTACTTACATTGGATTTTTTAATTAAGCTCCAATCCTGAGTGGGTTTGCCTAATCGAGTTAAAATTAATACGCAATTTTGCTGACTATGGAAATACTGTTAATTACTTTTTTTCATTACGTAGTATGAGTTTAAGTTTGTAATTAAAGCTTAGGTCAGATACATAGAGCGTGCGTGCGTACGTGCCTTTCACAACATTCTGGAAGCAAAAAGAAAAAAATGCATAAACTCCCAACTAGGATTATAATATTGTAACCGTCGCATATTTTCCTGTGTAGAGGAGGAAGGTATGGTGTTCCTCCTACGAAAAGGGAGGATCCTTCTACCAGGCGGGTCTTATGCCTGGCGGACCACTGCCCAACGGTTGATGTTGGGAAGTTGCACAATTATACTAACTGCGTGTCAAATCTTGACATTACGATGCAGGATGTGACTTTTCATTTGACAGCTGTCACTGTTTGTCGTTGTAGTCTGCCAGACATTCGTCATGCCGCGCAGCTCTCATGTGACGTGATAGATGCCGCCACACCTGTAAATCTGGTGAGCACAGTGGAACTTCTACACTTGACCAGTAAATTTGATGATAAATGTTTTCTCACGATGACCAGTCGCGCTTGCCACCACTAGACCAACGAGGCAGTTCGTGAGGTCCTGGTTTCGATCCCCAGATCGGGCTTGTTATTGGGTTTTTCCGTGTGGAATTCCTCAGTAGCAGCCTGGAGTTTGGATATGTGCCCGGTTGATGGCAATAGGATCGACTCCAATTACATGGGACTTAAACATAACCGCGAAATGAGGGTGTTACTATACACCTCTGCCCAACCCTTCGGGGAATACAGGCGTTATGTTATGATAAATTAACATTATTTTTTATTGTTCTAGACGTTTCATCTACATTTTCAATCTAAAACTCAATACGAAAGAAAAAAATCCTTGTAACAATCCCTAAAGTACTCAAATTCAGAATTTCGTCGTATCTACAATATAAACCACCCTTGCTTCGCCCTCTTCATTATTTCGTACGATAAACCAACCGTACATACGAAATTTCCAATGTGTGCGGTATAATTCGGTGCCGGAGCGGTGCATCGCCGAACCGGTCCGGTCATTCCTTCCGGTAGATTGTCTTACCCGGCCCACTAGGCCGGCCATCAATCATAAACCGGGCAGGGAATGCGACGGCCACACGTTGGGCATTTTCGAATAGCGAAAAATATTCCATTTTCATCCACTACATTTTCTACTCTATCATCGTTATAATACAGTTTGATATCGTGTGGTGATTGTGTTGGTATTATTCTGCTGAAGTGACTTAATGCTGCCGGTAAATTTGTAATCTATGTGCCGTGTATACTATATAGAGTAGTATTATTGATAATGCCATGTATTGGATTTGCTATCGCAATAATGTTGGGTAGACATAAAGCATGGCGTAATATATTGCTAGCCTATGGCTATTACGATGTAGAATATCCTTCATTGAGTACAAATAGACCGATTGTATTTAGTTGACATTGTATAGACGTAGGTATGTCGCTTGCAATTACTCTGCCTGAGCCAAAGGGTAGTCCGTCTGCAGCCAGTCAGGCGAACAGTCAAGGGATCTATGCGCTCTGATGACTGTATCAGGCTATGTGTATAACGTAAATGACGGCTGTGTGCAGAACGTGTGAAGCGTTCATTTCCAATCATAGTATACAAGACAAAAGATTACAAAGAAAGAAATTATTTTTACACCCACAACAACGACGCAGGTATAAAACAATAATAATTTCAAAATTATAGATAGATACATAAAAATAATTACAATATTTTCCTTGTAACACTCACTGTATTGGCAACACTTAAGAAATTTAGGACAAAGACCTTATACCTTATATTGTGTTAGTTGCCACAATCATCAGGTTTGATTTTGAACTTACAAATATAATGATACCATGACTATATACTTTATTCCCAACATAAATTTAATTAACCATAGCGCAGTTTAACTTAGTAATAAATAAAAAGATGGCCAAAAAGAAAATAAAAAAAACATTGACCATGTATTATACAGTTTCTTTGAACAACCCTTAACCTGGTTGAAGACTCAATTGCTAATACAATTATTAATACACATAAACAAATTTGGTACCTATCAACTAACATTTATCATATCTGTTATTATAACTGTCGAAACACTACCCTGAGGTTATTTTATCGACACTATTTCCCTATACTATGAGTATTATGTCTCACACCATCAATCATACCTTTTTCGGGTATTGTCATGATATTAGAGTGCGTCATCAATAATAAATGTTTGTGTTTTATACCTAATATTCACATACAATGATCGTTTTGTTTTAAAGGGAAAAAGAGAAAAATGACCGCCTCGTTGGTCTTAGTGGTGGTCACGCGCGACTACTGACTGTGAGGTCTTGGGTTCGATCCCTAGGTCAGACAAAGTTTTATTGGGTTTTCCATGTGGATTTACTTAGTAGCAGTTCGAAGTTTGGGTTTGTGTCCGGTAGATGGCAATAGGCTCGCCATCTATTACATAGTTCTTAAACAATGATGAAATGAGGGTGTGTTACTATACACCTCTGCCCAACCCTTTGAGTAATATAGGCGTGATGTTATAGAGACAAATGGAACAGTGTTACGTCTAAAGTTTCCACAATTCAAATTTTGTGTAAAGAGATGCAAAAATTTAATTTTACGTTTCTCAGATTCTGGTACAGATATTGTCTCGTAGTTCGTGACTGTTATTAGATATAAAAGCTTTTGAAAATGCAGTTTTCTACGAATAAAACTCTATACAATGTGTGCCTTTCTGTTTTCGTTCCAACAAAACCCTTGTATGTATGTACTAACAAATATAACTCGTATTATTTCCCACAGAAGCGTTAATCGAACGTCCGCGACCCGTCCTTATCAGACCAATTTGGTCTCGCAGACCACTTCATACCCGTATTGGCGCGTACCCATAAGAAATCATCACAAAAGATAAAGAAATACGAAGCTGCTCCGGTCCGGTCACAATCAAGGAAATTGAAAGGTCGACCCGGGTGGATCTGGGTCTGCCTTTCCACTACATTGTCTTATCCGGCAATGCATCATTTTGCCCCGTCTCACCCGTATAGGGTATGGGTAACCAATACGTACAGTTGACAAAAGAGATTAGTATTCAGGCAACTAGCGATATTCGTATTTTAACGTGTGGTGTTGGCCATCGCTCGTCTTAGGTTGTGTTGTGTATATTATTACATAAAACATACATAATTAGCCTGCCTCGTTGGTCTAGTGGTGCCAAGCGCGACTGCTAATTGTGAGGTCCTGGGTTCGATCCCCAGGTCGGGCAAAGTGTTATTGGGTTTTTGCATTAGGAATTTCTGAGTAGCAGCCCGGAGTCTGGATTTGTGCCCCGTTAATGGCAATAGGTTCGCCCTTTATTACTTAAACATAACTGGCGAAACGAGAGTATAATAAAAATACCTCTGCCGAAACCTTCGGGGAATACAAGGCGTGATGATGTTATGTTACATAATTAGCCCATTACTGTCCCACTGCTGGGCACGGGCTTCTTCTGAGAATGAGAAGGGTTTAGGCCTCAGCCCGCCATACTGGCCTGGTGCGGGTTGGCAGACTACATACACTAACGAGAACTTTATGAAGCCCTCTCAGGTGTGCAAGTTTCCTCACGATGTTTTTCCTTCACGAAGCACTAATAGCCTAGCAGTATATTATTACGCACATAATATCAATGACAGCTGTCTACGTACTGCACAGATGTTCATCTATAGCCCGTCTACCTAACTCTTTCGCCGTGTGTACATTCGTGCGGTTATTTTAATAAATCCAGGATTTGATGTCGCAAAGGGCACGTAGCGGTACATATATTGGTGGAAGGGTGAGAATTGCTCCACATACTTTATACACAGCATCTCGACGGTTGAAGATGGAAATGAGAGGGGTTTTTTACGAGTTGAAAACGGAACTTTTGAGGTGGGGTTCAAAGCGTTGAGGACTCGTTTCAATGCCGTCAAGTGCCGCCGAAAGGAGGTTGACAGTTTTATTTTTTGAGGGATTTTTATGTGTGTTGGTGTTTGAGTTAGCAGTAGTGTGTGAAGCTTTATATTATTCTCAAACGATTTTTATATAATGAAATGCCAATAAATGATTGATGTATCGAAATGAGACTAGACCACTATGGTACTATAACAATTTATGGTTTTTAGTCTGACCAAAATTAATCTGATAAAAAAGTACTTAGGTACTTAATCTATTTGTTTTATAAAAAAAAATTGATCGTTAAGAGTTAAAAAAAAAACTACAAACGAGGAAGACAATTAAAAACAATTTGATTAGATTTCAACTAAACCTTAATTTTTTAAAGCAGTTTTAAGAAAAAAGTACTTAAATATTGTTTGTTTTTTTCAAATTGGATCGGGACAGAGTATAGTTGAGGCCATGAGAATCTGAGGAGCCTAACCGATTTTGTTAACTGTCGCTGATGATGAAAGTAATATGGCCACAATGGCCTAAAAGTGATTCTATAATTTTTCAATAGATGGCACCACTTTCACGCCCACTTAAGCTTCTGAAGCTTAAGCTCTATTACTTTCATCACTTACAACAAAAAGTTATCAACACAATTAAAAAAAATCGTTAGGTTACTCTGGATCTGATGGCCTCAGTTAATCCATGTAACGCGAGTTTAAAAATACAAACAAAAAGAAATCTTTAATGTTGTAACTGCCCGGTTGGTCTTGGTGGCAACTGTGACTGCTGACCGTGAGGTCCTGGGTTCGATACCCAGGTCAAGCAAATTATTATTGGGTTTTTAGCGTGGAATTCTTCAGTAGCAGCCCGGAGTTTGGATTTGTGCCCCTATTACATGGGACTTAAACATAACGGCGAAATGAAGGTGTTACTATACCTACACGTCTGCCCTACCCTTCAGGGGAATACAGGCGTGATGTTATGTTATGTCTCTAAAGTCCAATTCAATTTTTTTATTAATAATACTGTAGGTATAACGTGTCTCATACATACTTCATTTCATAAATCACAAATCATTCATGCAATTTTTTTGCGAGTACAATTGTAAGGGTCCTATGTAACTGAGTCGTAACAATAATGCCGTCTGTAATAAATTGTGTACCAAATGTGTTGCTATTCAAACGAATAATCCTAATATATCGTCTTTTATATCAAACGGTATTGTTATTGTAATTATTCGTTTTTATGAATTATTTGACTTCTATTCAAGTTTGAGTAAGTTTTTTTTTTGTCCTAATACCGAAAACTATTGAGAAGTTTTATTACCACAATGTAGGTAGTGTAATTTATTTTCTCTAACACGCTGTGTTGATTTTTTTGGAACACGCAATCCGTTTCTATTTGTGTAATATTATGTTAAATGTAATAAACTCTTTATTATGCGAGATTATGGGTAATAGGTAGATGTACTGCGTACCGAATTATTTATTCCAACTAAATAATAATAATACATTTCATTTCAACTGGCATACTGGCGATTTAACTGTTAAATCGACCAATAAAGAGCAAAATGTATTACTTACACATTCAAACCTAATATCCTCTATCATCTACATAATAATTATTTCAAAAAATATCTATTTACCTACATACATTCCCTGGACGAATACCGAAATAATTAATGCCATCACAGAATAATGAGCAATATACATGTACCTTCAAACTTATTTTTTTACCAAAATAAACATAACTTCACGCCCGAATTCCCCCAAGGATTGGGCAGAGGTGTATAGTAACACTCTCATTTCGCCGTTATGTTTAAGTCCCATATAATAGGGGGTGAGCCTATTGCCATTAACCGGGTACACAAATCAAAACTCCCGGCTGCTACTGAGAAATTCCACACGGGAAACCCAATAATACTGCCCGATCTGGGGATCGAACCGAGGATCTCACGATCAGCAGTCGCGCTTGCCATTACTAGACCAACGAGGTAGTTAAGTTTACCAAAATAATTCCTAAAAATATATCTACTTATATATTTACCTATACAAGGTTAGTCGGAAAGGGGGTACTAAGCCGAAAGGGTGTTAAAGTACCTATAATAATGGATAACTTTTGTTCTACAACTTTCACCAAAAGGCATTAGTTTAAGAGAAATAACTATACAAAGATTTAAAAAAAAATTGGCTAAATTCTATCTATCCTCAGTTATGATCAGCTGTGTATACATTTTAGGTCATATTTGGGGTCACGAATTAGTAGCTCCATTTTCTGAATTCTTAACTAAAGCAGGGACGAAGAAAATTTGAAAAAACTAAAATAAAAATCATTTAACATGTTTTTTTTACTATCGAATTTTGAAATTGTAACACTTTCTTTAAAACAGTCCTCAGTAATACATTAAATAGCTCGCGGCTTAGTACCCCCCTTCCGACTAACCTTGTATACATTCCTCGAACAAATATCTAAAAAAAACATCCTGAAACCCGACCAATCTCTATAAATAAAGACATAGTCCATACTATATTTTATATCATAAACATAATCAAGTTGGAATCCTTAATAAACATATCAAGAATCGGACGGGCACACAAGACCCCTGGTAAGGTCACCCGGGCCCACCCCACAGATATTATCGTGAAAGACAGTTGGGCGAAGGTCGGTCTAAGGTTTCGGATACATTGACTATGATTGGAGGGTGAGGAAGCGGGGCCTGATAATTTTATATCGCCCGGTGTGAGACATAAAGGCAACGGTGGAGTCGATTTTTTCACAGGTCTATTCTTATCGCAGACAACACCTGGGAATGTGCTTCCCCTTAAATGGAAGGTTATGACTATATTTGTTACCAGTGAATTGACGATCACAACGTCGTATTTAATAATTATGCAACTTACAAAGTGTTATTAGGTTTTTTTGTGTGGAATTCCTCAGTAGCTAGTTTGGATTTGTGTCCGGTTGATGGCCATAGGCTCGCCCCTATTACATGAGACCTAAACATAACGATGAAATGAGGCTGCTAGTATACATCTCTGCCTAACCCTTCAGGGAATACAGGTGTGATGTTATGTTACTAAGTAAACGAAAATAATTAAACGTCACCAGAATCTCTTGATTATCATTAGCTAAAGATTTACAATAATCATGATCGTGAAATCTGATGACGTTGATATTGTTAAATTGACACCAAAATATTATTAACAAGTGAATGTACTCACTTATCATTCATTCAAACAAAGCATAGAAAAATAATACTAAAATATAACGTTGTTTTCGTCCACTAGGGTTTCATCGAATTTATTGTTATACATATAAAAGGTAAAGCACGACTTATAATAATATTACCAATAAGCTCAGACGATATCTACTAGTTCTACCTACCCTTTTTCCAAACTATGTTGGGGTCAACTTGTAGTCTAACCAGATGTGGCTGAATACCAGTATTTTACACGGAGCGACTGCCGTCAGACCTTGACTTGGCTTGACTTCCCGTAACTGCTGTCAGGCGATATCTACTCATCATCATCATCATCATCATTATCTCCCTGCCCTTATCCCACACTAAGTGAGGTCAGTACAACACATATTTCTCTTCCATTCTCTTCTATCAGCCGTCATCTCAGTACTCAATGCTTTTTTACCCATATCATCTACATAAATTTAAAATAAATGAATCCCAACCGCAGTTCAAAAAATAAAAAAAATTGAATCCTAAATTTATACCTAAGAATGCTGTCAGATAGCTTTATCTTATTCAATTTATTAAAACCAACATCAATAAATGAATACCAATTATTATAGTACATACCTCTATGCCATTTTTATTATCCATTCATATTTATACCAATTCATTCCCATTACCTCTACTAATGAGCTGCTCATTTCATGCCGTCATAACCGCTGTTCTCGGTCCAATGAGCGCGCACCCTAACCGGAGGGGGGGTATTATGAAATATGACGGGCCACATCGCCCGATACTCGGATTAAGGGCCCCGTGCTAATCTCTCGCTGACTCCGACAAAATTGCTCATATCGTCCGACAATGGAGTCGGTAATTCGTACGCACCTGTTTTCGGGACTAAATTAAAAAAGTTTTTTAAGCCATCGATCGGGTTTGTGATTAGGAAGTTTTTCTGAACGTAATTGCGTGGACTTGGTGTGAAGTTGCGATTTGTTTAGGTGTCTTAATGCCTTTTTTCGGGCGGACAGGAATTCGATTTCATTCTGGAATTTTATGGATTTAAGGAGAAAATATTTGATAATTTAGTCGCTAATATAGCTGCTGTTTCGACCTTAGTCAATACTTTAATTAAAGGTATAAGCAGTAACAGGTTTTTTGTAAATATAACATGACGCCTGTATTCCCCAAACACCCTCATTTCGTCGTTATGTTTAGGTCAAATGTAGTAGGGGGCGAGCCTATTACTATCAACCGGACACAAATCCATACTCCGGGTTGCTATTGAGGAATTCCACACGGAAAAACCCAACAACACTTTCCCCGACCTGGGGATCGAACCCAGGACCTCACGATCCACAGTCACGCTTGCCATCACTAGACCAACGAGGCAGATTTTTTTAGTCAGCCTAAAACAGTTTTTTTCTTTAGGCTCATTCACACGGAGAATTTCTTGAAGCGAGTCTCGTGCTATCTCTGTTTTCATCGTAAAGAAAGACAAAGACAGAACGAGTCTCGCTTCGAGATACTATCCTCGTGTAAATCAGGCTTTACTGTGATGTTTGAGATAAAAACATAAATCGTCGCTGCGCCTGCAAAACCCGCTGTTTTTTTTTGAAAATCTGTCTTTGATGCTATTTTATAATAGTTCTCAAGCCACGTGCACCTGTAAAATATGTTTTCTGATAATTTATTTTGCTATCTTCTTAACCAAATAAATTAAAACATGTTTTGTGTATTTAAATTTTTCAAGATTTCTAGTTTATCAGATTTCATTTACACATGTTTCTATACATAACAATTACAGTTCACGTCTCAATCTTCATTTCCCGCAACGACTGTTTCGTCGACGCGATGACGTCATTATCGTTCGCACGGAGACATCTAAATTGTCTCCCCAAACGGGAGCAGTCTCGTAAAATTTTAGCGTCAAATAGATTGCATATTTCGGAAAAGTGGAAAATAAGAATGCCATATGGGCGAACTGGTATGCCTCTCGGGCTTAACATTGCAAATTAGAAGACATTTGGATGTTGGATTCATCTTGCAAACTGGGAGCGACTTAACTTTTGAAAGATTCTTTAAAAATCATCACGTTTACATAACATCACGCCCCTATACAAATTCAAACTCCGGGCTGCTATTGAGGAATTGACGGCACGTTTGGTGCTGTGGCTGAGCAATTGGCTTCTGCGCTACGGGTCGCGGGTTCGATTCCCACACGCAACAAACGTTTGTATGGCCTACAGACAGTTGTTCCGGGTCTGGGCGTTTGTGCATGTGAGATTTGTTTCTGTAAACGCACCCACGATACAGGAGAAATCCTATTGTGGGGCAAAGTTTAAAAAAAAACACCACACAGTAAACCCAATATCACTTTGCCCACCTGGGGATCGAACCTAGAACCTCACGATCAGCAGTCGCGCTTGTCAACATTAGACTAACGAGGCAGTTGTTTACATAACACAAATAAAAAGGTATCCAATACAATCCCATCGACTTTTTTTTTGTCGTTGTCAATATTAAAGCGTAATGCAAAGACATCTGAGTTCTCTTCCGTGCGGGGGAGCAGTCTCCTAAAATTTAACACCGCACCCCATTCCGATCGCTTTGACACTTTTCAAGTATAACAATTATCGCCGGCTCGACGATCTCGTCGCGATAAATTAATTTAAGAAATTGGATATCACAGATAATTGGTTCTGGTATTAAACGTCTATGTACAATGGGCCTACTACATCGGATTTATTTGGGAGAAAATTGGATATTGTATATTTCCTCCGCCTCTCGCTTATTTTTCTTCTGATTAAATTTCTGTTCTTACAATGTTGCTTTCACTCTGAAATTAGGCCTTTTGTTTCCTGTTACAGTAATAATAATGTATTACAGCGTGGTTCCTTAGGATCGTGGTTTTTATCAGTTACGGTTTTCAGGGTTTTATGTTATACTAGCGACCCGCCCCGGCTTCGCACGGGTACAATGTAGATACTAATGTGGGGCATATAAACCTTCCTCTTGTATCACTCTATTTATTGCTGAAAAAGGCATTAAAATCTGTTGCGTAGTTTAAAAGATCTAAGCGTACCTACAGACAGCGGGAGCGACTTTATTTTCTATACTATAATATTATAAAGAGGAAAGATTTGTATTTTTGTATGTAACGAATAAACTTAAAAACTACTGGACCGATTTCAAAAATTATTTTGCTGTTAGATAGTTAAATTATCACTGAGTAACATAGGCTATATTTGTTACTGGAATAAAACTTCTGACGCGGGCGGAGCCGTGAAGACACAGCTAGTATACTATGTGAAGATTCCCTTTATTCATTAAATATACCTACATATAATTTACATTTTTAAATATTTCTAAAAAAAAACATTTTGAAGTTAAAAAATATTAGCCCACCGGAAATGGGAACAGGGTCCCAAGCTACCGGTGGTCAGGGCCTCAGAGAGAGGAACCTCCTAACAATCCGCGCCGTGTCCACAAGTACCGCTTTCTGTATCAGGCTCTTGATCCAACTGCTATAATGTTATGTTATATTCTTTATTAACGTAATCATTACAGATTATACCAAACTGATACGAGTAACCTTTAAATCATATGCTCTTGGGTCACCACAAGGTGAAGGAGAATAGCTCATACCGTGGTAGAGAGCCGGTCAGCAAGGTTGGTAGTGGAACTGACTGCCCTGGACGCGCCGGTCGTAGTTAAGTATTGTTGCTCGTGGAGACTCTTTTAATGCACCCACGTAAAATACTTTACGAGAGGTAGAATATGGTATCTTGATACTTTGTGTGACAGAGAGCTGGATAATGCTTAGGTGATAAGTTACAGAAACTACCTGAACAACAGCAGTGATAGCTTAGTGGTATGACCGTCAGACTTCCAAGTCATAGGACTCGAGTTCGAACCCAAGGCACGCACCACTGACTTTTCGGATTCATGTGTGTATTGTATCGGTTGCTTAAAAACGTTGAAGGAAAACATCGCGAGGGAACCGGCATGCCTGAGAGATATTTCTCGACGGCATGTGAAGTCAAGTTAAAGGCCCATGGGCGGCATAAACTCTGACACCAGGTTAGTCACTAATCACACGAAAAGAAGACGACCTGAAGAAAGTATTTTTTTAAATTCGTATTGTTCTACAACCCCTCTATATTATTGTTACTAGACCAAAAATACAAAAAAAAACCGCGTACAGTTCCTACACCCCAATCTCTCAATACAATCGCATTTCAAGAAAGCAATCGTTTACTATTCGACTAACACGGCGCCATTCGATTCCGGGATCGACTAACGGCAAATTGCTTAATCGCCATCACTATGACCGTACTGGGTGAGACACGTGAGGTGTGTACTAATCGCCTGATCGAGTTACACTACACCTATGCGATTACTTATGTAATTACTAGGACCTTAGGACCGCGAAGTGGTCCTTGTGTGGCGCAAACGATGCGGCTGTGAGATTCGTGTGTTGGGGGCTTAGGTAGATCGAATTTAAGTGTTATACGTGATTTGATTTTGAGTTGGGTTCTTGTGTAATGTATTAAAATAGGTACGTATGCTATTTTCGAATAAGATAAAATAACATCACGCCTGTATTCCCCGAAGGGTTGGGCAGAGGTGTATAGTAACACTCTCATTTCGCCGCCATGTAACAGATGGCGAGCCTATAGCTATCAACCGGGCACAAATCCAAACTCCGGGCTGCTACTGAGAAATCCCACGCGGAAAAACCCAATAACAGTTTTGTCCGACCTGGGGATCGAACCCAGGACCTCACGATCAGCAGTCGCGCTTGCTACCACTAGATTAACGAGGCAGTTAAAATAACAACAGAATGATATTCATAGTTAGCACAACTGAGAGGGCTGTATAAATAACTCAATGGTGTGTGTTGTCCGTCAACAGGCCAGCGTAGTGGACTTAGGCCTAAACCCTTCTCATTCTGCGAAGAGGCCCATACCCAACAGTGGGAAAGTAATAGCAGTTATAGCCTAGTGATGTGACCGTCGGACTGCCAAGTCATAGGTCTCGATTTTGAATCCAAGGCACGCACCTCTGACTTTTCGGATTCATGTGCTTATTGTATAATTATCACTTGCTTAAAAACCGGCATGCCTGAGAGATATATTTCGACGGCATGTGAAGCCAAGTCAGAGGCCCATGAGCGGTATGAACTCTGACACCAGGTTAGTCACTAACCATACGAAGAGAAGAAGAAGTGGGAAAGTAGGTAATGGCCTGATTATGCTATGCACTGAACTACTACCACGTTCCATCCTACCAACCGAATAAAACCCACAACGACCTCAACTATCTACACCAACAACAATCCAATACCTACCAACAAAGCTAAATTAATAAAACCGGGAACACACGATAAACTAAACAGCAAAACCGAAACTATGTTTGAACCATACGGAACCCCGAAAGGCAACTCCCACACTAATGGAGCCGGTCAATTACTTAAGACGGGGGAAACCGGATCATAAATCCGGGCTATCGATCAAAGTTCGGCCGTGTCCGGCCCGGTCAAACATGTCCGGTAGGTATTGTGAGTATACGGTCGACACAAGATAAGAAAATAAAGAAGGTCCAAGAAAATTAGAACTTGATCAGATATTATCGCATAAATAATAAAAAGGTTTCAATAAAAAAAATTGTATCACATTGCTGAAGAGGGAAGTTGATCGCAGAGTTAAGCGATTTGAACACTGCACCGCATCACGCAGCGTAGCGCGGGAGTGCGTGTTCTTACGTTGTTTGCAAGTATCTGTGTTTGTATAGAAAACACGCGTAGTGCAACACACAGAAAACGCATTCACGCGCAGTGTTGTGGCTCCGTCGCCACGCACCCCGCAGCGTAGCGGGGGGCCTTGTGTTTCGCCTTAGTCCTTCTACACTGAAAACGCTTCAGACTGTCTAATTACATACAATTTTAGTATTTTTAGGGTCGATTTTTCAATTATCAGATACCTTTTATCCGATGAATAAATAACACTGCTATAACATAATAATAGCTTAACATGTTTTCTAAGGAAAAGCTGTCCAAACGTCAAACTTATTTCTCAAATAAAAGTTATCTGACGATAGAAAAATCGATAAACTGGTAAATTACCAGAGTAGAATGGTGGGCACCACTGCAGTCGTAAATTGCACGAGCTTTGGAAATATTTTCTATAAATAAATATTCTCTATTTTGTTACTTGTCTACGAGTGTTATTTTAGCACACTGTATGAAATGGACCTTCTGTGTTTTTCTATATTATCTTCATACGTTCTGTAGTTGATTGATTTGTTAAGTAAAAGGTTATTTTTAGGTCAACGTGGTGTGCCGTGATATCGCTTTATCATAAAGCAATGAAGCCAAGGGTCTAATAATCCAATGTTACCTATTAAGTTTTTAAGCATATACTCCATCATTTGTTGATCTACCATTCGCCGTAGGCCTCTTCCCCAAAAAATCTCGAATACTATCGTAATCAACTTACGGGGTGTCCTGCGTAAGCGACAAACGCGACGCGGTGCGACGCGACGCTTCTTGACGTGGATCAAATACGCGTTACGTCGCGTCTCGCTACATAGGCCGCTAGTAGAGAATGCCGTTGTCTTGATCGCGTTTGTCGCGTTCGTCGCTTACGCAGGACATCCCGTTACACTCGGTTCCTAAAACGCTGATCAATTGAATAGTTATGTGTCAAAATCTCATGTCAATTGATTGTGTAGTTGAACAATATTAACAACCAACTACATTAGTTGACAGATGAACTTTGACAAATGCTTATAATTTCGCGTTAAACTGCGTTCAGTGTTCCGTGTGGTTTTTGGCAAAGAAATAGGCTGTCAGCTCACCCATGGCTGTCGTAAAGGGCGCCTAAAGGCCTGGTGAAACAGAAAGCGTGGCTGAGTGTGATATTCACGTCACGCGTTGATCGCGTGCTCTTGCCGTGCAAATTACTATGGCAATGTATAGAAGACGCCACACAGAAAATGCCACACTACGCCAAGCTTCACGTGGCAGTTTCTGTGTGGCGTCGTCTTCCATCCCCAGCCACGCTCTCTGTTTGATCAGGCCTTAAGGAATGACGTCAAGAAGATGGGTAGCAGCGTCTTCATATCTGTCTATAACAAAAACTGCGAACACCAATCCGTATGTCAAGCGTGGTGGCAATTACCTCTTTGACCGTTCATTACCGTCATTTGACCGTGCTGCTTGTGGGCTCATTATACGCAAAGATCATCCAGCGCCCTGCGCGTCCAATATTACAATGCGTTCAGGGCGTTAGGGCTGCCGCGCTGGTGCAGTGCGTCGGGCATGTTCGCGGACGCATACGTTGACGGCTTCCACGCCGTGCCCCGCAAGCGATGCGTCGCGGCGCCTGGCAGGTTGCGCGCTAGCACCAACAGCATTCTGGCTGTTATTGCGGATAGGCTGGACACGCGTTACGTCTAGCACTGGGTTAATTAATACCCACATTAGGAAATAAGTATTTATAATGTTTTAACACTAGTTTCATAAGTTTTACTGTACTAACATTCTATGGATTTCTAAGTCTGAATTAATAAGTTTTTTTTATTATAGTTATTTATTTCTTTTAATATACATATTTGATTACATTTTTAAATATTTCTATAAAAAATTAAAAACATTTAAAAATATAAAAAATAGTAGCCCACCGGCATCGGGAACAGGGTCCAAGCTACCGGTGGTCAGGGCCTCCGAGAGAGGAACTTCCTGACAATACGTGCCGTGTCTAGAAGTACCGCTTTCTGTATCAGGCCCTTGACCCAGCTGCCCAACGAGAGCCTCATCAGGTGTTGGTCGAGGCTCTTGGCTATTAAGCCATTGGCCGTAACGACTATCGGCACAATGACTGCTGAGTCAACCTCCTACATGTCGACAACCTCGTGTGCCAAGTCTTGATACTTGATTTCTTTATCTTATTATAGTGATTATAAGTCCTTGTTCAGTAATGGATGTTTTCGGGCAGATATGATGATATGACGAGCGTTCAGAAACCGATATTTTGTCTATTGCAGTATATTGACATAAACATCCCCCTGTCTCGAACATAATCCCTAATAAAATAATCTACATAACTATCCTATAACATGATGCGAAATTAATAAGAAAAATTCCTCAAATTCCTCGGTGCCTTCGACCCGCGGTCGCTTCGGCCACATCTATGGGTCTGGACCAACTATTTCAAAAATGTTACCCAAGACATTACTGCAACCGGAGTTAGGGTAAGGGGAGGTAATTTAGGGGAGGGCAACCGTATTTTATGAAGTAGTGCTTTACTAGTACGCTAATTCAGGTATTTTTTTGAAGCAGGGAACTTGTAGGGAGCTTGCAGGTTTCTTTAATAGTACAGTTTTCGTTTATAACACCTGTCAAATTGTTGATAGGTTTCGTAATTTAAATGCTATTAAAGAAACCTGCAAGATTACTGGACATTTCCTAATATAAGAATAAACCTGAACCTGTCTTTTGGTCAGGTTTAGTATAACCGGCCTATTACTATCCTATTGCTGGGCACTGGCCTCTTATTAAAATACGAAGGGTTTAAGGTCTTAGTCCACCACGCTGGCCTGGTGCGGGTTGGCGGACTATAGGTACACACACCATCGACAACTTTTTAGAGCTCTCTCAAGTATGCAGGTTTCCTTATGATCTTTTCTTTCAACGTTAACACATGCAAGCGTAAAAGTTTAATTCAATGATGTTGATTCTGATGATAATTAAAATCTATTTATGCGCTCTAAAAATTCTAGATCTTGTTTACTTAACATACAATGCCTGTATTCCCCGAAGGGTTGTGTAACGTGTATAGTAACAC
This sequence comes from Amphipyra berbera, assembly GCA_910594945.2. Classification (NCBI taxonomy): domain Eukaryota; kingdom Metazoa; phylum Arthropoda; class Insecta; order Lepidoptera; family Noctuidae; genus Amphipyra; species Amphipyra berbera. The sequence goes on along the minus strand of OU343126.1, from coordinate 17,683,572 downwards.
CTTCATTTCGCCGTTATGTTCAAGCCCCATGTAATAGATAGCGTCCTGCTACTGAGGAATTCCACACGGAAAAACCCAATAATATTTTGCCCGACCTGGGAATCGAACTCAGGAACTCACGATCAGCAGTCGCGCTTGCCACCACTAGACCAATGAGGCAGTTATCTTGTTTACATTATTGGCAAAAGGAAAGCTAATCGCGTTTTGTGTTTTCGAGGGTGAATAACCCTTATACCCCGATATACATAAGTACCTACGCATTGGGCGAGGTATGCACTTAATGATTTTGATTAGACACGTTTGTGGTTTTAATAAGTGCTGTGTTTATAAACTTCCCCATTATGTGAAGAGTGAAGGGTTTAAATGGGGTGAGTCTGGATAGTTTGATGGTATAAAGGTAGTAGGCTGGTTGAATTTTGTCTATATTTATATTATAAAGAGGAAAGATTTGTATTTTTGTATGTAACGAATAAACGTAAAAACTACTGGACCGATTTAAAAAATTCTTTTGCCGTTAGAAAGGTACATTATCATTGAGTAACATAGGCTATATTTATTACTGGAATAAAACTTCTTACGCGGGCGGAGCAGTGAGGACACAGCTAGTATTGAATAAATAGTGTAGTGACAACCTAAAAATTAAAAATAATCTATTTCATTATCCTTACGTTGGATTTCGAAGACACTTAAGGATGCCTCTATAAGAAAACCAGGTTTTTCTAAAAATAACTCTTCGCGAAGAATCCAGTCTTTTGTTAACTAAAGAAAACACTACCTATGAATTCTGTTGCATGTTATTTGAAAGTCCCAAGTCAATGCTAGATCTTAGATCTTTTTAAACTTTGCTTGCCATTAAGTAGGAGCAATACTCCAACATGTTACGCAGCTAAGTCAGTTCCCTCTCGACCGTTTCGGTCTCTAAGCGTCAATGTTTGCAGGATGAGTGTACGCGACCTTTCACTGCGATGACGTGCGCGAGGTTTGCACAATGTTTAGGTACTTCCTAGCACTAAATTAATCACGTTACAGATGTTTTACAATTTGAAAAAAATGCTTATCTATCTATCTCAATATCTGTGTATAACACACGTAAAGATAATATTTTAGACCTGTTCCCTATTAAACTATTCTAACTAGACTACTTCTTCCCAACTCAATCACCAGACCCTATCCGAAATAACCGATTACATCAAGATTAAACGCAGGTACCATCGGATTACAATAATTTACGATTTCGTCCTTGGACCGTGCCTCAGATAGTGAGGGGCGATAAATTATTCCGAACTTAAAGTTCGTACTCCCGGCTATTATTTATTTAAAGCCGACTGCGGATAGTTCGCGGCAAGTTTCGTCATTTCAGTTGGGAAGCGCAGTTGTAATTTTCTTGTTGTGACTCTTCTTATTTAGTTGCGGATTGCGGATAAACTGTATGACTGACTTGGTGTTGAAGTTCTTTTGTGAGAGAACTGAGATTTTTATATTTGTTTTTTGCGGTAAGTTTAATATTGTATTTGGTTCTTTGATGAATTTCAGTATATTTACAGTCACACATCGGTCCATGCTCGGTATAGGTATTCATAGAGAAATAATTAGTGTAGATTTTGGCTTACAGTAAACCTGATTCAGTAACGCAAACAGATTCTAAGGTGTCACTTGCCAAAATTGGCGTCAATTTTAAGGATATTGTTATAAACATAGAAGTGTAAGGTCTTCATAACGAGACAATATGTCCATTGCGTTTCTAAATTAAAAACAACGATCGCCCAAAAAAGAACGACATTGCAACAAAATACTACACAAATATTTTCATTTCTCCTATCTCAAGCTGGCAGCCCTCACCTGGCGTTCCGATCAAAACGCGACCGTTTCGAGAATCAATCGAGAGAGAAAAAACCTCTCCGATAATATAATGGAATCGAATTATCACTGAGATGAAGACGAGACGGCTATAGGGCTGTCTAAACAGACGAATCCCACTACGCTATTTTTCTTCAATTCCCTTTCGGATTAGTGGGATATTTTTTTAACGTACGGATATTTGGTACAGCACTAGTGTCGCAGGGTCATGCTAACGTAGTAGTTTTTCTTAGTTTTAGAAAAATGTGACGCAACACATTTCATTTGTTTTAAGATGCTTAAGATGATAAATAGTTAATAAAAATGTTAATTTTTTACAATAATTCAACGGCTTTATTCAGCCAGACAGTCTCAAGCCCTGATCAGTATACACCAATTACTTTTAATTTCCGAACAATTTTCTTTGGCAGCCCTACAAAAAGGGGGGGGGGGGGTGAGTAGACAGGGCAAAAGTCTGTAATTCCATTGTGTTCGATAACAATCGCGAGTATCGAATTGTGTTTGTTCGTCCCTCTTCTTCCTGTGCTATAACGAAGATTGTTATACAACTTTTCTGATCAGCAACAGGTTAAAGTGATGATGTTATTAATTCTTATTGACTGTTATCTTGATGTGCCTATCTGTTTGTTGGCAAGCCTACGGCTGACGTAGTCGCAGACTTTATGGGATTTGTTATGGGGTAGGAACGTGATAGTGTAGATTGTTTTAGATAGGTATACGAGATACTTATGTGTAAGTACAATTTGGTTCTGGACTGGAAACTAAATTTCGGTGCTAACTTATTTTAAGATCGTTACACACGTACTTTTTTTTACCAAGGAGTATTTTAACAACATATATTTTCTTTCGATATTAGTTCTGCCTAGCCTTTTTCCAACTATGTTGGGGTTGGTTTCCAGTCTAACCAGATGCGGCTGGATACCAGTATTCTACACGGAGCATCTATTTTTCTTTTGACAGTAAACCGTAAATGGATTAAATAAACATGCCTAAATACTTACTTTATTTAAAAAAGCAGTAGTGTACAGGCTGTAGGTAAATGAAATTATGTAATTCATTCAACACCCTGTATAGTAACAATTTATATACTTAACGTTATTTATTATTCGCATATTAAATCCATTGCTTTTAAATCAGTTTAACATTTAATAAGTTCAACGCAACATTTATTTGGAAAACGGAAATATTTATGCGTGGGAGGAAACCAATACGCTTATACGATTATACACGAAAAGCCACAAAAAGTAATTTTAAACTTCCAAACAACATATTTAATATAATAATTTGTTGTTGGTTAAAATGCATTGATTTCCTCTGAAAAGGCAGAGCGCATAATTTTACATTATGTAGTACAGTACGGCCAATTTATCTTGAGCGCTCTGAACATCGTGAAGATGGTTGCGGAATAGATTTTTTAGCAGCAAAATAGCTTTTAGTTAATATTTAATTACTACGATCTTAGGATTGGCCATTAAGTAAAGTTTATTTAATAATTTTACAGTACCTGTTTTCTTCACGAGTGTACATGCGTGAAAGTTCGCAAAGCCTATGTTCAGAGTGGCCCCGACTCTTCGCCCGAACTGTACTTATGATAAAAAAACTTTTTTTTGCAATATATCTTATTATAGTGCTTTTGGGGTAATTACGAACATGGGAATATTCCGAAAATTACGAATTTCTACTAAACCAGGCAATATTTTTTGTTCTGGCAACATAATAATGCCAGAAATGTAATGTTGCCAGAGCAAAAAAATATCGCCTGATTTAGTAGTAATTCGTAATTTTCGGAATATTTCCATGTCCAAATTACCCTAAAGTACTATAATATACGAAATAAAATTATGCACCTAGCCATAAAGGTGAACATATAAAAAAATATAACATATAAAACGCACTTACCCCGCTCAACGTTTTGATATTGTGCAAAGCGTCTTGGGCTTTCAACGCCGCTTTTCGAGTGAAAAACGTCACAAAACAGCACCCTGTAACAGAAGCGCACACGTACATAACATGACATACACACGACATACATTGGGGATTGCCTACAAGACACATTACTTCAGACAAATCATACACAAAAATACTACGCAAAACAACACATTTACCATGGTAAAACTAGAAGAAAATTACCAATTTATGCAAGGAAATTATATTAAAATTATTTTGACAAAGATCTATTATAAAAATATTTTGACGTAAAATCTGGTAATGTTTAAATGATAGCTTTATATAAGATTTTTATGTTTTATTTTTATTCTGCCTTTATCCTCCTACTGCAGGACAAAGGCCTCCCTACCCGCCTTACATTTTTTATTGCCTACCCTATTTCATTTAACGTCATAAATCTTTGACACAAAAAAATTTCTTTGTCAAAATGTCTTTTGTAAACGCGCAACTATTTTATAAATCTGAGTGCATTTACAAAGTACATATTTACATTTTATATTTCTAAGTATCTACCATGGTAAACCTAGATGACAGATGGACTATTTGGTGAATAGGTTTGTCTGAAATAAGTTGGTAAACATAAACAGTTAAACACATTGTAAATCAGTAAAGCTATAGAACGCACATGAAATCACTCATCGCAAGCTTAACAAACAAAACCTAGATTTATTATACAATATTACAACAAGAAATTCACAGCACACTTTACAATTGTTTAGTAAATTTTTTATGACGTTCATTTTTAACCGAATTCCAAAAAAGGAGGAGGTTCTCAATTCGTCTGTATGTATTTTTTTTTGTTTTTTTTTGTATGTTTGTTCCTCGATATCTTTGCTAATTGTGAACGGATTTTAATGATTCTTTTTTTGTTTGAAAGACTATTTTTTCGAAGTGGTCCCATTTAAATTTGGTGAAGATCTGATGAAGAACGTCGGAGATAGACAATTTGAAGTCGGTTTTTTTTTGTTAAAAAGTTTAATTATATTCTTGATTATTTATAAAGCCTTTACGTACTATCTGCGTACTGCGTCCAATTCGCGCGACGGCGTGGCGCTTCGTCGCGTCATGGGCCTATCGAAACGCACAACGCTGTTCGGACGGACACAGCTCGAGTACTCGCCTGCTATTAATTGTTCACATAACATCACGCCTTGTATTCCCCGAAGGGTACGGCAGAGGTGTTTTTTTTTAGTATTAGTACTCCCACGTTTCGCCAGTTATGTTTTAAGTCCCATGTAATAGGGGGCGAGTCTATTGCCATTAACCGGGCACAAATCCAGACTCCGGGCTGCTACTGAGAAATTCCAAATGGAAAAACCGAATAACACTTTGCCCGACCTGGGGATCGAACCCAAGACCCTATGCTCAGCAGTGGCTCTTGCGACCACTAGACCAAAAAGGCAGTCAAAGTCCTAGTTCTAATATCTGATTTTATTTAAAAAAAACATAATGTCTATTAATATATTTCGTATCATCTATAAGCTACTTTTACAGGACATTTATAATAAGGTCACAGTCTTATTAAACTAATTTCACAGACTTGGAACCCTCTTGGGTAGGATTAAACTCTTTTCATAAATCTTATTAGACCTATTTATGTACCTTTTGAAAGATTATTTTAGATTTTATCCATAACTGAGATGAAATAACCGAACATCTTGTTAGCAATTCTTTGAAATAAAAAGATAGAAACATTCGAGCAAAGATTACAGTTAATTCGTGGCCGGTTTCTATAGCCAAAAACGAACCATTTTGTTTACCAAAGGTAGTATTTTTTGTACATAGACTTGTAAGGTAATTTTGATGCCCGATTTTCCGCCTGTGATAATTACTTATGTATGTGAAAGTCTACTATACAAAGTTTGTTTGGTCTGTTTTATTAATTGTGAAGATAAAAAAGTTTTAATTTTAACCGATAACGCTCGGTAAATCATAAAAATTGGCCTTTAATGTAAATTCTCAAGATACGTTCAATGCTCCAAAAGTTTCATACAATAATGTTGAATCAAAACAAAAATCAACAAGTTGAACATAGTTTAACCGTAATCTAGTACACACTGCACAATTCTAATTCTGTAGAATGATCGACAGGCCATTTACGTCCACCAGACGATTCTAACACGCGGATAGCGTGCGTCCACTAACGAGTTCGCGTTATAAGCTGTTAATTGTGACACGAACACTAACTATTAACATAATATTATGAACGAAACTGTTACTGTTTCTAACGTTATAAAAGTCGTAATTAAAGAAAAATATAATCTAATTGGAGTATCGGATATGAAAAGGTTTATTACAAAAGTTTTGATTAAACGAACGGATTCAGTTTCCAGAATAACTATTTTGTTGGAATTCTCCGTATTTGACAATGGCCAGTTATATTTGTCTGGATTCAATAGTTTGATGCGAAAGCGGTATTTAATCCTTACTATATATATATATATTATATATATATATATATATAATATTATAAACGCGAAAGTTTGTACCTATGTATGGATGTGTGGATGTTTGTTACTCTTTCACGCAAAAACCGCTGAACGGATTTGAATGAGATTTAGCACACAGATAGACTATGCCCTGGATTAACACATATAATACTTTTTATCCGGGTACATCAAGTAGTTCCCCTAGGATGCGGGTGAAACCACGGGTAATAGTCTAGTTTAATATAAAATATCGACTTTGGAACTGCGATATTAATTTGCAAAATATAACATCCGATCTTGTCTTAATTTGTCCCTTTTAGGCTGTATCCCATGAACACTTTTTTAAACAGTGTTAAAAATATGCACATAAGTATTTATAAATTGTTTATTTCTTAATGTGCCTTCTAGAATCAAGTACCTAGCTACATGTTGATGAAAATGAAAGTTGTATAATTTTCTTCCAGCAAAATATAAACGCGAAACAATATTAACTACACACAAAACAATATAAAACGAGACATTAATTACGGGACGACATCAAAAAATAAACAAGAGAAAACATAGAAAAACAATAAAAAAAATCTGCATTTTTTAAAACACCCGTCGCCGCTTCAATGCAAACCTTGTCCGCTGTACCTAACAAAAGAAGAGACAAGGTACAAGTGAAAAGGGGGGTTTTTCACACAAAAGACTTTAATAATGGGACAAACAAAAATGTCAACATGTATTATAACCGTGCACGGAGACCTGACCCTATTGTTGGTGGCAAAACAATGATACGTGAAAACGGGACAACAAGCTTAAAACACATATTGGAGCGAGAACATTTTTTGTTATTCATTTTTATTTGCTTTACATTTTCATGAGTGTATTTAGGGATGAAAGGTACTTAACGTTTGGAAATGATGTCATTTTATATTGTTTGTATAAATCCGATATGGATATGGCAAGCTTATACAACTTTTATGGAGCTTAGTAAGGTTACAGTGATTGATTTAATGTAATTTGAAGTCAGTATTTACGATTGTCAGTAGTGAGAAAAATGTTCGTATAGTAAAAAGATTAAACCAATTGCAAAATATTCCCTAAAATTTTAGTGGTGTTGTCAAAATGTACCATAATTTAGAGTAAGTAAAAGACACTTGAAATGAGCCAGATATGAAAGTATTTGAAGATTTGCAGTTTTTGCATAAAATTTCAATGTATTTGCTCAAAGTTATCACCCCAAAATATTATTTCTTGTCTTACAACTTTCCTTTTGTTAAATGTAGCAAAGTGTCGACCGATCTCAAATTACTTAATGAAGATCGACAGTTGCCAAGTTTGATAATTACGCAAGCACAAAGGGAAACTTTAAGATTTAAAATACAGACAGTTACCAACAAAAGTTTAGAATTTAAAATAGTTGAAATTTTGAAACCAGTTTTGAACTTAAATTTTAAATATTCATCGTAAGAAGATATTAAAACGATGGATTAAGACAATTTAATTTAGACGTAGGTAGTGAAATATTATTTATTTAGACCAACGTAGATTTGTTCAATCTTAAAAAGGAACTGTTCATGACTCCCTGCCACTATCTCAGACTAGGTGGGGTTGGCATAACATGTATTTCTCCTCCATTTGCATCAAGGAACTGATTTTTTTTATATGTTTTATTTACCAATTACATTAATTTGTGAATACAAAGTTCTGAGACAATGCAGTTCTGAATATGAGATCACTGTACTATCACGAAAAATAAATAATGCAGCACAAAAATGGCGCTATCCTACCATTCGACGAACAAATTTAACTCTAAGGCTTCAGGGTATGCGGAGCAAAATTAATTCATTATTTCATTTCACAGTTATATACTCAAACATCTCACTCCAGCGAGCACAGCCTTTAATCTAAACATAACTTTATCAATATTGAATAGACAGTCGTATAAACGATCTTCTTCTGTACAAGTTTCTTTGTGATTAATACTAAAATTAATAATTTCTAATTTCGTATCATTGAGGATAAAATAATTAAATTGTACTAAAATATTCTGTAGGAACTTTGGTATTGTGTCTATTAATAGATATTTCAATTCATCTCGTTCACCAATTTCTGGTTTTGCCCGGAAATAATAGCGATGAAACGAAAATACAATTTCATTCGTTCTACGAAAATTTCAAAATTTCTGTGAATTTGAGGATAATACCAAGCTCGTGTAATGAACTTTGTGTGTACATTCAAGTAACAAATTATATAAAGTTATTTCATACAAGGATGCAAGAACTTTATTGTGTACATGTTTGGAATTTCCAAAATATTGCCATATTTTGGATAACAACGATTGCCATTAACATACGATGGTGGTCATAACATTTTATTACAAAAGTCTGTATGCAATTACATTTCTATTTTGGATAGTTTAACTGGAATGTTGATAGCAGTATCAGCTGTTGAAAGCTGTTTAAAATGTAACCGATGAAAATGCTTAGCTATCATAATTCATTTCAGTTAACTCTGCACAGTAATAGCACCACCAAAATTATTATTGGTATTTTTGTTGTCAGACACAGGCTATTTAATAAAACGTAGTCACAGTACAATATGTTTGGGTCAAAATTTAACTTTTCTCTATAAGCAAGGCGGTGTTCATGATATTTCTAGAAGGAAATTGTCATCGTCTTCACGACTCATGTCTCAGGTATTGACTAGTGTAGCAAAGTATCTTCCACTGAATTAGCTTTTTAAAGCTCTGAATCGTGATGACACGAATGTTTACCTCCTTCATAGATAACCTTTAGTTCCAGTGGCATTAACGCCGATAGAGATTATAAACTTTTGTTTGCAGAAACTGTTGAAATAATAATTTAAAAGCAAACTCGTGTTCTCTCTTAATTCAATGTTCACCCTCAACGCCATTATCAGTTTTCCTTTCATTTAAATGCATCGGAGGAGTTTCCAGAAATAACAAGCTTCAATTAGCCTTGAAGTGAGGCTGACACATAACATGTATGAACAAACCTTTGCTGGCTCCAGTGATCTTATCCCGCAGCACGTTGATCTGGTGTACCCTGCCGAACTCTTCGAACATCTGACGGAGGTCGTTCTCGTCCATGCTTCGTGGCACCTGGCCGACGAACATCTGGAATGTGGGGTAGATCATGAAGTATTTATGGTTAATATATTGGAGCTAAGATAATATGGAACTATTTGGTTGTAGTATTATGTTCCCGGGATAATATATCAAGTCCTATATTGGGTGACTGTTATATTAGAAAACTAATTGGATTTAGTTTATTTGATGCGGGTGTAGCTGTTCAATTTTCTATTCCATTAATTTTGTTCAATTTTGATTTGTTATTCAGCTAGTTATTATTTAATGTAAGTCATAACCTATTATTGATATATAAAATGCGAAGCGAGGATATAATAATACAACATTGTTCAGCCTATCATAAATTTATTGTTGTGTTATTTAGAAGGGCTTACATTGATTTCAATTTCATGCTTCAATAGATAAGGAATAGAAGAGCCTGATTAACAAAGATACCAAAGGCGATGAAATGATGACAGAAACAAATTATGCCACCACTCATCATGCTTGATAATTGCAATAACAACATAAATTCCAAATTAATGGGGACAATTAATAAGTCATGGTTGGCAAACTCGGTGCATAAAAGCAATCATGAGGACGTAATTGGGAGTGGGGCGGTGCTGCCACCTAGCGGGGCCGTCGGGCAACCGCGCAGAACATTTTTAATTACGTCGGCGCATCACTTCATTTGTGAATTTCAAACTTCATTTTCTTTAGAGAGAAATGAATTAAACGCGACTCAAGTCGGTTGAAGTGCGTTTTGTTCTGTTCCGTTCTGACAAGAAAGGAGGTTTACAATGTTGTAATTGACGTTTTTGTGATGCTATCGTTACAAATTTTATTGGTTGGCAGAAAATTGAAAAGCTTTGGAAGAGGTACAATCTGTTAGATGATTGTTTGAAGACTAATGACCCAAGCCAATTTACTTGTTATCAAGTATAAAGGCGTGTGGTAAGAAGATCATTTTGTGAGCACGATTATAATTGCCTGATGAAGGAATATTATCTTCATCATCATCATATGTCATCATCATCAGCCTCTAGACGTCTACTGCTGGACAGATAATTCAAATGAATTATAGAAAATAGCAAGCTTTGCATTTTTTGGAAGTAACTTCAACAGAATGCGTTTTGCTAAGTAAGAACACACGCCACAGCCACAAGTGGCCCGACCAAGCTGTTTCCACGAATTTTGAGTGGTTGCCAGCATCTACATACACGTGTGCGGCAAGTCCTTGTGAAATATATGGAAAAGTTGTCAACAGCTTGTGGTCGGCTATTTGTGGCTGTAGCGAGGAAGCTTACTTGATCAATGTGTTATAACTAACACCAGGTTCACACGCTTCGATTCTAGTTGTTCAACTGCTAAATCGCATGCGATTTTAACCGTCTGACCAAACTTTCAATCAAATTGAAGCAACAAAAACGTTTCAAATTTTGTTGATCAAGTCAGTTGATCAACTAGAATCGAATCGTGTGAACCTGGTATAATACACTTCCTTAAATTGTCAACAAGAACTTACAAAAACCAGTATTCATAATATTCAATCATCTTAATGCTGCATTTGCGTTCCCATGAGCGATTATCGTTATCATAAGGTTCTCTAAGTGGGTCACTTAAAGAGGTCATTGACATGTACACGAAATGTTTACATTCACTATGAAGATTACATTATTTTTATTGAAAAAATTACTATTTTGTTTGCTTTTTTTATAATTATTAGTTTTCTAATGGTAAAATACTCAAACGCTACTCATTTT